>VZRV01010060.1:422108-443384 GCA_013398115.1 Falcunculus frontatus
CCCTCGCGCATCATCGCAGAGGTGGGGGGGGAAGTGTGCTCACCCCTTCACCCATTGTCACAGAGATGGGGTGTGAAGGGTGCTCACACCTTCACCCATTGTCACAGAGATGGGGTGTGAGGGGTGTTCACATCTCCATGGACCCATTGTCACAGATTTGGGGTGTGTGGGGGGTGCTCACACCTCCGTGGGATCCATTGTCACAGAGATGGGGTGTTTGGGGTCACACCTTCACCCATTGTCCTGGAGATGTGGGGTGCTTGAGCGGTCACACCTTCACCCATTGTCCAGAGATGTGGGGTGTGTGAGGGGTCACACCTTCACCCGTTGTCATGGAGATGTGGGGTGTGTGAGGGGTCACACCTTCACCCATTGTCACGGGGATGGTGTGGGGTGAGGGCAGCGGCCCGGCAGCCTTTAAGTCTCGCAGTAGTGTTAAGCTATCTTATATTTTGTTTCACTTGCTTTCGATGTTTATATGTTATTTCTAATGGGTGGAAACAAGCGTTTCAATGTTTGCATGTTATTTGTCATGTGTGTAAATAAACGTTTCAGTGTTTCCATGTTATTTGTAATGTGTGTAAATAAACGTTTCAACCTTTACATGTCGTTTCTAATGTATGGAAACAAGCGTTTCAATGTTTGCATGTTATTTTTAATGTGTGTAAATAAACGTTTCAACGTTTCCGTGTTATTTGTAGTGTATGTAAATAAACGTTTCGACGTTTGCATGTTGTTTCTAATGTGTGGAAACAAACACTGTCACAAAGTGCCATTATCACTTCCTCCCGCCTCTTTTCTCCAGGGTTCCCCGTATTTCTGCTGGAACAGCAGGAACCCAAAATGTGCCAAATGAAGAGATATCATTTTTAATTTATGGGAGTTCTTAAAAGGCTCCTTTAGGTTCGGATTAAACCCTACTGCAGGTTCAAGGGAAAGTTTAAGAAAATCAATTTTCCCAGGCTAAAAAGAGCAAGCCCACTGCAGTGCATATAGTGCCCTTTGTTACTGGAATCAATAGCTCTGTTCCCAGGGCTGAATAATCACTTTTTTATATAATGTTGGTACACACACAGACTTATCTCCTCCAGACTTTGTTGTTGAACCTGCAGTAAAATATTTTTGACATTTAACAGTTTCTTGCTCTTATCCTTGTTTAATTTTTCCCTGTATCTGAGCCTTGCTCTGAGCTTGAAATGGGGTGATTATTCCCTGCTGTGGCACCGGCGTGGAGCACAGAAATGTTCCAAATTAATGTTTTCCCGAGAAATCGTAAGAAGCGTCAAGCCTGACAGCAGCAGCTGAATTGCAGAATCGTTGGGCTCTCCGGGAGCGTTTCCAGGCTGCCTGCTCTGCGGTGCTGGAGTGAGAGCACACGTGGGCAGGAGCCGCGTTCTGGAGGCAAACGGGGTGAGGAAGAGCTGGGATGGGAGCGTTCGAAGAGCAGAGGTTACGGGAATACCTGGGTGTAGGGGTGGGGCAGGAGGCTTTTCCCGTCCTTGATGGTTCTGCCATCCTAATTAGGATATTGCAAATCGCCTTGCGAGGACACGGGTTCCTCTGCCAGCCAGGCAGGGCCTGCCTCGGAGAAGCTGCCTGGAACAAAGGGCTTTGCTGGTTTGTGTCAGTAATTCAGGCTTATTTCCGCTTTGCGTTTTAAGCATCACCTTTCCCACTTACCACCAGCGCCATGATTAGGAGGGCGTTCTGCGGCGGTGGCAGTGGCTGCCGCAGATAATGGTTTGACATTTCAGATCACCCACGGCTAATCAGCCGGACGTGGCGGCACATCGCGGCCAGCCATTAGGGACGTGTGGCTGCCAGTCCCCTCGCTGCCGGGGCACGGGGCAGGACCGCGAGGGCTCCCACGGGGCTGGGGAGCATCCAGCCGGGAGGGCGTGAGCCGCGTGCCCGACTCCGGGGTGGAGGTTGGGAAGCAACTGTCTTTGTCCCTGAAGGACTGGAGACGTCCCACCCAAAATGATCTGTGGCCAGTGGTTTCCACAGCTTCCTGTTGTTCAAAGGGATGTCCAAAGAAGCCACGCGCTGTTGGCGGTCTCTGGAATCCTCCAGTGTCTGGGCCTGGGAGCCCAAAAAAGAAGAGCAATAAAGGAAGAAATAACTTGTCTTGCTTCTCAGGCCTCTCGTGTGGCAGAGTTGCTCGGGATATTTCTTAAAGCATTTGAGCCTGCTCGCTGCTGAGGAAACAGGATTTCTGCTGAGGTGCTGGCCAGGTTTGGGACCTGCAGCCGGGTGGAGAAGAGCTGGACACCCTTTGAAAGCTGCCTGAGTGACGGGATCTAGCACGTGCCTCTCTGGGCTCTGATTTTGTCCAGGATGGGGGCTGTGACAGAGATGCTGCAGACTGCGGGGCTGCCTCATGGCTTTCAGGAGCTTCGCTGCTGCAGAGCACACCCAACACATGCCGAACTGCCAGAGGAAGATGTAGGTGAGGTCTCTGCTAATCTCCACTTAAACCTTCAAATGATTGAAGTATCCAGCGTTAGCGATGGCATGAAGAAGTCAATGCTGAGTGTGGTTCCTCCAGTGCCCACTTAAAGATAATGCGTTTTCATGGACACAGTTCAGCATATAAAAGACAAGTTTCTACCTGGTTACAGCACCTTGGAGTAAATGATGAGTGCTAGGACTCCTTCCTTGCTTTGTTTTTTCCTCTTCAGAAACACTGAAATTGAAGTCGTTCACCACGGCTGGTGCTCCTGTAACTAAACATTTGCTCAGAGCCCATCTGAGGCTTTGGAGAGGAGGTGCCAGGTGCTTGCAGAGCTGGCCAGGTGTCCCAGACAGGCTTCATCCCCGAGGGGACACTGGGACTGGGGCCTGGATCGCCCCCAGGACGTGTGTCCTATCACACCGTTTTCCTGCTGTGGACAGGGAGGTGTTGCCGTGCCACCCGGGCTTGTGCCTTCCAGGTACATCGAAATGCCCCGCAGGCATGTGGAGCTCGGGCTGGAAGAAGGAAGCTGTGGGTGGGTGCTGCGGGAATGAGGAATGAAGATCTCTGGTACAGCTGGTGGCAGATCCCCTCCAGAGCACCCCAACACATCCTGTTCCATCCCCGGAAGGATGCCTGGATACCTGGACCGCCTTTGGCCATACCTCGTTACTCGGAGCAGTTCTCCCTCGTGTGTGCCTTGGGGAAATCGCTTGTTAGGGAGCTGGGTGAAATCCCAGCGTGTCCCTGGGGGTCTGCGCTGCTCCCGTGCTCCTGCAGCCCCTCCAGCTCATGGAAACCCTTCTTGCCCCATACCGCCCTTCCCTAACCGCTCGACTTCTGGGGAGAGAACAAGGAGAAAGCAGCAAGGAAACATCTTTGTTTTCCAGGCTTTCTCTTCATCGGATTAATTGCAATAACATTTATATCACATAATACGGTGCAGCAGGGTTGTAATTTTCCTATCATCCAAATTGCAGGCTGAAAACGGTGTTACGAAAGGACTGTAGAGACTGAATTGCTGCTTTCAAAATGACTCCAGTTAACTGACAATGTGACCGGCAAATGGCTCCCAAAGGCAGCGTGGCTGGGAGCGGCGCGCACAGCTCCAGCCTGGCGTGGCTCGGCACACGCTGAATAAAACATTCGGGCCTGAGAGCGGCTGTCTCTCTTCAAGCACGCCTGCTCCTTGCAGGGACGCGCTGACGCGCCGAGTCTGCCTGTTGCTGACGGAAATGCAGTTAAAAGGCGCTTTTGGAATTCAGTTCCCACCATTATTTGGCTCCCGACGAGCCCACCAGCTTCCCCTGTTCCCTGCCTGTCCTGGGGCTGCGACGTCGGTGGCGTTCACGGGGGGATGCGAGGGGCTGCTTCCCAGAGGTGCACGGCCGCTCGGATGAGTTAGAGGCTCGCTCGTGTCATTTAGGTCCTTGATGAAATGCCAGTGCTTCAGCTCTGGCCTCTGAAACCCCTGTCTGCCTTGGGAAGCACTGAGAGGTGGGCTGCAAACCTCTGGGACAGCTAGTGACGTTTTCTTCGACCTTTCTGTTCCTTCAACTCCGAGTAGGCTTTGGAAGTCCAAATGCCAGCAGTGCAAAAAAAAAGGGTTTCACCCAAATTAATCCTGTCTGGATACCAGGCTTTCAGAAAATCCTGTGGAAAGGCATTCTTGTGGGTGTTGAGTCAGCCCAGCTTCTGGCTGGGCTTGGGATGTTTGGTTTTATTTTTTAACATTTTGGCTGCTAATAGAGGGTTTTGCTTGATTTCCCAGTGAACAGTCCCACTGTGTGCGCGTTAGCACGTGTCAGAACCTCCATCTCGCTTCCAGGTTCCGTTTCAGCTGCAAGGAAAATAAAATCTGGTATTTGAGTCTTTTCTGAGTCGTTGTATCCTGTTCCACACCACTGTTGGGGTTTCTTTTTTCCCCTAAAGAAAACCCAAGCGGGGTTAGCATGGTACAAAGCGTAGGGTGGCTCTTGCTCATGCTCCGACTGGTCTGTAAATCGGTTCTGTAAACGTTACTTGCAGTGAGTATTGAGCTTCTTTGGCCAGATAAAGTGACTAAATGTGCTGGGAGTGAAGCCCTCTGCACGTATAATTCTGCCACGAAAAGCCCACGGAAGCTTCTGATTATTTAAACCCTAATATTTTTTTCCTTCCTTCCCTGACTTCTCCCTGGAAGAACTTTTATTTTTTTTCCTTTCTGCGCGTCACCACAGCCGAGGCCTTAAAGTTTTGAAGCACCAGGTGAAGAAAGCAATTTCATGCTTCACGCCACCGCTAATGTCCTGTTGTAATCTGCAGCCAGCAAGACCCTTCCGCTGAAGTTGGGGGATAATGAAGGGTTTAACTTTTCGGTTCTGTCAAATTAGTTTGGGCGGGGGGTGAGGGGGGAAGGGGGCACGACGAGGCTGCTTCCTTCGGGGCCGGGGGGATTGTGTGCGCGGACGAATAAGTGAGCATTACAGGTGATTCCGTCCCCGCGCCGCCGAGGCAGAGAGCTCCCATTTATCGCCATCAAATGCATTAAGCCGCGAGTCAAAGCCCTCCGCTTTCTGCTCGCCGCGAGTCTGGACCAGAAGACAATCAAGCCATAAGGGTCATTTTCTGCATGAGCTAACCTTTTCCTCTCGTAGGGTTTGAAGCCTTTGTTGACAATGAGATGCTCAGTGGGAACATTAAATTAACACTTCATATTCGTGGCTGTAAATTTACTGGCAAGCTGAGGAAAAGTCAGGGAAAACAAACACTCCATCATTTCTGCTTCATTTAGCTGCTGAATGGGGACACTCTCACCTGCAGAGAAAAGAGGTCAGGGCAAACAGGGATAATTTTAATCTGACTCTCAGCCTAGTCTTTAGTGGCGGTGGATTGTGTTGCGTTCCGCGCTGAAAGTAAAGGTGAGAGCGAGGTGAGAGCAAGAAAATGGATAAGTACTATGTGAAATGCTTCAGAGACCTTGTCACGGGCAGGCAGGGAGGGATGGCGGGCTGGTTACTACGGAAACTAGCGGCCTAAATACTATTAATTTTGCAAACGGCAGAACCAGTTTGCTCTCAGATAATGGCTGCACTAAGATTTCCTTGCGCCAGCCAGGAGACAGCGCTGAATGCCGCTGCCGGAGGCTTTGAAAGAGAGCCGGTTTTCGCTCTGATAATGATGCTCCTCGGTGTGGCTCTGTCCGAGCTGTGTGTTCCGTGTCTCCCGGCTCTCTCCCGGGTCACGGCGATGGCTTTCAGGGCTGATGGGCAGATAATGCTCGTCTGCTGCAGCGCTGACTAATGTGACAGCGCTGGGTTGTCACCAGCTGTTAGCGTGTGTGACACCGGTGCCCCGGCTCCCGAAATGCTCAGGGTCTCTTAAAAATGGCTACATGTGGGTTTTGCCTCATTCTGCTGGCAGACGAATGCAATAAATTCTGTTGGAAAGGGAAACCTGAGTTCCAGAAAGGCGTTTGGAGGCACAGCACGTCTGACCCACAGCACCTGGATCTGCCGGGGCTGCCGAGGCCATTTGTGTCAGTCGGTGAAAGGGTTTGGATATTGGAATTATTTTTGGTGGGAGTTTCTCCTCTGGCAGGAGGTGATGGTCTTGTTAGGGAGCTGAAGGAGCCACGGGCTGCCCAGCAGAGCTGGCCCAGAGCATCCCGCTGGCCTGGCCGAGCATCCCGGGGCGGCGGGAGGGAGGCAGGGAGCAGAGGAGAGGAGGAGATTAAGGCGGAGACAGTGACAAGCCGATAATAAGGAACCCTTTCAGTAGCCGTAATCCTTGGTGTGCAAGGACAAACAGCGCTGCTTTTGTTCTCAAACTCAGATTAACTTTTGCTTTGGGGGTAAAACTCAGAGCGACTCGGTGCGGCCGCGTCTCCCGGAGGGAAAAGCACGGGCAGGTGACAGGTGAAGTGCAAAGCACGAGGTCACCCATCACCTGTTCCTCTGACTCGTGGTGGGGTGGCTTGTCCTCTGCTGCGGCCTCCCCAGCCTGGCTGTCCACCCCCAGCACAGCCGGCAGCAGCGTAAGGAAATTTGTTCAGGCACTTGGGAGAAAACAGCCTTCACCAAGAGGTCGAGTTTGTGTGGACACACAGCCCTTGGGGAAGGTCTGTGAGAAGAGACTTTTGTGGAGTGGGGGCATTTTTGTGATAGAGATGTTATGGGGGGTGGCGGTAAAGAGGTAAACTGCATACGATAAAAAACATAACAAATTCAAATACCACTTATTTGCAGCCAGACCGCTTTCTGATCCAATTGCAGAGGATTGCTATGCCATCCAGCAGTGCTGCAAATACTTTAATTAGCTTCCCTTGCCTGCTGACAGGCTGCAACGGATGTGCGTTTACCTGCGCTCGGGAATTTGGAGTGTGGGTGAGCAGAGGAAAAGACGCTCCCCTGACGGTGAGAGAAGGAAGATCTCAAGGTCCTGAAAGCAAATTAGGAGGAGGAGGGTCGATTAACTAAAAAGTCTCTCTGGAGGAAGCCGAGCGTGCCCGCTAACGCTGCCCACGGCTTCCCCCCGGTGCCGCGCAAAGGGCGGCCGTGACACGGGCGGTCCAAGAGCTGAGCTGCGCTGGGCAGACCATGAATTCACAGACGGCTCATGGGCGAGGGGTTCCTGACATCCTCACCGAGGAGGGCGTCGTCGTCACAGCATGTCCCCTGCCTGGGCATTCCTGCTGGTGGCCCGGGAGATGGGCCGAGGTTCCCTACAGGCTGGTGCCGAGGGAGGGGAGGAGAATGTGGGCAGGCGAGGTGGGCTGGGCACGGCCGGGGCACGGGCAGTGTCCCTGGGCTGGCAGACGTGGAGCCTGCCCTTGGCTGGGCTCCCTGCTGGGGCCGCATCCAGGAGGGACAACCGGCTTGGAGCAGCCACGCCAGGATCTCCTCCAAGTCTGTGGAGTGGGCCCTGAGCCCGCCGTGGAGCAGAGCAAGGGTTGCCTTGCCTCTGTAAAACATCACCATTGGTTTTGCTGGCCTCCTCAGAGATAAGGCTGAAACACAGAGTCCTGCGGTTGGGAAGGGGAAATAAAGAGGATCAGGCACAACCCGCACGTACACGTGATAATTTCTCGTCTTGGCTTATCTTGTAAGAATTATAAGATGCTGAGTAGGAAATAAATCACGGTGTCAGGACCAAATGCCATTTTCTTGCTTGGTGTGGTTTGCAGCGTGGCAGTGGAACCGATAGATTTCGTTCCCTGGCGTAGGGCTCTCCCCTTTAATTGAATTATACCCCGGCGAGAGAATGGGATTCATGCTCTGAGATACAAGGAAATTACCGTTTGATGAAACAATGCTTTACTCCTCGCTCACCTGCACAAACATCCTTCAGGAAAACGTATTATGCAGATATCCTTGATTACAGACCATTGTTGCTCTTGATCTCCCTTTGGTGCAGCAGCGCCTGGGGGTTGCACCACGAGTGCCGTGAGCATCTGGGCTGTCCTCGGTGGGGTTTGTTGCCTGTTCCCCAAGAGCCTCAAAGGGCTGTTTTGGTTCCAGTCCATCAAAACTCTCCCTGCTGCAGGCAGACCGTGGACGGGCAGGTACCTCAGCGCATGGCTGGGTGTGTCACAGCATCTCCAGTCACTCCTCAGGGGTGGGGCGTTGCGGGATAATTAACGCTGATGGCCCCCGGGAACCCCATTTCCTCCTAAATCACTAATTTGGGTAATCAGAAGCGATGGAAAGATTTCTGTGCTCACATCCGTGTCGCTGCCACAGCTGAGGTGGGGAGGGCTGCAGTTACTGCAGTTCTGGATCTGGAGTGTCGGCCCCTGTCACGGCAGCCACGGGCCTTCGAGGCACATTCCTTGGATTTGGAGCGTTCTGTGGTCTTTGGAATTAAAACTTTCACTTAATTCCTGCCGCTCACACTTGTGAGGAAACGGAGAGCCTTGAGTTCGAGCCCCAGCAGGAAAGGGAGAGAAGCCAATCCCTGAGATCGTGAATTTCCAGCTGATGCCGTGCTTTGGGAGGGCAAACGCTGAGCCCTGAGCCTCATGCTCCTGGGGCCAGCGACACCGAGGTGCTTCTGCAGCACTGCTGTGTTGCCAGCTGATTTCCGGAGGAAATACATAATGCTCTTAGAACGACAGATTAATTACCCTGAATAAACTGGCCTTGACAAGCTCTCGAGGTTTTGAGGCCATTTTCTCCCAGTTCTGAGCACATGCCCAGCACCGCGGGTCCCCCTTTCTGGATGGGCTCGCTCGAGTGCGCTTCTAGCGGCGTTTGAAACATGAGCTGGCGACAAAATCTGTCCCAGCCTACAAGGTGCAGGGATGGCAACTAATCAGAGCGCGGTGGTGCCGCGTCTAATTGATTTACGCTGATCTGTACCATTATTAGCAAGCTGGTTGGTGCTGTTCGTGGGAGCTGCAGTGAATGCACAGAGCTTCTCTGGGAAAACCATGCCACTGCCTCACCACCCTGGCGGGGAAGAATTTCCTCCTGATGGGGGAGCTTCTGAACCCACAAGCTCCTTCCTGGAAGAAGATTTTACATCCGAACCCAAAGTGCACCATCCTTCCAGCTGCTGGGAAGTTCAGGGGGAAGCGAAATGTTCTTCCGTTTGAGCTCAATGGAGGGCAGCGCTGACGGCGGTGCTCCGGCAGATGCCTGCAGCTTTGCCGTGTCTCCCCTTGGCTGTCGGCAGCTTTGGGGAGCGGAGAGGGCCATGCTCGATCTGGGGATCGAGGAGAAGCCCTGGGGGCTTGGCTGTGGCTGGCCAGAGCCCCGGCCCCCGGCCTGGCTTTGGGATCGCAGGCAGCGCCGCGTCCCTCCAGCCCTCCCAGCGAGGAAATTGCATTTTGAGGCTGGATGGGATTAGAGGAGTGGGCTCTCTGCGGCTGGTGCATTTGCAGAATCGAGCAAACTTTCATTTATGCCCCTTGCCTTGACCAGGGCTAGTCACTGCTTGCTCCTCCAGTGCCCCGTGGAGCTGAGAGGGAGAGTGGCCCCTTGTAGGCCTGGTGGTTTCCAGCTGTGCAGCGGGAATGGGATTTGCGGCGGGCAGCTTATTCTCAAATTTGTGTCTGAGGGATGCAAAGAGAATAAATTCTGGCTGGATGCACGTGTCCTGCAATTAATCTTTCACACTAATCTGAGGGAGAGCTCAGCTAAAGGCAGGATGGTTTTTAAGCACTCTTCATGTTTGGCCTGGCTCCGAGGCCTCGGGGCGCTCGGATCCTGGATGTGGGTGGGCAGAGCCGGCATTCCCGGAGCAGGGTCTGTTCAGTCTCCGGAGGAATGCAAATTGCTCTGCTGCCAATGTTTTCCCTGACCGTCCAGTAACTTTGTAATTAATGCGTTAGCTTGTTGCCAATTAACGAGCAAAACCGTCTTGGCTGCCAAAGGCTTTTCCACTCCCTGTGTATTCCCTTTTCTCTCCCGCCTTTCATCTCTGCGGTTTGGGGGGATCCCTCCGCTCCAGCCATCTGCCCCTTTGCTCCAGGAATCGTTGTCGTGGCTCCTGTCCTGGCTCTCCTGCCTCAGAGCCAGCCCTCTCCGGGCTTGCTGTACTGCTCCTTGAGCCTTCTTCCTCCCCGCATCTCCCATCCCGCTTTTCTTCACTCTTGGCTGCTTGCCCAGCTCTCCGGGCTCATCCCCCTCCGTTTCGGACACCCAAATCCTGTTGCTCGGCCCCAGACTCTCCCCTCCAGCTCCGCTCTCCTGCTCTGTTACGGCACCGATGCCGCAACCCTCAGCGCGTCTCATCCGGGCACCTCTTTATTCCCTCCATATGTGGGGTGCGTGTCTCCGGCAGGATATTTATATAAATTCTTGCTCGCCGCCTCCATAAAATACCCGTTCGGAGTGGGGCTGGGTGGGGTGCCCCAGATGCACAAGAGGAAATGTTTCATATCTCGAGGAGCGCCGTCTGTGCCCCCCGGCAGCCCCTCCCGCCCGCCTATCAGATGTAGGGCTTAATGGGCTTAAGAATTAGAGCAGCTGCTTGGTGCAGAATTTATTGACTGGCTGTGCATAACGAGGGGAATTAAAATCCTAATTGGCTGAGCCGCTCCCCGTCACTCGGAGAATTTTTTACTTTTCTCGGGGCTTGCTGTGTTTATCCAGGCTCCTGGGCTCTTCCCTCCCTCCTGCCCTGCTCGGGTCAGCCGATAGCCTGCCCAGGGAATCACAGAACCCCTGAGGTCGGAAAGGGCCTTTGAGATCATCCAGTCCGTGTCCTTGGGACAGTGCCACCCTCTCCCCCAGCGCTCTCCAGCTGGTGACACTGGTGTCCAGCGTCCAGGCCCCACTGGAGCTGGGCGCTTTGGCTCGATGGCCAAAGGATGAGAGCAAAGGGCCTCTGTGGGGTGTGGAGCCCCTGCACAGGGTCACCTCTGGGAGCAGTGGGCAGTGGCACTGGGAGATGCCCTCGCTGGGACTGGAGCATGCTCTGCCTTCCAGAACAGCCTCGGCCAGCTGGTGCAGCTTTCGGAGCAGGCATTTTCCGTGGATTTCTGGGTGCCACCCAGCGCTGTGCTAGTGAGGCTCTGTCACACAGAACGGGTGTTAAGTCGTGTAGCTGTGGCCACCAGACCTTCGTGTGGCATCTCCTGGGAGCCGGAGCCAGGCCTCCGCTCCGGGCTCTGCTGCGGCTCCCAGGGAGCAGGAGAGGCTTTTCCTCCTGCGTCCCTTGCTCTCAGAGAGCCTGAATGGGCACAGAAATGGCCTCACTTAAGGCTATGTCTCATTACTACATTAAGTCAACAACCACTTGAGTATCCAAGGATTTTGATCAAAGCTAGATATTGAAAGGGGGACAAAGAGTGGCAAACTTATTTGACTTCCACTTATTTCCAGAGCCTGTTGAGCACTCGGCCGTACTCCTCACCAGCCTGAAGTGTGTTCCTGAGAGAGCAGCCGCCTGCTCTCTGCTGCTCCATGGTCAGGAGAGAGGCTCCAGGCTGAGGGGAAGGAGGGGAGCCACCTCCCTGCCTGTGCCTCCGACACCCAGCGAAGGAGAGGCGAGCTCGCCCCTGTCCCGTCCCTGGGGACGAGGGACCCTGTGAAGTGGCTGTCCTGCAGGACACCCCGTGAGCTCACAGGGATGCGCTGGTGGGACAGGCACCAGAGGCGGCTGGGAGCTTGAGTGGGGGTAGTCCAGAAAAAGGCAAATCCGAGTTCCTGACTGCTGCTAGGGGTTCAGAGGGGTCTCTTTAATTCCCTTTTCTGGGAGTGAGGAAAGGCAACAGGCTCCTCCTGCCTACCTGCAGCATCCTCTGGGGATGTGGAGGGTAAGGAGGGGTAGGAGGTAGGAGCAGGTCCCAGCATGAGCCTCAAACTGGGCCCAGCGCAGGCCCCTCGGGGACCTACTTCGGGTGGGGTTTGCCACCAGAAGGACTTTGAGTGTTGGGACGTCCCTCGTGCTGTGCCAGGCTCCCCTTCTCCAACACAGATCCTCTCCTGCCTCTGCCAGCCGTGTCGAGGCTGCGCTCCTGCACGAGGTCGGTGCAGCAGCACAAAGCCTTTGGGGTTTTTTACACGGAGATGGATCAGGATTTCGGATTCTGGTGGAGGCAGGACCGAGGGGTTTTACTGTGGAGCGTGTCGTGGTCAGCCCCGTCTCCGTAGTGCTCTGTACCTAACGATGCTGCAATAAAAACAAAAGTAATCTACAGTAAATGTATCCTGGGTCCATATTTAATGATAAAACCCCCCCAGTGCAGTGAAAATAAACTGTTAGTGAGTCTCAGTAGTGTCTACAAAGAGGGTACTATCTCTTGGCTTGATATTAAGTCCCCTCCAACAATTCCCAGTGTTATTTGCAGAGGGATGGAGAATAGCAAGAGGAGCAGCAGCTTTTGTGTGGTTTGTTTTGTTTTGTTTTTTTCCTTGCAGGCATCATCTGGGCATCATCACTCTGGGCTGAATTAGACCTGTCTGAACATTCACCCTCCCGTCACAGAAGAAGCAAGGCTCGGAGGTACTCCTGCTTTGCATCAAACCCCAATTTTTTGACGTCCTGAAAACCCTTTGGAAGAAACACGAAGGCAGAAACCTGTTCTCGTGGCAGCTGAAAGGCTATTAAAACCCGGAGAAACCCCGAGTTAAACGGGGGAAGTCATGGTGAAGGCAGAGTGCAGCATGGGAATCTGCATTCAGGAGGGAGGAAAATGAGGGATTTGGGCAGAGAATAACTGATAGGTGCTGTGAATTCATTAAAAGTGGGCTATAAAAGATACACTACAAGGTTCTGGTGACAGACCAACAAAGCTTTTGCTTCCCCTTCATTGTTTCTACTGTCACAGGATCCTCACAATAGCGGATAGTTTAGCCTTGTACTCCACGGTTCGTTATCTATTCTTCTATTTATTAATGCATTCTTGGGTCTTAGTGATGTGATAAACCATCCATGCTTTTCTTTTATGCTTTAATAGGATTCTTCTGAAACCCCCTCCGTGTTTACATAACCTCGCAATTCACAGTTATCTATCATTTATTTCCTACTTTGTGCGCTCTCGATAAAGCCGCGGCAGCGAGGGGCGTTGATACCCCAGCTGTGGGGCAGCGCCCCTTCGGGTCCTCGGCACAAAGCCCACTCCCATCAAAAACAGGGTCTTTTCCAGAGGGAATCCGGCTTTGGTGCCCTCCAGCCCTCTGCAGGAAGGTGGCCGAGGCCCATGAGGGTCTCCAGGCAAAGGCACGGGGGTCCCGTGAGCCCCCTGTGCCAGCCCCGGCCCCGTGGAGGGGCCGAGCTTGACTTCGGTGGGAAATAAAGAATCCAGTGCTTTCCCTGGGAAACTCCAGAGCTCCTTTCTGGGAGCTTGGCCGCTGGGATGGTTTGCTGCCCAAGGGAGCTGGGGCAGGAACCCCTTTTTGGGCACGGGGGGTGGCATCCAGAACTTTTGTAACAGCCTTTGGAGAAGGGAGCACCAGCGTCACTGCGGGGCCGCTCCGCATCAGAGAGGCAGAAAAATCTAAATATGTCATCTAAATATGACACCAAACCTTCATTAACTGTACCGGGAAAGGGATGCGAGACCTCGTTTATGATTTCATTCATAATCCCTTCAAAATGAGTTGGTACCAGTATGTGATAAGTGGATTATGTGTTAGGCCCAAGTAAAGCCAGACACAATTAGTGCTTTAATAAACCGGTTGTATGCATTACTAACAACTAAGTCATGAGGGAATTGGTGTATTTACAAACCCTAATTAGTAGTTTGTTACTGTGATACCAAATTTAAACAAATCTGTAGCATTGCTGACCATCTGGGTTAGAAATCTCTGTTTTGAATTTAATTAGGAAATAGTTGTGACAGAAAATTGGTCCTTATTAGTTAGCTAATGATCAGCATTGCCCTAATTGAAATGAAGAACTGGCTGGCGGGTTTGAGAGATGTTTAGATACGAGCAGAGACAATCAAAAAATATTCTCTCACTTAGGTCTTTGTAAGCTGCCATGATTGATTAAATAACATCCCCCTGATATTTCGGCGGCTGAAATGCAAATGACCCGGGGATGAGCGTGCACGACAAAAACCTGGCAATTAGAGCTGCGCGTTTCTGGGGTTGCTCTCAGGAGCGGTTCTACGGCAGCTGCCCCGGGCCGGGCGCCGTGGATGCTCCGGGGGCACCGCCCATGCCTTCGCCTTCCTCCCGCTCTGCATCCTCGGGAAGGGCATCTCCCCTCCCGGAGCAGGAGCCCGGCTGCCGTCCTGGTGTTTTCCCAGAGAGCCAGCCCGGTTCTGGCACCCGGAGCTTTGGTGGGAGTCGGCTGTGCCCGAACCCTGCGGCTCGGTCCCGTGCTGAGCAGACCGCGGGTGCTCGGTGGCTGCTCCCGGGCTGGGAATGACACCCGGATCGCTGTCTGGAAGCACGCTCGGGCCAGAAGGGAGCGTCCCGACCTGGCCAGCAAAATCCAGACAGGCCTTCAGGACAAGGGCTGCAGCCCTTTATTAATAATTTGCACTTCCTCCCTCTGTAGTTCTCCTCTGGACTGGGGATGTGAGGATTCCTGTAAGGTTTCCAGAGGAAAGGGAACAGGCGTTGGCAATAACACCCACCCCGGTGCTGCTGTTGGAGCAGGGCTGGGTGCTGAGGAAGTCTTTCTGTTTTGGAACAGACAATGAACTTTCCGTAGGGGCTTTAAATCACTTAATGTTGAAAGGAATTCCCCGACGGCTTCATCAGTCACTGTGTAAGATTGTTAGAGATCTCCACCAGCTCATAAATTTGATTTGGGGTTTGTTTTGCTGGCATTTGCACAAACCCTCTGAGAACCAGAGTTACTGTATTCCCGTACAGTATCTGAATTCCGAATTGAAGCGCCCGTTCCCCCCTCCTCTGGGAGGCGAAATAAACCTTTGCCATAGAATATGAATGTCGGCTGTTTTTCTTTGTGAGCCGGTGCGTTGTTATTTGAGGAGATACAGTGTTTGACAAAACCATTTATTCTGTTTCTAATGTTTTATCGAGTAATAAAACTCACTCGCATTGCTGCCACACGTGGGGATTTGTGCCTGCTGGGGTGGGAGGGAGGCGAGAGAAGGAATCGGGTCCCGCTCCGCAGGGCCGTGCCTGGGGAGGCTGAGCTGAGCCCCCCAGCCCTCCCTGCCTCACCCACGAGGGTGCTGCGGGCTCAGGCGGCGGCACCGAAAAATAAAGGCGATGCTGTTTTCTCTGGGCTGGGTATTTTTCTTCCCCTACCCGGCACTCGCAAGTTCATCATGAATGAGCCCTTTTCACAGATGCTCCCTTTCTGAATGGGGGAGCAGCAGCGTTTCAATCTAGAAAAATCCCCTGTGAGCAGAGCCAAGCTGAAGGAGGGTGTCAGCCGGGCTGCGGCCGCTGCCCGCGGGCTCAGGGCTCACCACCAGGGCCTGCAGAGCACAGCCGGGCTCTCTGGATGCAAACTCACTCTTCTCCCTCCCCTGCCCCTGGGCTGGGGGTCAGCAAGGCTCACTTCAAACCCCGCTGTGTTTTGCTCTTCCCTTGGGCTCCCTCTCCCACCCTGGCACCTCTCACGTGTGCGATGGGGCCATGGGGAATTCTCTTCAAGCCCGAGGCTGCCCAGGCCTGGGGACACGATGCCCTCAGAGGTGTCAGGTGCAGCCCGGGTGGGAAGGGGCTTGCCCAAGGGGAATCCAGCAAACCCCGGGTTTTGATTTTTGAGGTGCTCTGCTGCTTTGTGCCTCTGTTTTACATAAAGATGTCGTGGCGAGTGGAAAGGTCGGCGTTGTCTCGCTGTAACGCAGCCAGAAGTGTCCTTTCCGTGGGTGTCCGTGCAGATGCGCTGCTGTGCCTGCACCTTGGTGCCGGTGCTGCTTTCACAGCCCCGTCCCCGGAGCGGTGACAAACCCCCGGCATGGGCTGGCAGCTCCCGGGGCCACCTCGTCCTTCACCCGCCAGCGGCTCGGGAGTGACACTGATGGTCCGCAGCAGGAGCCCTGCCGCCCGCCCCCCGCCAGCAGGATGACAGCTGCCGCCGAGCTTTCTGAGGGGTGATAGGGTTTAATGCCCTGGAAAATCCGGGGCCCTGTGGAGCATGCAGAGGATCGGCGGATGGCACCCGCGAGGTGCTGTGGAAAGCGGCACATCTCCTCCGGACCTGGGCTCCGCCCTTGTGTGATGGGACGTGTCCTTGTCCCGCAGCTGGACAAGGCCACTGGCTTTGGGGAGCTGAATCCACGCACTCTGGGTAACGCAGGATATTCTCCTGCGGTGCTGAGGCCCGGCCACGAGCGCTGCTCCAACAATTTCAGGGTTCTTTGTGTACATTCAGCATGGCTTTCAGCTCACCCCGAAGCAGCGCTTGCTGCAGCCCGCTCCCCGCCGGCCAGGCAGGAGCAAGGCGTGCAGGGACTGCCGCTTGGGCACCAGCCATCCCCCTTTTGGGGAGGTTTAAAATCGTTTCCTTGGTGGCTGCCTCCACCCACGTGCTTCACCTCCATTTCCATCTGCCTGGCAAGGATGGCCTCGGGCACGTTCTGTGGCTGGTGGTGTCCTGGCCGCCGCCAAGGTCGTCCCTGGCGGGCGCGGGGGCTCGTGACTCGCCCGGGAGATGGATGGAGGCATCGCTTTCCCACAGCTTGTCATTAGTCCTCGCTCTGGAAGGGCTTAGCAATTCCTACCCGGTAAATTATGTGCCATTCCTCAAAAAAGTGGATGAAATAAATGGGGCTAGAGCATGTCTTTTTCGCCCTGAACTGCAGCGTATTGATTTGGACATATTTCCAGGCCGGGAGCAATCAATTCTTGGGCAGAATAAAATAATTTCAGGCAAACTCTTCGAGCGCCTCGTCATTAATTTGCCTTTTGCCGGCGCTCGCTGGGGCCGGGCGGGACGCGCTCGGCATCCTCCGGAGCGGTGCCCTGGGGATCTCCTGGGGCTGCCGGGAGGGAGGGCGGGGGCCGCCGGCGCTGATGAATGCGCCGTGTTTGCTCATCTTTACCGAGTCACTTATTACTGCTAATTGGGAGGGACAGTTCAAACAGGCACAGAGGAGCGCTTGTCGCGGGAGCGTGACTTGGTTCCCAAGGAGCGGCCGGAGCACGGCGCTGCCCGGCCCCGCGCCCGGCCGCATCCTGCCTTTGTGGGGACCCCCTCCGGAGCCGGCGGGCCGAGCGCTGCGGGCAGGACGGGGCGGCCCGGCCGGACGTGCAGCTGTCCGGGACGCGGGGGAAGTCACCAGCTGACGGAAGGGGTGGGCTGCTGGCTCCGCGCACGGGGTCAGCGATGTACCCCGCATTAATGGGCTCCGCCGCGCCCGGGATGCTGCTCCTGGAGAGCTCCTGGGGTCTGGGGGGGACAGGCTGGTGCTGGGAATGCGCCCCGCCTTGTTTTGGGGCTCCCTGGCAGCAGGGAGATCTGCCCTCCAAGCACAACTGTATCCCGTCTTCCCCAGTTCTTTTTCCCTTCAAGTGTTCTCATCCGAGCTCGTATTCCTTCATTTATTGCTGCTTTCCCTAATTAAAACCTTTCGGATTATTCCCCTGCACGCCGAGCGCTCCTTGCAGCTGGGTACCGATTCCGTTTCCGTAGCGGGATTGACCCGTTATACTCGTTTTTAAGGGATTTCTTTAATGTTACTTGGGGAAAACGGCTGAGCATAAATGTTTTGGAAATAGGAGGAGGACGGGCTTTGTTTCCCGGCCGCGTTTCGGGTCTGCGCTGCTGAACGGCAGCGGGGCGTGGGCTCAGGGGAGCTGGTCCCTGGTGGTGCCGAGGGGCCGCGGGGGAGGGCAGGAGGGCAGTGCCCCTCTCTCCTTCCCGGGGCCAGGGGTGTCCCCTCAGGCCCAGCGTGTGCCCAGACGTGTGGTGGAGGGGCCGGTGGGGTGCCCTGGGTGGGCTCAGGGCTGCTGGTGAGAGGTGAGAGAGGAGGGAGCCACTGCCTTGCTTTGAGAACAGGGTCTGGCTGGAGCCTGCGTTTCCGTTTTGCCTCTTCTTTTCTTTTTCAATATAGAAACGAAGGTTGCCACAGTGAAGACGAAAGGCTTGGCTCCTCTTTGAATGAGTAATTCCTCTCCCTTTTAAAACAAAACCCCCAAACCTCCACGTCTGCCATTTGTGGTGCGGGAGCACAGAGATTATGTGCATCTGCAGCCTGACTTTAAACATGCTCCAAAGGCGTATTGTGCACGCGTTGTCCCTGAAGAGGATAAACCTAAGGGAACAATCTTAATCTCAGAAGTTCGCAGAAAATGCTCCATGTGTGGCTGGAATCCCAAGCGCTCCTCGGGAGGAGCCCCAGCCCTGGCGGAGCAACCAACAAGAGGCATTTTTCCCTTTTGCGTGTGTGGCGCAGATAAACCGAGTTTGTTTTGCAGCCCATTCTGCTTTAGATTTCCTGTGTCATAACTGAATGAATTTGTTGTCCATTGATACCTTAGGATATAGGTTGTTGGGGAGGGATTTTTTTTTTCTCTCCGAGGAGGAAAACAATGTCCCCTTCACTCGTGCCTGAATGGATCCATTTATTCTCCGCAACCTCCGGAAGTCATCTATTTCGCCCCGCGACAGCTGCAGGGTCTGTTTGTGCAGGAGGCTGGCAAGGCCCCGGCCCTTCCTTCTGCCCGTGCCCAGCGCCGGCGGGGCCGGGATGGGCTCCTGCTCCTGCCTTTGGGAAGGGCTTGGGACAAAGCTACGCTTGGCCTGTCAGAAATGGCTTTGCTCTGCTCTGCTGTGCTCGGGGTGAGGCCAGAGCCACAGCAAGTGCTGCTCTCCTCTCCCCAGGGATGCTCCTGGGCGTTTATTTCAGTCCCTCTCCGGGTACTGTGAGTCTCTGATGGGTCCTGATCAGCAGCGATTTAATTAATATACGTGCCTTTGCAGAGGTTGTGCTGCACTGTAACTTGGCAGTAACCAGGGGCCGTGTGGTGGGAACCTGGGATGTTTTCCCCTTATTAAGGGAGGAAGGGAATTGCTCGCTGAGGAGATGTCAATGTTGGTCCACTGTACCCTGCGGCCCAGTTCAGTGAAGCCAAAACACTTATGTGTATTTCAATGGCCAACATAAACTTAAAAACCTCATGCTTCCCCAAAAACACTTCCAAACACCCTAGAGCCGTTTCCTGGGAGAAACCCCACACGTGTGTGGGCTCAGCAGTGCCAGGCCCTGGGGGTTATCCCTGCAAACCTGGGAACAGCCGTCAGAGCTGGTGTGGAGACGGGGAGGGAGGAACTCGTGCTGCCGTCCGGGTGAAAGTGTCCCCTAACATCACCCCTGGGCGTCCTTTGCTCGGGGGAGAAAGGTGAAAGGGCATGGGAGGGAGTAAGGAAGGAACCCCTCCAGAGCTCAGTGGGTCTGTAGCCAGCCCGGTGTGCAACATCCCCTGAGCTGGAGCTGCTCCCTGTTGGAGCAGTGAGCCTTGGCCCATGTCTGACTGCCCCAGACTCCCGCCGAGCACGTGTGTGCTGAGCGTCGAGCTGCGCCGAGACCTCACTGCTCCCCTGCCGAAGGATTGCAGGTCATCCACACTCCAGCCAGAATCTCCTCCTGTCCCTCGGCACCCGAAAGAAAACCCGGCTCCGGAGGGTTGCATTCCCAAATTCAGAGTCAGCTCGCCTCCGTGCTCTGCTCACCGCCACATCCCTGCCCAGGCAGGGGCCCTGGGGCTCTGCCGCCCGTGGGCACCGGAGCCAGGACGCTTTTCCCTGTGCCACAGCAGCTCCAGAGAGCACGTCCGGGGAGCATCCTCGGCCCCTGGGGATGGGGACGTGGCCTGCCCACGGCTGCTGGGTGCCCACGGGCGGGGAGAGGGGATGGAGCAGCTCAGCTGGGCTCAGGTCAGGGCTCTTCTCTGCCGTCCCCAGGCTGGGGAGGCGGTGGCACTGACCGGCTGCGCTAATCGGAAATAGTGTGAGGCTCGGCAGAAGTTGTCCATTAGAAGGTTTTTGGGAATAATGGCTAAAATGAACGGCTGGGGAGGTGGGGAGGGAGGGGAGCCCCGGCAGACCCCGGCTCCGAGCACGCGGTCACGCTGCGCCTAAACCTGGAGCAGGGAATTGGTTTGGTTTGGTTTTGTTTTTTTTTTTAATATTTAAAATTCAAATGTCTGATGTTCTTAAATCGAACAAATGATATTTTAAAAAAATATATCAGGCTCCAACATCTGCAGATTATGATTTGCATTTTGAAATTGGCTGCTTGAATTGAACAAGGATGAATACTGTCACTCTTCTTTCATTCGCTCCGTTTATTTAATGAAATGCTAGAGGTCAACCCTTTGTCCTTAAATTAGTTACTATAAAAATCTTTTTGTACTTTTCTGCTTGTTATGATGTCTTCTAAGCAGAAGAAAAGGTTGCCATTAATTATGTCTTTGTTGAATATGGATATCTATTCAGAGTTAGTTAAACAGTTTCAAACAAAATTAGCATCGAGCAACTCGAAGGCCAGCTTTAGGTTGGTTATCAAGAATTTTTTGCTAAGAGAATGCTCTCCTGCAAGTGTGCATTATCTAATATATTCAGCTTTCAGTTGCTAATTTTTTTTCCAGATGAAGATGGGCTTAATTGAGGTTGTGCTTTTAAGTTTGTAGAGCTCTTCAGCATCTCATACAAAAGCATCTAGAGGCTTTTCATTTGTCTTGAGTATGTTTTAGATGTACAAATATTATTTACTTTAAACTCCAAATCAAAAGGCGCGCTGTAACTATTTTAAATAAAACATTATTCTCTGCTGAAATATATATAAATTCAAAGGGGTTTTTTTTTTCATTATCACTTAATTTATGTGAAAGAGCCGCTATTAGCAAATTTTAGGGTAATGTTGCGGGAGCGGTTTAGCGGCTGGTCTCCAACAGGCGTTTAGTCGTGTAATTTGCTTGTCAGAGGCTGTGAGTCACGGGCGAGGCTCAGCCCGCGTTCCACGCGTGCCTCGGAGCTGAGAACCCCCGGCGCGGGGCTTCGGGGACCGCACCGCGCTCCCTGCCCGGGCCGCCGCCGAGAGAGCGCGGCTTTTGGGGAGCGGCCTCCCGGGGCGGGTGCCCGTGTCTCTGCCGAGGCCCTTGGGCTGCTCTGTTCTCCGCTCCGTGCCAGCGCCGGGGCAGCCCGAGGTGGCCGTCGGAGGGTGCCAGGGCTGGGCGGCTCCCGGGATGCCCGCGCCGGGGACGGGCCGCTGCCGGGGCTGCCCTCGGTGCCCCAGGGACCCGACAAAAAGCCTTTTCTCGGCCCCAGAAATGTTCCCCGGCAAGGCAAAGCCCCTCGGCGGGTCACCCACGCTGTGTGTGCGCGAGGCGCCCAGGTTTTCCTGGCGGTGGGGCCGTCACCAGCCCCGAGGAAGACAATGACGGGCTGGGGAGATAGGAGCAGGGACAGGAGGAAAAGCTACAGGCTGAAAAAAAAAAAAAAAAAAAAAAAAAAAAAAGGAA
>VZRV01010060.1:443407-504609 GCA_013398115.1 Falcunculus frontatus
AAAAAAAAAAGGAGATAATTAGGAAAAGTAATAAGAAAATATAAACGTGGTAGCGGAGGATTAGTCCCAGTCATTGGAAATGCAAATGATCTCCGTGCTCGCTCCCAACATCTTTTTTCTAGGCTTGTGTTTCAGAAAGGATTTTCCTCTCGTTCTGTTTTTTCTCCTCTTTTCCTCCTCCTCCTCCTCCTCCTCCGAGCAGCAGTGCAGCTTTCCCGGCAGCATTAAATATTCCCCAAGCTGAGACGCTAACCTTGTAATGCTTTTAGGTATAATGTACAGATATTTTTTTTTTCATTTTAAATGGTAGCTCGTAATGACATTGTGGAGTAGGGATCCCGAGTCAGCCTTATTATCATGGTGTCTCCTTGAGCTGAACCTCTGAGAAATGTGAAGGGGAGACCTTTTGGAATGAACAAATCCTTTAGCTGCCTATAATTATTTATTAAAATAGGCGGCCGGGATAAAGGCCGGGGAGGGGGAGGGAGGAGCAGCATTCCTTTCCCTGGCCGTCCCTCCGTGCAGGCAGGCACACGCACACCCGGGGAGCCGGCACAGCCACTGCCGTGGCCGGGCTGGCACTTCGGAGATGTGAAATAGCGGCTGTGCAGCAGGAGGGATAAACCCTGCCCGGGCCACACGTGTTTTTTACGGACCGAAGGGAGGAGGCTGCGTCCTGCCCACTCGGAGCACCCCGCACTGCTGGGGGGTCTCACGGCAGTGTGGGGATGGAGTGCGGGGATGGACCCGCGCTTGTGGCGCCTGGAGAAAAGGGAAACAGGGATGGCAGCAGCGCTCTCCCGCTCTGTGTGGGAGTGGTGCAAGCGAAACCATCCTGCCTCGTTAGCTGGGTAAAAGAAAGGGGGGAAAAAAAGGGGAACCAAAAAAAACCCACCCCAATCAAAACCCGACCAAAACCCCAAAAATCCAACGAACGAGAGACACACAAAGCACAGCCCCTCCAAAGCACCAAGCCAACCTTGCCGGGGTTTCACGGAACGCTCGCACCGCTGGCCGCAGACGTGTCCAGCTCGGGCGAGCAGCCGCAGCAGCCGGGAGCGTTGCGGTGCTGCCGTGACCCTCTCCCTGCGCCGGCAGAAATTTTATAAACTTCGGCTACTAAAAAAAAAAAAAAAAAATCTTTGGGGTCAATTTTCCACTTGTGCCTGTAGCTCTTGAACAAGTACTTTTATGGTTCCTTCTAGCACACAGGATTTATCTGCAGCTCTGTGAAGGGCTTTTACATTTAATCCAGCGCTGAAGTAGTAATTTGTCGCCGGCGCTCCCTAGCAGGCTTTTCTTTTAACTTAGGCGGGATGCGGGCCCTTTGTGCGGGCTAATCTGAGCCGCACAATGCCGGGGCACCTCGGCGCCGCACCCCAGGCGTCCTCCCCGGCCGAGCGAGGGGACGTGGTGAGTGCCGGGCGCTGGGAAGGGGCTGGGGGGCCGGGGCTGCACCCACCGGCGGCACCGCCGCGCTCCCGTCCCGACCCGCTCGGGAGCTGGGCTGCATTTTCCACGTGTGGGCGCGGAGCCGTCGCCGCACGGGATTTAGAGGAACTCCGGTGCCTTTTCTGCAAAGTCTCTATTTTTTTTTTTTTTTTTTACCCAGTCCACTCGGATAATCATTTTTCTTTAAAATCAAATTTAAAGTTCCTCTTACATTGGGGATAACGTGTTTGGGTTCGGGTTTATTTTTTCTTTCCTGGAGGAGGCAGTGCTTTATAGGCTGTCCGTACGTATTTTTCCGGGAGGGGGCAAAAAATCGTGGTAAAGGAAGAGAATCTTTTACCAAATCTTTACTTTAACTGAAGTATGGCAGTTTTTTGGGATAATTTTTAAAGCGAGAGTTCCACCCTTCTGCCTTGCAGATGCCTGTCTTTTTTATTAAAAATAGTGTTGTTCTGACCCCGAGTGACGGACGAATATTTTATTGCAGACACAAAAACATCTTGGGGAGATGTTTGGGCGCAGTAGAAGCGTGTGAAATAGTGCCCGACAAATATGAAATAGTCTCTCATAAATAAAGATACCAAAGCCACAGTATTAAAAATGGGAGCAGCCCTGCCCGCCTCCCTTTTATCACAACGTTTCTGAACCAGGCTGATGTTACAGGAGGCTTTTCGGTGACGGCTCGGGCGAGAAATGTGGCCGTATTTACATGAATTATGCCCGCACTTTACACTTTGTCCTGGGGTAACCGGCTCCCTTTTCTGCGCTGGGTAAATGTCGATGCACAGCAGCAGCACCTCCCGCTCCTCTTTCAGAGAAACCCGGTTTCGGGAGCTGTGCGCGCCCCCCAAAACAGCCCCCCTCTCTCCCTGGCCACCGCCCTGGCACGGGCATCCCCGAGTCACAGCCCGAGCCGCAGCCCGGAGATCTCCGTGGGCCGTAAAGAGGGGAGCCCGCAGGTACGGCGGCACGTGGGGAGCTTTATGGGGATGATTTAGTGAATATGAGAACATATTTCGTGCTCCATTGTTTAGACTCAAGAAGGCATAAAATCTTTAACATCTATTTATCATGTAGCTATTTTAATGTAAACATTTGTCTATTTGGATGAAGTGTTTTCATTATTAAGCTAATTTCCACATGTTTCAGATAGACTGATGAGCTCGAAGCAGAGCACTTGCTGATGAGAAACGAAATTCGGCCGCGGCTCAGCCTGCTGTCAGATACATCTTCATTAGTTTTTGTCATTCACTGATGGCAAATGCTCTATAAATGAGATGACGATCAGGTCCGCCTTGATAACTTGCCTTATCTCATTAGTTTTCACATCAAAGTTAATCAGCAATGTGAATTGTAATTGCTGGAAGAGACAATGCAATAGATCACTCGGCCTTTTTTTTTTTTTTCTGCGTGGCATCTTGAAACATCAGCAGGCTGGTGTGAGTAGATAGGCTCCGAAGGAAAATGATGTGGAAAGCATAATAAGCAAGCTGCTCGGAATTAATGAGCTTACCCAATAAGAAAAGAATAACCAATCAATGTGAGCTGGGCAAATATAATTTAGGAATAATTGCTTGATTGGTTGTCTATAGTAGGCTGATTTGACCACACACAAGGATTAAGAATTAAGATGTCAAGGCAAAAAAATAATTTGGCAACTGAGGGCATGTAATTTTTTGTTCCCCTCCCTTTATGACTGAAAGCGATTGCTGTTTGATATGTTATTCCCCTGGAATGAAAACATTAGACGGACGCGCGCCGGTGGGTGGGGTTTTCCCTCTCCTTTATGCTCCTTTTATCATACAAGGTCTTTCAAACCTCGCCGGGGATATTGCAGTACGGGACGTTAAAAATGAATAGAAGAGGGTGGGGGGGTGGGTGGAAATAAATAAAACCGCAGAAAAGCCCCCAAACGTCTTCATTTGTGAGCGCTGCGCTGCGCGGAGAGGAGAGGGGGCTGCGCAGCCAGCGCCGTGCCCGGTGTTTGCAGAGCCCGGCCGTGCCCCGCTCCAGATCCAAATCCGGAGTGCGATTCCCCGCGCTACGCACGCTTCCCGTGTAATTTTCCCCACAGCCACCGGCCAATTAGTAAAGAACCCTTATATTCTTCTATCTAAACTATGGGGAAGGTTCAGCCAGAAGGTAAATTTGCTTTGATCTGCATTACACCTAATTGAGTCGCCACCAATGTCTCTATCCCAACATCAAGAAATGTGAAAATGTTAGATTATTTCACTGGGGATTAAACCTAATTTTCGCGTGTTCTGCATTAACCTATTAGGCTGACTCATCTGCATTGCTAATGCGGCTCAGGCAGCTGTCACTGCTAAAGAAAAACATGATCATGCAATCCTTGAATGAATGATTCCAGCTCTGATTAGTGTTAGTGAAGTTAGCTGAGCCCCGGCGATAAGGCAGGAAAATTCCCAGGTTGCCAATAGCTTTGAAAATTATCAGACTCCGGGCAAAATGTAGCCGGCGGCGCGGGGCCTCCCTCCGAAGGCGGCATTATTTAAGGCCGTCTCTTCGGGCTGCTCGTAGGAACGCGGCCGCCGCTGCTCCTTCCGAGGGGCTGATGCCGGGATTTAAATGCTAATGGGAGGCGACCCGAGCGCGGACAGCCGCGGGTTTTTCCCTGCCTGGCTGCGCTCGGGCTTCGCCCACCGTGTCCAGAGGCGATCGCGGCGGTGCCGGAGCGGCTCCGGCCGGGGGAAGGGGCGCGGGGGGCCAGCGGCGGCCGCGGCCCCGGGCTGGGCTCCGCTCTTTGTTCGCAGGGCGCGGGCACCGCCGGCAGCTCCAGCCAGCCCTCGTCCTACCCGTCAGATTTAAATAGGGAAAAAGGGGGGAGGGAAAAAAGCGACAATGGCCCATCCCCTCGAGACGGGAAAAAATTTAGGAGTGAGTTATCCCCGAGCAATGGAGCCAGGAGCCAATTTAATCCGATTAGCGGCCGCCGACAATGGGTGCTCCTCGCCCATTGTGGACGGAGGCTTTCACTTTGTTTGTTTCTATTAGCCGAGCATCCAGGCTATCGGAAAAGCGCAATTTTACCCCGACAGCCAACGAAAAAACAACTTGAGAGAAATCGTCTGAAGGGTCAATATCGATCTTCTGGCCCCGACTGTGTGCGGACAGGACTTGTTGAGCGCCCAAAGTTTGCAGCTCCCCCGTTGCTGCGTGCTCCTGGCGCTCCCCGCGGCAGGGGGTGGTGGCCGGGATGGTGGGAGCGCAGGGCAGGAGGAAACAGGGGAGTTTTTGGGGGGAAACACCGGGAGCTGTCCACCAAACCGCAGCGCCGACAGGAAATGCAGCAGGGCACCTGCTCGTGTAATTCCCAGCTCCCCGGCGAATGCGCTCGCCGCAGGTGTCAGCAGAGCCTCCTTCCCGGCGCGTTCCATGGAGAGAAGCTCCCTTTTAGCCCCTGGGAATGCGTTCTCCCGTGTCCCACGGCCTGTGGGACCGTGGCACCGCTCTGCCGGGGACAGGCCGTGCCTGGGCTCCGTCTGGTGCTGCCAGAGCCGCCTCCCTGAGCCAAGGGGATTCCCTCCGGCTCAGATCGGCCTCGTGCTGATCCTCGAGGGCCCTCCGAGGCCTGCTCCGGCTTCCCTCAGGGCCAGCTGGGTTTCGTCGCCGTGTGCTCTGGTGGCGTGGCCGAAGCGGGCAGCTTGGTGTGCCCGGCCCTGGCTCGCTCTCTGGGAGAAAGCAGGATGTCCTCGACGCTGCCGTGCGCATCCAAACCCCCCAGACATCCCCAAAAGCTCCGGGGATGCCTGGCAGGCGTTGCCGGGTGGTGAGGGGCGGGATGGAGGAGGATGCCAAGGTCAGCACAGGGTGACCTGTCCCCTCCAGATCAGCGCTGCTGGCGTTAGAACACGACCTTCAGAGCCCCGGGGATTCCAGGGGGAACGCGAGGAGAGGGACGTGCGGCCCAGAGGGGCCCTCCTGGGGACCCCCACTATGGGCTGGCAGCGCCGGCCAGGGCAGCTCAGGTGGTGCAAACTGTAAGACTTGGGGTTTTACCCCCGAGTTATTTGCTGCCTGGAAAAGCGGGGACCCGCTGAGGAGAGCTGTACTCCCAGCAAAGGTGCTAAACGGCAGGCTGGGAGAGGTGTGTGTGTTAACACCCCAGGCTTCCGGAGTAGCTGCAGGCCGGAATTCTGTCCTGATCCGCATCCTCACAGGTCAGGGGGGAATTTCCCCGAGCACCCATCCCTCTCCTCCCCGGTGGTGCTGCCCTGTGAGCGACAGCCTGCCCGGGGAAAAAGGGTCGGGGAGAATTGCTCCCCAGAGCTACCGCATAAAAGGTGCTTCTTATCCTAAAATGGGATTTTTTTTTTCCTCCCCTCTGTTCCAGTGAGAGGCTGCAGGTGTCAACTGAGCCAAGTCAGGATCGGCCGCAGTTGTTCCAGAGTACATTCTGACCACGTGCAGAATATTCCGGAACAGGTATTTCGCTTTAAATTCATGTCCCGTCTTATTCCAGAATATTTTCCCTGCGTAAAGGAGCACTTGGCTGGGGTCTCTGCTTGCTGCCGTGCTGGTGATAAGATGGATTGGCTGATCTAATAGGTCTTTTCAATCTCTGATTTTGAAAGCTAAGATTGGGAAATTAATTTCAGAAAGGTCAAAACAGAGCAAGGCTATCCTGCTGCTGTGTGATGGATCCTATTTTTTTTTTTTAAATCTGCCCATTGAAGGGAAGGTTAGTTATTCAGCATCCTGCGAAAGAAAGAAATAAATAAAGCAGGCCGGGGAACACAGCAGTGTATAGATCTGCTGACCCATTCGCAATCTGCAGTTAATGAGAGCGCCGGCGAGCGGGAGCGCTGAGAGGCTGCCGAGCCGGGGGCGCCGACCCCGCGGGCGGCGAGCGGGGCGTCCCCTCCACCCGCCCCGCGCGTGGCCGCAGCCCCGCGGCCGCGGTGGCCCCAGCCTGGGAGGTCTGCTCCCACCCCGAGGACATCCCAGGGGTGTTCACAAAACACCCAGCCCGAGGCTGGGGGATGGAGAGGGGCGGCGGCGTCACGCTCGGGTCGCGGGGAGGTTTGGGGAGTCGTGCCGTGGGTTTTTGGTCTGGGGAGAAAGAGAGAACTCAGAAGGAAAGGAAAAACAAAGGCTTCACGTAGGTGTTTCTTGGTTTTTATTCGTTCCCTTCCAGTGTGCTGCCGAACAGTAAAACGGAAAGTAAATTGCTTCCGTGGTTTTAAAAACCAGGGAATCAGGGGGGCAGCAAAGGGGCCACTCGGGGGGCAATTGCTTCTTAATTAACAACCAAATAGGTTACTCTCGTTTGTTTGCTGGGGTCTTTTTTGCCTCTTCACATGTTCAGCAACCTTCCTGTGTGCCCTTCTCCTCTTGTGGATGGATACGTGAGGTCAGATTTTGGGAAGTGGGGAGAAACCCTCTGGTTTCAGTAGCACCCACTAGAGCCTGCCCTGTCCTGACAGCCCGGGGAGATTGTGCCGTGCCTGGGATCGCTGTGGGATCCCGGTGGGTATCCCCAAGGGCTGTTGGGGTGAGGGACAGGCCAAGGCAGCTGAGGAATCGAGCTGCAGCCAGTCCAGACCTCACGGGGCCCCTTTCCCTGGCTTAAGGACAGGCTATCCCGTGAGCACTAACGTGGGTCTCCTCGGAGCAGACCCAGAGAACTCCACTCTGGAGATGGGATCCTGACTGGAATACTGAGCCACTGCCACATTAATTAAAAAGCGCAGCATTAATCATCTCAGGTGTAATTCACCTCTGAACCTGTATGAGCCAGTGTCACTTCACAGTTCCTTCTTTACAGACAAAAGCCAAACCCATATGGATCCAGGGCTGTCCCAGCCATTCCTGGAGCTCTCCACTTCTTAATTCTCCTGTTGCTCTCTGCAGTCAGCTGGACAAAACCGAAACAGGAATAACGGGTGAAATAATTCACTCCAGCTGAGGATTCTGCTCCCAAGTTCAGTAGCACATGGTAATTATTACTCAGTACACACAAACAACTTAATTTCTTTCACACATCAGCCCACGCTGGAGATGGAGGATAATTTGGGGGATGGGTTGCATGTCTCATTCTGAACACAAGATGCCAAGGGAAGCGCTGGAGCACAGAGCCACCTGGGTTATCCTTTACCGGCCGAGAATCCCCAGCAGGTCTGACTGGACACCAGAGCACCTCTACAAACGGCACTGAGCTCCCCACAGCAAGGGCTGGGGAAGCTGCCAGGCGTCACTCAGCCTGTCTTTTCCGAGGTTTCCCTCGCTGCTAATTCCAGAAACATTGGGGCAATTCACGTGGGAAGGGGTTTCCGTAGTCCCAGATACGTCCTGCTTCCCCATGCCGATACTGGAGTCAGGCATGGATTCACCTCCAGCATCCAGTGGCTCGGGAGCTGCTGCGGTCGTGCCCTCAGGGTGTGGCAGGGGGCTGCGCTCAGCAGGCTCCGGGAAGGCTCTGTAGGGATGTGTGGGTGGTCCCTGAACGCAGACAGGGTGGTGCAGAGCCCCCCCGGGCCCCGGAGCAGCGTTCCTGCGGGGTGCTGGCACCCCGGGAGCGGCTTTCCCTCCAAGAGAAGGTGCTGCAGTGAGAGGCAGGGGGGTTTCTAGCAGGGGTTTTGGCTCTTTACCCCCGCCTAAGCGGGGCTCGTTCCTCCCTGCCTGCGGAGACAGGGCCAGGGCTGCCACTGAGCCGGGTTTTTCCAGCATTTTTTGTCTTTTGGCCTTTTCTGAAGGCCCTTCTACGACAGAGAAGCTGGGCAGAGCTCTTGCACCGTGGGGTTTCTTCCTGTAACGCTCAGAGGAGGTTTCCCCAAGTTCTCCTATTCCTCCCCTATGAAAGTGCTTCTTTACCTGCAAGAGGATCCAGGTGTCCAATACTCAAGCTTCGGGTCAAAAAGGCGTGTGGACCTTTACTGTCCTTTCCTTTTTGTGTGTGTGTGTTGTGGACTTTTTCAAGTTCAACCACCGCTTAACCATATAATTTGAATGTTTTATTGCCATTAACGAAACAACTCCACGTTGAGTGTGCTCTTGTAGCAAATTGGCACGGAGAAACATGGTAATTCCTGGTGAGGGTGCCACAAAGGTGTGGCTCTGTTGGCACGGCCCGGGGACGAGCTGTGTGTGGGGCACGAGCTCCCCAAAAACTGTCCCAGCAGTGTGTGCTGGCTCATGGCCTGAGCTGCTCCATGGGGATCCCTGGCCCTGGGAGAGTCNCCGAGCCCCCCAAAAACTGTCCCAGCAGCGTGTGCTGGCTCATGGCCTGAGTTGCTCCATGGGGATCCCTGGCCCTGGGAGAGTCCCAGCTTTCCTGGGAGCCTCGCCCTGGCTGAGGGCCCCACCCCAGCGCTGCTGCGTGGGCCATGGGTCCTCAGCCTCGGGCAGATCCCGGGGGAATAGCTGTAAACCCCATTTAAACAGGGAGCTGGTGGGAGGGAGAGGGGAACATTTATTACCATCTAATCCTGCTCAGATTTTCTACACCATATGTCTGAGCAGCAGAACATGTGAAATGTGTACTAATTACTCTGCCTGTGTCATGTGTGTATATTTTATATGCAGTCCCTGACCTTTTTGTTAATAACTTCACATTATATTCATTGACCTGAAACAAATTGAATTCAGTGGCACTCGCTCCGGAATTGAATTACATAGTCTTCTTAATTGGTCTCTTATTTAAATGTGGAAAAGTAACAGTTTACCACCTGTAATTATTTTTTTTTCCTTAAGAAATTCCCGCGGAGAGCGTGCCTGTGCGTGTCCGTGCGTGCGTGCCAGCCTCGTGTCCGGGGGGAATCCTCGCAGGAGCCCCGAGCCCAGCTGGCACCGTGGGGTGGAAAAAAACCCCTCCAAGAGTTCTGTCCCTCCGAAGCAAAACCACTCGTGAAAGCGTGTGACAGCCCTGGAACAACCTCCCCCACCGGGGGGAAAGGGCAGCCGCGGGTCAGCAGCCCCTCTCAGCCCCCAGGTGCCATGGTGGCCCCAAGTGGGAGCGCGGGCGCTGCTCCGGGAGCGCCGGGAATCCGCGCTCGGCTCTCATCCTTCCGAGGCCGAGCTAATTGCCGAAGCCACGAGGAGGAGGCTGGTTCTTTACTTACTATATTTAACTTAAAAATGCAAATGTTATTAGTGTCCCGATCAGCGATAAGAGTGCCTTTGTGCCAAGCTTTAACCTCCATTAGGGGGGATTAGGAGAACGTATCCACATTGGCATTTTCCAAGTGTCACTGTGACAGCACTTGCTGCACAAATGCCTGGCTGTCACACTGAGGTTTATCACCAGGTTTTTTCCTGCGAATGCAGACTAATAAGCCCAGAAATTACAATTGCCTCCCTGCCGAATCTGTGATAGGCGGAAATAATGATATCAGTGCCCTGCTAATCTCCTGCCTCCGCGCTTGGCACCAGCCTATTGAGTCACCTGTCATACGCCGCTTTGATGAGGCGAATTCAATCTCTCAGCTATAATGACAATGGAGCCATTTTAATGTTTGGAAATGATTACGTGAAGGTTTCTCTTTGCTCTGTCTTGGCAAGCAAACCGGGTCAGCGTTCCGGCTGTGTCTCCCGCCGCCGCTAACGACTTGGAAGGAGCCGGCCTGCATTAAGTGAATATGCCAAGTTATTAGAAAGGAGATGCTGAAGGCAGCTGGAGGGGGCAGGCTCCTTTTATTTCCTTTTTCACGGCAAGCATGAGCCTGAGGAGATGCTTCACGCACGTGAGCGAGCGTCTCCCACGCGCCCGTGGTGCCCGGGCTTTGCACAACAGGCCGCAGGGAGCTGCCTCAGCCAGCACACCGAGCTTCCCAAGCCTGTTCCAAGCCCCCCAGCCCGCTGCTGGGCTGGGAAGGGGGCTGCTGGGGAGCTGCACCTGGGCCTGGCTGGGTGGCCACGGAGAGAATCTCCCTGCCCGGGTGCCTGTGTCAGCTCAGTTTGTGGGAGAGAAACTGAGCTCCTCCTTCTCTCGGGTGTCCCCGCCTGTGACACCAGGTCACACCCCACCTTAGGACAGGAGCTGGAGCGCTCTGTTTGTTTATCTGAGGATGAAAGGGAAAGGACTGCATTTTCTCAAGCTGCCAGAGGTCCCAAACTCACGGAGGAAGGCAGCTGGGCGAGGGTTTAAGTCACCTTGGAGGAGCGCAGGGTCCGTCAGAGCCCGCTGCTGCAATTCCACAAGTTGGGTACAACCCGGGGCCTCTCCGTGCTGCCCGGGCTTCCAGCTGGATGGCCTCTCCCTGGAGTCTCTCCCCGGTGCCAGGATCCTGTGGGATGCGGGTGACATGGCTGTGGCCCTTCGTGCGGAGAGGCCAGCACATCCTGGCGGGAAGCAATGCTTCCCACGTGGTCCCACCGCTCTGGGGAAGCCTCTGGCACTGAGGTATGGCACCCCCGGGGTGGGCGAGAGGTCTTTGCCACCATCCCCCTACCAGGGGATAAGTTTTTCATGGATACGCCATTACTTTTCCGGGATCTTGACCAAGTCTTCGCTAGGGGAGGGATAAAGAGGCAGCATTTCAGATGTCCAGCTTTTATCGAGGCAAGCATTCGAGGCCGGCCCTGGGTGGGTGCTCGGGGCTGCTCTTCAGCAGGTGAAAGGCAATTGCTGGGCTGCAGAGAGGGGACGGAGCAGAGCCCCATTGACCCACGCCGTGCAGGGAGCAGCGCTGAGCCCCTTTCGCCGTGGCTCCTTGCAAAGAAATCTCTTTCATTAGAGCCGAGTGCTGAAATTATTTCAAGGAAGCGATTACCTGCCTAACAACTGCGCCCACGCAAGCGGCTGCCGCGGACGGAGTTAAGGCAGCGGATTTGGAGAGGCGGCTGAGCAGGCGTCGAGCCAGTGGTGACACGGGCACATGGGGCCGTGCTCTCACCCGTGTTCGCAGGGATGCGCCCGGTGGGAGCTCGGCTCCGGCCGCTGCGGTGGGAAGGGGATGGGCGGTGTGATTGACGCCTCTGGTTTTGGGTACGTCCTCGCCATTGTGGGAGAGCCTCGTGCCCGCGTGGTGGGGAGCGGGGTGCCGCCGCCGCCACGCACCCCCACATCCATCTCCCCTAATTAAGGCAGCCAATCTAATTAGGGCGGCGCCCCGCGCGGCCGCCCCCGTGGGGGCGCATCAAAGCCGGCGTGGGGCGCGCGCGCGGGCAGCGCAATTACCCAAGTTAAGAAAACATCCCTGTAATTAGCGAGGCAACTCCGAGCACAAGGAATGGAAATTAGTCACAGCGCAATAAATTAGTCGGTGCATATATTATGTGCCGGGAGCACCCCGGGGGCCTCCTGTTTGCAAGGCTTTGGTTTGCAGCCCCATGCCTCTCAATAAAGCATTCATCCCTGGGTGATTATGTGCCGGCAAAAGGAGTTTTTAGCTGAATTACAGATTTTCTTTTCTAATTCTTTTGTAGGCAGAATCGGGATCCCTCACTTTTCTCTCTCTCTTTTGGTTTGTTGTTTTTTTTTTTCTTTTTTTGAAGGTCCGGGGAGCAAAGCCACTTCCCTCCCCCTTCAGCTTATAATTAATTTTCAGCTTTTCAGGGTGCTTCAAGACCCTGCATTGTTTGCTTTAATTAGGAGCGGTAGTTAAGGAACTATTTCAGAATCCCTCCCCAATTTTGAACTATTTTAGCTGTCGTTTCTTTCCTGGGGGAAGAAAAGGGGAGGGCGAAGCAGGAAATTGGACTGTAGCAGCACATAACATTTGCATCAAAATAATACAGCCGGCAACAGAAAATCACAATCACATCACTCAGAAGGAAGGAACAGAATACAAATTAAAGGAATAATGTAAATTTTTTGCCATTAAGCTTCAATGACCATTTGAAATGGTGCAAGGCACAAAGGTTTTGATGAGCATCATCCAGTTTGATTATTCATACTTGTGCTTCTGCTTGAATTAAAGTAGGAGTGCTAGAGCCTGTTAGAGCAAAATATTTGAATTGGTAGTGAACTCTCACCTTTACTTGCATCCATTTACTTTTCAAATGAATACCAGATAAGTTAGTGCATTTTATAATCGGCCTGTTTTCCAGTGAGTGCTGTCATTACATACCAATTTCTTTCAGAAGTGCTTCCTAAGAAACATTAAATACTTACAAATAAGGATGTGTCCATCACTGGCAGAGCCCTCTGCGAGCAGAGCCAGTGCTGAATGTGGGTTTTCAGGTGCTGCCCTGTGAATAATGATGGATGCAGGGAAAAAGCAAGGAGCAGTAGGATGGGGTAGCAGGGACCGGCCTGGAGAAGTTCCCCTGGGGCCTGGTCTGAGTAGCGTGAGGGGTTTGCAGGGTTTGTTGGGTGCCTTCAGAGCAGAACTGGCCAGACGTTTGTCCCAGGAGATACAGCAGGATTCATGGCCTCAAAAGTTGCAGGAGAGGTTTAGATGGGATATTAGGAACAGTTTCTGCCCCAGGAGGGCTGTTGGGCATTGGAACAGGCTGCCCAGGGCAGCGGGGGAGTCAGCATTCCTGGAGGGATTTAACAGATGCGTGGAGGTGACGCCTGGGGATATGGGTTAGTGGTGGCCTTGGCAGCGCTGGGAGAACAGTGGGACTTGATCTTGCAGGGCCTTTCCAACCTCGATGATCCTTTGGGCTCCTGAAAAAGCCAAAAGGCGTCCTCAGAACCAACGCTGAGAATCCCAGAAAGATTTGGGTTGGAAGGACCTTAATGCTCACCTCATCCCATGGGCAGGGACACCTTCCACTAACCCAGGGTGCTCCAAGCCCCGTCCACCCTGGCCTTGGACACTGCCAGGGATCCAGGGGCAGCCACAGCTTCTCCGGGCAAAGCTGATTTGCTAAGTAATAATTAGGCTGTTCCTAATGAGCCGGTGGTGCCGCCCAGAGACACGCTCGGGCTCCGTGCGCTCGGAGATGTCAGCGGAGCTCCTGTGGGCTGGCAAACACCCGCTGCTGGCCCAGCGGGAGCCGCGGGGCATCTCACCCTGCCCCGCTCCGGGGCTCTGGAAAATGCCTTTTATTAGGATGAGGGAGGGGGAAATCAATGCAACTACACATCAAACCCCAACAAACCTCCGGTTTAGCAATTCCCGAGCAATCCCCCAGGAGCCAATGAAGGCCGGGTTATTTAAATGAGAAAGGCTGGGGATGAATGCCTGCCTTTGTCCGGGCGCTTCCCCAAGGTGATCTGGGTTAAACCCGTGCTCTCAGGGTTAATTATCAGCTGCTTTCCTTTTAAAAATGTTTTTTTCCTTATTGACACAGGGGGGTTGATTTATGTAATATCCATCATAATTCCCAGATTTCTGTAGCTTACAAGGTTGTCCCCACGCACCGCTCCGCCGGCTCTGGCCTCCCACTCCTCTCCGGCCACCACCGCCCGCCCTCCTTCATTAGGGGTGTTCAACACACGGAGCTCTGGGGTGCAATTAAAGCCCAATAAAACAAAAAGGCGGCGTGGAAAAGCGCAGCCCTGCTCTTTCCTTCCTCCTTCCCCCGCTCCCCGGTGCCTGCGCTGCCCCTCCGGCTCGCCACGGATGGCTTCTGGGGACCACCAGCCCCAGGCCAGCAGAAGCCCAATCCCGTCCTCCCCAGATGGGGGGGATGCTGGCCCACGCGGTCACCTGTGGGGTCACAGCCCTGCACACAAGCCTGGAGGTGCTGTGGGGTCTCTCCCATCCCTGTCAGTAGTTCGCCAAACCAGCCGAAGGAGAGGCCGGATTGGGATCCAGCTCTCCAGAGCAGGTGTCCCCAGCCTGAACACCGCAGTCCTGGGGAGAAGGAGCGGTGCCTGGCCCCTGCAGTCCCGAGGTTTGAGATGCCCCTGTAGCGCTGAGGAGGTTTCCCGGTGCCTGGGCACAGGGAACAGGAGCAGGGCAGGGCTGGCAGGCGAGGGGAGCACATGTGGCACCACAGAGCCTTCGGCAAGGAGCGTTTCCTTGGGCCCGGCTGCTCCATGATACTCGTCTTGCCACACTTATTTTTCTTCCTCCCATCCCCGGGTTTTCTGCTGCTTCCTCCCTGCCCAGTGCTTCGAAGCAGTGCTGCCTTTCCAGGCCCTCTTCCACGTCCTTGTTTTCCGGCCTGCGTGTGGGCAGCCACGGATTTGTGACAAGGCCGAGCGCGTCCCTGCCGCAAAGCGCGGCTTTCAGGGATCATTCCACTCGACTGGCCGAGAAGAAAACTGCTCTGATAGAAACTGTGTCATAATAGTCGGGAGCTGGGTAACAACGCCCCGCTGCCGGGGCTGATCTATTCTCCCGCGCCAGTGTGGGGAATTGGTCTCCACCAAAGCAGAAAATGGAGCTGGCCTTTCAGGAGGGTTTAAAATCCAGCAGCTCTGGAGTCACCAGATGACGGTTTCGGGAATACTTCTGTGGCTGAGCCAGCCCTTTCGTTCCAGGCAGTGCTGGTCTGCAAAGCAAACGTCCCACAGGATCAAACCAGAGCTCCCTGCTAAAGTTTAACTTTGGCTTTCGGCTCCCCACAGCGGCACCGCTGGGGGTGGGAGGAGGCTGCCTCTCAGGAGTGACCAAGTGGTGAAGTCTAAGAGCAGCAGCCTGGGCGATGCTGAGAGGAATGACACGTGCTCTGGATCTGCTCAGAAATCAGCAACATCTGCCTAGGTCTGCTTTGGAGAGGCAGGAGTGAGGGGGGCTGCTTGAGGGTGAGGGCTGGGCATCTCTGCTGAGGGCCCGACACGGGGTGCCAGAGCCACCATGGGAGCGGGGCTGGAATCAAGCCACGTGCCCGTGCCCAGCTGCTGCACGTGGCATTCCACCCCACCTGGCAGGTCCCTTCCGGTGGCTCCCGGCAGCGTCCCAGCTGGAGGCTGCTGGAAAAGGGACGCTCTTGCATGATGCGACGCCGGCTCTCCCGGAGGCTGCAGCCACCCCTGCGGTTTGCCACCGCTCCCTTGTCCTGGCACAGCTGGAGTTGGCTCGTGCTATAGGTGGACGAGGTTCAAAAATATGACTCCTCTGAACTTTTTAACCTTGTGCGAAAGGGAGGAACTCTAAGAGCAATGGGTAAAATTCAATTAAGGGAGATGACAGAAAATAATCTGCTGAGCGCATACATCAGGCAATTGGAGGCTTTCATACCTTTCAAAAAGGAAATAACCTATTTCTTCCCCTGTTATCTAATGACACAGGAGTTTATTCCTCTGGAAGCAGTTACAAATCTACCTAATGGGGCCTAAATGCGGTTGCCAGGCAATTAGGGGTTCATTGTGTGGCTAATTCTTTCATTTCCGTGGAGGTGGTGGCGGTGGTGGTGGTGAGCCAGCCGTGTCCCTGGGCTGTCCTTGCATGTGGGGTGTGCCTGTGGAGCACAGCTCCGGCTCTGGGGGTGCCCCCTGGCTCTGCCCGGGGGGACTCCTGGCTTTGTCACGCCGTGACTTATTCGGTGTCTGCTCCGTGAGTTATCCCGCTCCTCTGAGCCCGTTCCGAACGCTCCTGCGCAAACTCTCCGGGCAGCTTTGGGTTATGAATGAGCGCAGAGACACACGCAGGGGGGTTATTTATCTAAAATATATAAGCAGGAGGAATCTCCATAAATCACAGGCTGCTATTATCCTGGGGTTCATGACAGCCATATCTTTTTTTTCCCACAGAAACCCAGCATACATTAAACACCCCAGGCCTTGGAAAGAGACCTTTCAGACCTGTACAATTGCTCTATTTATCCCATTCCTTTAGCATTTAATATCTGAAGTCTCCTCTACACGATCAATCTTAAAATTAGGATTTAAGCCAGAATTTATGGAGGGAAGCTCCTGTGCCTGCCTGTAGGAATATTGTTGTTTATGACCTGAGGGACAGGGTGGTTAATCCTGGAGGGAGAGCTTTGGGAAGCTGTTTTACACTGGGTTCTGCTCATGTCAGGCCTGCTGGGGAGCACTGGCAGGCGTGTGGGCAAGGCTGTGCCTGGAGCAGGGTGCTGTGGGAGGCCCGGGATGCTGCAGGAGGCCTGGGATGCTGCAGGAGGCCTGGAATGCTGCAGGGGACCCGGGATGCTGCAGGAGCATCGCTGCCCTGCGGTGGCACCTCACGAGATCGTTCCAGAAGGCCCCTGCTTGGGCTGCGCTAATCAAGGGCCGTGCCCAACAGTTTACTACAGCGTTTAATTAAACAAATTTACCTTTTGAGGGAAAATCCGTGGCAAGCAATTTGGGTTGTGGTGTATCAGAGCCTTTTTTGAGGTTACTAGTGCTTTTAACCACTGTCTAAAGTGCAGGCGGTGTTAATTAGCATATTTAGGATTAAGTAGATTTAGCATGCAGTAATCATTCCCTAATTCAGTAAGAACTATCTCTGGTGAATAGTGGACATTAATGACAGTTGCAAGAGCTTAGATATTACATAATCACTAATTACATTCTGCACAATTAGCGGAGACTCCTCAGCGTGAATGGCTAATGGCTGATTTGTGTCAGCAGCCTGTTCTGGCTGTACAGAAATATAAACAGTCTGCATAATGTTCTGAGGGAATTAGCATAGGGAAGGAGGTTATCCGCGGAGCTGGGAGGCTGGGGGAGCACTGACGGATGGGGTGAGCCTGGAGCCAGCGTCGTGCCTGGACACATGCCTGCCCTTCCTCAGGGGCCACCTGAAAACGCCACCACACGCTCTGCAGCTCTCGGCTGCCGCGGGTGGAGGGTAGATCTGGCACCCAGGGGCCTCTGAGGGGCTCTGGGGTGTTCTGCTGAGTGCTGAGTGCAGGGGTGCGGAGCTGGCAAAGCCTTACTCCGTGGAGGCCTTGCGCTCCGAGCTGGGGAGCCGCTGGGAGTGATGCACGGCCTGCTGGGGCAGGGCCAGGCAGCGGAGACTGCAGGTGCTGCTTGGCTGGTTTGGGGGCTCTTTCCTCCACCACTCTGTCTCTGGAAAATAAAAACGCGAGGGTGTCTTGCCCTGCCTGCCGCATCCAGCGTTTCCTCACCATTAACCATTTTCTAAAAGGATGAAGAAGCTGAGTTTTGCTTTCTGCCCACGGCGCGTGCCGAAGCTGCCCCTCGGGGAGAGGCCCTTCCTCGGGCAAACCTTCCAGGGATTTGGGCAACACCGAGGTGGCCGGCAGGGGAATCAATCCGCGCTCCATTGATTTTTAGTGATGTTTGGATCAGGTCCATGGATTCTCACAAGCGAATTCAGGCTCCCACGTTTGTTGTGTGATTAAAATGAGGAACAGCAGTATTAAGCTGAGGGAATTGTTTTGGACAAATCCCAAGCTGGAGACCGGCACTGGGCCCCTGTACCTTGAGGTATTGGGTATTTTAAATTAAGATTGCATGTGGTTTTAAAAGGCATTGTCAGAGCAGAAGCAATTTAACAAAAGGCAATGTATCTGACGGCGACTCTCCTGTCTGCCAAGTGCTCTTCTCCGCGAGCGCATTGTAGGGACGCAGATTACATCTCCTGAATATTTTTGTCTGTTGCTCGGTTCATTTTCATAATAATAACTCGCATCCGTCTCCATCCTTTCATGTTGAAGGGTTGCAAACTATTACACACAAACACACCCGCTCCTGATGCGGCCGCCTCCCTTTGGGGGGACAGCCAGCAGCTTTTGGCAGCAGGCAGCGGGATGTGGCCGCCCGGGGGGATGCTGACCCCGGTGGCCTCTGGTCAAGGGGGATGAGGGGTTCTGGGGAGCCCCTGCCGGCAGCACACCCTGCCTTGTACCTCCAGCACGGGCCTGCGGGCACGTGGCTGCTGGGGAAACACGGGGTGGGCGAGTCCCTGTCCCACCTGGGCCTGGGGGGGACCCGCCCAGGGGACACACGGGGCCGGAGAAGCTGTGGCTGCCCCTGCATCTCTGGGAGTGCTCAAGGCCGGGTCGGACATTGGGGCCTGGAGCAACCTGGGATAGTCGGAGGTGTCCCTGCCTGTGGCAGGGGCTGGAATGAGATGGACTTTAAGGTCCTTCCAAGCCAGACCAGTCTGGGGTTCCATGTCTGAACAAAAACACTTCAAAGCCCTGGAAGCCTCAGCGAGGCCGCAGCACACAAGCGACTGTGCCCTGTTCCACACCACCAGGCAGGACTTGGGGAGGGTTTATAACATCTGCAATGCTGTTTCTTCCCGACAGCTGGGATGTTCAGAGTCGAGGCCCAAAGTACTGGCCTTTGGGTGCCTCGTGCAGAGGAAACCCCACGGAGAGCACCAGTGTCCAGTTAGGGGTCGCCCAGAGCCACGCTCCTCGGCATCACCACTGGCTTTTCCACAGCGACAACTGAGCATCCCCGCCGCTGGCCTCGGAGCCCCCCGGCTCCTCCAGGCCAGGAGGCGGCGTGGGGCAGCATTTCCCTAAGTGCTGTTTGCCGAGGCAGGTGCTATTCCTTACGTTATGGCCAGGACATTTAAATCGCGCTGATTGGCATTGTTGTCTCAAAGACGGTGCTTTTCCTGCTGAGAAACTGCATTAGATCGGCGCAACAGAGCTCATTTCCATTCACTCAGCAGTCTCTCTAGAAATGACATGCAGTGCTTGAAACTGTTTATTTCCAAATTCAGGCCTCCTCCGCATCAGTCATCAGCTTCAATTACCAGTTTTCCGGAGCCGAGCCATCAGGCAGTCTGACACGAGGGTCCAACCTAATTCCCACCTTCTCCAAAGTCAAGAGCATAATGTGCAGATGAAAAGGTGGAAAATAGCCTGGACTTCATTAGCATGCAGAGCCCGGCTGTTCATTTGCTTGCTGCGAATGGAAGTTCTGACACTCGGCGCCTTCTGCAATATGAGAAAAGTCCTCTTCAGAGTATATGATGTCCTCACCAGCCAGCAAAGGTCATCAAAAAGGCAGGCGCTGACCTTGCTCCCTGCTCTTCATGACTAGTTTATTGATTCCAGGAACACCTCATTACATGCTGGATCAACATATTATTGCCATGTTCAGCGGCTGAATTGTTTACAAGTGTCTTTATAACCAGCAAAAAGCCTTCCGGATGATGCATGACTACACTCATTTGGATGTGACCTGCCAATTAGATGTTATCCGATCCGGTGCCGCGTGTCCTGATCCCTGACCGGGCCCGCCGCCCTGCATCAGCACAGGCCCATTTACTACTTCTTTCGAACGGCTCTTTGGCAAAGTGTCCATTAGCCTGTCAGTCCGTAAATATTTTATTTTTTTGCCTCAGCGGCACGGGCGCTCCCGCTCCATCATTTGCTATGCATGAGGTTGGGAACCAGCCGGGGGAGGCGAGGGGGTGTTTTACGGCGGCGGCTGCTGGCCCACCCCATTTGCAGTCGGCGCGCGTGGCCGGCGCTCCCGCGCCGCGTGCCGGCCCCGCCGCGGGGACCCGGCATATTTTATTCCGGCAGAGCGAGGCTGCTGATTTATCGCAGCGGCGGAACCCCCCCGCGCTCAGCCTTCCCCCGCCCTGCCTGCGAAGGCCCCATAACTTACGGCCCGGCAAACGCATTTCCCCCTTGCCCATCTTTTCGGCGCTCTCCCCCGTTAATATATTGCGCCACGTTACTCATCCCGGCCCGCGGCCGGGCGGCTCGGGGTATTTACGGGCCCGGAGACGCGAGAATTTTAAAAATAAATCACGGGGCACGACTACTGTTTTAATCTCTCATTACAGACACTTCTGCGGCTCCATAAAGAAAGGAGTGGCGCGAGCAAGTCTGTAAAGAGAGAGCTCCGAGCCAAAAAGCGGCACCGGGATCGCGGCTCCCGGCACCTGCCTGCGCGGGCTGGGTTTCTGATTTTTCCGCCTCAGCCTTTGGTGGTGGTGGTGGGATGGCTGAGGTGCCAAAGGAAGCTCCGTGCAGCCCTGGATGCAGCTGATGTGGCAGTGCCAGGATATCCGTGGGGTCTGTGGCCTAGCTGGAATATGATGAAATGCTCATACACGTGGCACTCTCTGCCCAGAGCGCTGCAAACATTAATTAAGCTCCCCAGCGCCCCTTGGCAAGTGTCAGTGCTGAAATCCCCTTGCTGGGGCTAAATCCGGGGACCAGAAGGGCAAAGAGCCCCAAGGGTGAACCTGCGGCCCCAAAAACGCCTCATCTCCAGCATCCTGCTCTCCAGAGCCAGCATTTCATCTTCCCAATCCCAAAACCCGCTGTGCCAGGCCCCCGGGCTGCTGAACCCCAGGAATGTGTGAGGACCGAGGGACGCCCGCGCTGGGTGACAGAAAACATCTGGGGGTCCAATTCCCTCCTTACAGCATGGAGAGTTGGGAATTGGGGGATGGAAAAAGGGGGATTTGAATTCCTGAAAACAGCACAATTGGCGTCCAAAATAAAAACCGGAATGTGTTTCCTTAATTAGAGCTGAGGCCAAGTACAGTCTCAGGTCAGACCAGCCTCAGGCTCCAGAGACAGCACAGTGCACTGATCTGAATTTTGGAAAGGAGGGGGAAAAGCATCCATTTTCTGGCAAATCCCTGGCTCTGGGCAGCCCTGAAGCTGCCGGCGTTGAATATTCAGAGGGCCGATTCCCCACGGCGAGCTCGGAGCCGGCGCTGCAGCCAGGTACCAGCGTGGGCTGGCACAGCGGGAATGGAGTCTGGGAGCCCAAATCCCAAATGTGGCATCTCCAGCTGGGCGCTGGGATCTCCCTCCCCCCGGGGCAGGTGCCAGGTCCTGGCCTGTCCCACAGCCCTGGTGTGGGGTCTGGCTTTACTTTCACTGTGATAAGCCCGTGGTGGTTTATCAAGACCCAGACATCCGTCCAAATTCGGCACCTCATCCCTTCGCTTCTGTTTGTGCCCCTGCTTCTGGATTCCTGTTTGTGGTGTGAATTCCCTTTTTGTATGGGAGAAAAAAAATCAGCTCTTTATGACGGCAAACAGGAAAGTTACATGGCTATGGAGAGGAGCATTACCCTTTCCTCTAGCTTGGAGAACTTAACAATCTTTTAAAAATCCATTTTGTATTAATTTTGGAGCGATGCTGAATGCCTGAGGGGAGTGAGGTGCAGCAGCATTGCCAGGGGAACTCTTTGCCACTGTAATTTAAGGTCAGGCCTGCGAGTGCTGCAGGAAGCTCAGCCCAGGCAAACATGGAGCCATGGAATTGTTAGGGTTAGAAAAGCCCTCTAAGATCACTGAGCCCAAGTGTTCCTCCAGCGCTGCCAAGGCCACCACTAAACCGTGTCCCCGAGTGCCACACCCCCGCACCTTTAACCCCTCCAGGGGTGGGGACTCTACCGCTGCCCAGCTCCAGGCTGCCCAAGAACCACATCTTCCCATACAGCCCAGGGGGGTGAATTAAACTGGTGGTGCTTGGCCAGCCTGGAGCTGGACCTCTGCACCCGTGCAGGGAAGGAGGAAGGAGCCACCTCAATTTCATTGTAAGCTCGGGTGTCCCTGGGAGAAAATCAGGATGTCCTTTGTGGGCTGGAATTTGGATTTAGCAGGGCAACTGTCAGCCGTTTCCCCTCGAAGACTGGGGCGACGAGACAGCCAGGAGAGCCCGTCCCCTTTCTAGGGGCTTGTGTAGGGAAGAAAGCAGCTGAGGGGCTGTAAATCCTGCACCCAGCCAGAGCAGTTCACGGGGCCACAGACCTCACACGGATCCACCCGGAGCCCGGAGCCGGGGACGGAGCCTGGCCCTGCGGCACGTGCAAGCCTCTCTGGGTGGGGGGCACACACGGGGGAGGGTGGGCTTTTATTAATTACTGGTAATTGCTGATCTTACATATCGTTCTCGATGGGGTTTTGCTGCAATGGGCCGCTGATATTTTAGGGATAGGCAGGGTGAATCTCTACCCATGCAGCCGAATCCCTGGGACGGGGCTCCAAAGCTGCCGGCGCAGCCCTCGCCGAGTGTTTCCAAACTGAATAGTCATTGGGTTGGCAGATAATTCAGAAACTATTTGTATGAGCTGTTTATCAAATTATTAACTGCACAGATGTTGTTTGGTTGAAGAGCAGCTGAACCTTCTCTCTGCCAGCCGCGGAGACAAAGGTCTGCAGGAATAATTGGAGATGTGCATGGAATATTAAATTAATTTACTGCTCTTAATTCTTATGCAAATCCTGACCTCTGATAGAGCCTATCAATTACCCTGCACACAGAGAAAAGAAAGGAGAACAGTTTCTTTCTTTTCTTTCCCCCCCCCCCCTCCTTTTTTTCCTGTTGTTCTCCAGTTTGGGGTTTTGTTTCTTTGTTGTTCTGGTTTTGGCTTTTTTTTCCCCTTTTGAAAGGGAACTTGGGAAAGGAAATATTTGTGGGAGGAAAATAAGCCATTTATTTGTGGGAGAAGCAAAGGGCCGGGATTATTTAATTGAATCTCCTGGTTGCAGTGATGTCCCCTGGGAGACAGGGTGCAGTTTTGAACATTGTAGGGTGCTCAGGGGAGGCCTGGGAATGGAATAGCTCCACACGCCTCCCTAGGAGGGGCCCCACTCCGCCAGCACCGTGTTGGGCTGGGACAGGGCTGGAGGCCCGGGCTGATCCCGGCCGGGTTTCGGTGGGGTCGGGGGCAAGGAAGGGGCCCCTCACTCCGTTGGGATCCAGCCGGGGTTCAGGTGGGTTATGGGGGAGGGCTTCCTGCCCCGGCAGGCAGCGGGGCTGGTTCTGCCGGTAATTACCAGGGAAGAAGAAAGGGAATTTGTTGCCACGTCTATTGTGAGATCCCAGGTAAAATGAAGCAGGATTTAATTGGTCCTCGTTAAACAGAGCTGGGCTTCTAATATGGAGAAAGGCCTCGTCCGGGCAGCGTTTAATTGGGGCTGTGCGTGCGCTGCTCAGCCGGCGCTTAAAGGAAGACGCCGGGCCCTGTTCTTTCATCCCATTTTCTAATAAGGATAAATAAACAGGATGAATAATGCCATCGGTCTCTGCCCCGACCCCTGTGAGACCCCAGCAGCGCAGTGCTGTTCACCCCAAGCTACTCCCTGAGATCCACGAGTCCAACGCGAGGGGATCCCTCTGCACACAGCAGAACCCCCAGTTCCAGCAACGGAGCACTTTGGGGAATTCCTTGGTTAGCGGCTGTCAGAGAGGAGCCTGAGGAGGGGACAGGGCTCAGGGGGCAGGAGGGCAAAGAAGGGAGAAAAGGACGGAAAATAAAATTATGTCTTGCCTTTTCATTTTTCCTTTTTTAATTTCCCCCCCCCCCATAAATCCCGGGGAGCGCTGGGAGACTGCACTCCCCCTCCCACGCAGCCCACTCGGGTAATTTCATTTATCCTGCAAATCTAATTAGCAATCCGTGGCTGACATTAATACGGATCTAATGAGGCCGGCGATGACCAGATTATCAGGCGAGTGCTGACAGAGCCTTAAAGGCACATCGAGCCCTGCCATCGGTGGGACCTGGCAGGGGAAAAACTGCTTTAAAGGGGGAGAAGAAAAAAAAAAAAAAAAAATAAGGAAAGAAAGGGAAAAAAAAAAAAGGACGAGGGAGGGAGAGAAAAACACGAGGAAAACCAGTGCGGGTAGGGCTTGGCTGCTTGGTTTATTAAGGGAGCTGGAGCTTTGCTGGACTCAGTTTATCCACCAGCATCGGGCCTCCGTCCCTGCTTCTCCCGAAATACTGTTCTGCAGAGGAGAAAAAGGAGGGGGGGAAATAAGGAACAATAAAAAAAAAAAAAAAAGAAGAAGAAGAAGAAGAAGCTAGAGCCCAAGGAGTCGCTGTGCAATTTATTCCAAGGGGTGGCTGTTGAGAAGGCGGCAATTTGCGGCGGCCGGGGGTTATTTAGTGCGATATGAAATCAAATGATCCTATTGCTCAAATAACAGTGTCTGGGAGGAGAAGCGAGCGCGCTCCAAAGGTAATTGTCTCCAGATGATATTCCCATTATCCCCCAATCCCGGCCTAAACGCTGCCAGCGCCGGACTGGAATCGATACGGGGGGAGGACCGGGGGGATCCCGGGGCCGGGGGGAGGCATCCCCGGCACTGACCCCCCTCGGGAAGGGCGGCAGGGCTTCGGGAAGACCCTAAATTCCCTGCGGCTGCTGCCTGTCCGTGCCTCGGCGGGAGCGGCAACACCGGCGGGGGAGCCGAACCCGGAGCCCAGGTAAGGGATCTGCGGGGGGACGGGAGAGGAAACCCGGCCCCTCGCCTGCCCCGGCGGGCAGCCGCTCTCCGACCGCAGCCTTCCGCATCGCTTTACCCCAGCCCGGGCTGTCGGTCCGGTGTGACCTCCCGCGGCCCCGGTCCAGCCCCGCCGCGCTCGGTCAGCCGCTGCCTGCGCTCACTGCCGGCCGCGGTCGGTCCCGTTTGCCCGGAGCCGCTGGAAGAGCGCACCGGGGGCGGCTCCGCTCTGAATCCCCGGGTCGCTCATGGAGCGGCGGCCCCCGCTGCCCGCGGCGCTGTCCGATGGTAAAAACGCCGGAATTCAACGGCTCGAGGGAAACGGACGGGGGAAAATCCAAGGGGACGGAAGGCGGTGAGCGGGGGTGGGGGCGAAGCCAGCGGCACCTACCTGGGCGGGGGTCCCCGGGGCGGGGGTCCGGGCTCGGTCCGTGGCCGCTGCGGCCGCTCCGGCTGCGGCACCCCGAGGCGAGCGGCGGCCCCGCCGCCGCTCCCCAAATTCCGTCGGGGCGTCCCCCGCGCCGCCCATGGGGTGTCCCGGGTTTCGCCCGGAGCTGCGGGTGCCAGGACGGGGCTTTTCCCCTTTCCGCCTTTCTCTGTCAGCCCCTCGCCCGGGCGGGCAGCGCGTCCCCGGCGCTGCGGGCACAGAGAACAAACGCGCTCCCGCAAAAGAAATAATGCGAGTATTGAGGGAGCGAGAGTCCGGCTGGGGCGCTCAGGAGCGTTCCGGCTGGGGCAGCGCTCTGTGCTCCCGGGGGCCACGGCTTGCCCTGGCCCGGTAACAGCGGGAGGTGGCTGTGCTGAGCTAGGGGGGACACTGCGGGCAGTGGCAGGAGGAGAACGCTCGGGGGTCAGGCGCCTCTCTCAGGTCAGGTCCTGATGAGGACAGAGCACAGGTCAGCCCCGGGTGAGGGGGTATGGTTTGTGTGTCTGCAAACGGGCAAAACACTCGGGACCTGAAGCCTGGGAGCGAGCCCCAACCTTTGGCCGCCTGCGTGTCTGCCCCACACTGCCTTGCAGCTACGTTAGAAACGTGTTTTTGAGCACTGTCAAAATGCACTGTTGGGGGGTTTTTCCATTTCTGTTCAAGTCTTTTTGTCGGCTTGAAGTTTCTATTTCTGTTTGGCATGTTCTGAATGGAGAGCAGGGCCCAGGGGTGCTGAGCTCCGAGCAGACACAGCTTAATTAATTCCATAGTCCTGTGCTTGTTCTCCGGCTTTTTACAAACAAATGAACAGTTTGTACGTGTGGATCCTTTCATTCTCACCACCAGAACAATCCTCTGCACAGGACAGGGGGAAAATGGCTAATCGGTCACAGCAAACCAGCACGGCGGTTTGGGGTGGGAGGTGAAAAATACCATGTGCACTCGAACCTGGGTTCCAGAGAACTGGAGGACTGGGAGAGGCAGCGTGCAGGAACTGCCCCAGGTGAGACCTGGGCTGGCTGCGCAGGCAGCGCTTCCTCAGAGGCAAGCCAGCTCCCCTAGCACTCCCAGGTGTGGGCATTCAGCTCCAGACCCCTGGCAGGAGTGAGACTGGAACGGAGGCAGCAGCCCAGCAGTGCCCACGGTGGCAGCTCAGGGCTCCATGCTCACTCTCCTCCTGTGTGGCCCTTTTGCTGATCCGCTCGCTTTTATCTCCCAAAGTCGCTGCTGTCCTGCAGGTGCTCCTGCTGAGACACAGATGTGGTGGGGAGGGTTTGAGCACTGGGGTGTGAGGAGGGAGGGATCGCTGTGTCGGTCCCAAGAGCCGCACCCCGCTGCCGAGCCGCCAGACCCCGGCTCCTGGCCCCACGAACCGCGCGGCTCCCCAAGAGCCTCCCTTTGTTCCAAACCCTTGGAGCCTGGAGCACTTGTTGAACCTGACGACAAGTGCGTCAAAGTGGCTGACAATTAGGAAATAAGCAAAGATCATTTGAGGCGGTTTTGGGTGGAATCCAGTCACACATAGATGGGCTCGTTGCCGTCGTTATCATATTGAATATTCTCCGTAGTTGTGATATTTGTGCTGTGCAGCAGCTTCCCCGGCACGGCAAACACGGCATTATCACACAGCATTATCACACGGCATTATCTCACCGTGCAAAGGCTTCATTAATCAAACCAGACAATGGGCCCTGCACGTCCCTTTGAGCCTGGCGCTGGGATCCTCCAGGCTTTTCACCTCATCCCAATGCAGGCAGCAGCTCTTCAGAACCGATCACTCTGAACCGTGGGGCTGACAGGAAAGCGTCTAATTCAGTTAATAGAATTCCCCAGGTATTTTATATTCTCCCTTTAATTTTTCACGACTTGCAGAAGCTAAACTTTTTCAGTCTTTCGGTCTGCACACGAGATCAACCCAGTCATTTGTCAGAACACTAATGAAGGAGCCTGATAGATCTGTGTCCTTTAAAGCAGCAGCAGCAGCAGCAAGCCCTGGGATCGAGCAGGATGGAGTGGCCTGGCCGAGCCGCGGGGAACAGCGTGGCCGTGAAGGTACCGTTCTCCTGAAAGAGGATCCTGGCAAAAACACGGCTTGGTGGTGCAGGGGACAGTGTGCCGAAGGCGAGGTAGGACACTGGGTGCCAGGAACGGGCGTGGGTGCAGCGTCCCCTTCTCCTCGCTGCAGCACTGCGTGCTCTGGGCACGGGACACTCGGGCACATGGGGTCCCGAGAGCCCCCAGAGGGGTGTTCTCCATCCCACATCTGTAAGGAGGGGAGCTCGTGGTGCCTGTGGCAGGCTCTGCCTCGTGCCGGGTTCCATCACCTGGGGTCAGGCTGCAGCTGAGTGGGACCCTGGTCCCCCGGGCTGCGGGAGCCCTGCGTGGCACTGAGCTTGGCTGTGTGTTGTGAGCCATTTCTCCCGCTTGCTGTCTGGTCGCTGCAGGCCTGAGGGAGACATTCCAAAACACTCTTTCCTGCACAGAAACACACCAGAGCTGGTTCAGCTTGAGGGACAGCAGCTAAAGTGGCACAGGGCGCTCCTGAGTGTGAGGCGCAGATTCTTTCAGGGGAGGACGAGAGTTGAGTCCTTTGGCTCTGAGTGGTCTGGTTTGAACTCGGCCTCTTGGCTCACATCTTAGAAAGCCTAAATTCAGTTCTCATTTCTCCAGGGACGGGGAAACTCGACACTGTCAATCTCCTCTTTCCTCTTCAGACAGCAGCAGACACTTGAACAGAGACTCCTCGTGTTCACAGCCTGGTCACAGGAGCGACTGAGACCCGAAATCTGCCTGACATCCCCTCTGGATGCTTGGCCTTGGAACAGCCTCGCTCGGGCCACACCTGCTCCCTTCCGCTTGTGGAGCCTCCTGTGTTGCACAGGACACTGGAAAAGCACTTGGAGGCGGCTGGAGGAGGAGGAGGGCTTCCTGGCAAACGGTCTCTAAACCAGGCCCTTCCCTGTGCCGTGGCTTTTCTGGGGCTCGTTAATATCGGTGGTATGTGCTTATATCTCAATTCTCCAGGATTAACTCAAAATCCACGTGCCTAGGGGCTTTCCGGTTATGCTGCCGGGCTTTGGCTCAGGTCCTTACAGCTTTAATAAACACGGCACACTTTTCGCTGCTGCGGTCTCCAGGTTTCTGTTTACCCAGCCGCTGGGTTCTGCGTTCCAGGCTCTGTCACCTGCCCCGAGGTGGCAGACCTGAGGGCAGGCGTGGTGTGCGCCCTCAGGAACGAGTAATAACAGGTTTCAAGGAGCTGTAACGCTTAATAAAAGCGTTTTGTTACATTTGAATGTATTAAAATGTAAACATTAGATTCAAGGCGTTAATTACTGTTTCCAGGCGCTGCTGCTGACAGGAAATGGATCCTCACAACTGAGATCCCTCGCTGCTGTTGCTGCTCTTTGGTTCCCGGGGTGTCATTAGTGCTCTGCATTTGGGACTCTCGAGTCATTAAGAGGCAGGACTTTATCGGGCGTTATGTAAATTCTCTGTATGTGTTCACACAGCTACCAGGGCCTGCGTTTCGTGTCTAACTGAGAAAAGGAAAAGCAAATGCGTTCAGCTGTGCCCCGACTTGAGGGGATCTCGGGGATCAACCCAGCAGAGAGAGGGAAAACCTCTTCCCAGCACACCCCCATGCTTGTGTGAATCCCTTTCCAGAGCAATGTGTCCCCCCACCCACCTGCTGTGTGTCTCGTGACACCCTACCGCGGACACCAGCAATTCCTGCCCTGTAAGGAGCTTCCCACTTTCCTGGGAGCGAGGGGCAGCCCCTCCCTGCAGCAGGCATGGGCAGCACGTGGATCCATTGCCCTGGAAAACCGGGAAGCCCTGCAGCGGTCTCTGGTAGAGGAGAGGCCTGCAGCCAGGTGCCCAGCTCCGCAAGGCCAATCCTGCACCTTTTGGGATACGGCTTCATCCCAGAGCAAAGCGGGATGCTGAAGGACACGCGGCTGCCTCCCGAAATGAAAAAGAGAGTGAAGCTGTTCGGATTAGTGCACATCAATCCATCCCTGCGCTGGAATTGAGGGATGCTTTGGTTTGGCAGCTACTGGGGACAAAGCCACCATTCCACTCAAAGTGTGTTTAATGTGACAGAAGGAGGCGGCTGCCTTTGACAGTTTCGCAGCTCTTATCAGATTATATCGAAATTAAATTAAAACAATCTAAAAGGAGTGTGAAGTACTGCGGGGAGAACACAAACTAAACACTCCTCTTTGTAGGCTTTCAGGGAAGGGACCACATTCCTTATCAGGGATGGAGGATGGAGATTATTCTTGAGTCAATTGGGAGCCCAGGGGCTGCGGTGAGCACCGAGACACGGAACAAAGTAGGAAGCGCATCGGGGGGACCAGGCCAAGGCTCCTCATTTCCTTACTTTTTGTTAAATAAAGAGCAGGATGTTGAGCCCTGCCTGCAGTTCAACACCCTCGAGCCCCAGCCTGGGGTCCGCAGTGGAAAAAAATCCTCCCGGGATTTTTTGGAGACAAACCGTGCAGCCCAATGGGCCGGGGACCACCAGCCCCTTCCCACCAAACCCTAAAATCGCAGTTTGAGAACAGGGCTTCCGCTGTGCTCAGGATTTTAGACTGTGCTGGAAGTGCTCGGAAGTTTCGTGCTCTTTTAGGTGCTCTTTTGGCAAGCACAAATATGTTTGGAAGCAGGCCCAGGAACGCTGCTGGATCACTCAAGCCAGTCTAGGAACCCCAAAAGCTCCCGATCCCCCCCAGTCCCCAGCCAGAGCCTCCAGCTCCAGCTGAGCTTTCATGTGCTGGTTCTTGGCCAGAAGTTCTAACGAAGGGTAATTACTGTGATGATCTCGCACTAATTGTACACTGATTGCTGTCCTAATTACGCTTAAGCATTTCATTGCTCTCTGCAATTTTGTCTATTGATGTATCACTTCTGCTTCATTTCAATTATTCCCGCAGTATTCAGATTTTATTGGGGCCCTGGAATTTAAGCGCTCATTTGGCAACTTCCTTTCAAAGGGTTCGAAGTTTTTATCTGGAAATGAAAGGCAGGCGTTCTGTTTTCATTCTCCAGCTGGAGATGTGAATGCAGGGCTGGAGGTGACCGAGGCTTCTCGCGTATGAATTTTGGGGAGGTGACAGCACCAGAGGGACACAGTGGCACTCCAGAGGACGAGGAATCAGGGCTTTTTTTCTTGAAAACCACGGTGTACAATAAACTTGGTAAAACCAACAGCAGCCCCCAGTTGTTTTTTGAACTGGTGCTCTGCAAATTTCCCCCCTTTCCAGCACACGGATCCTGCCTCGCCCCAGGTGCCCTCCAGCACTAAGCCGGGGGCTCATCTGGGCGAACAGCAACAGCCGAGGTAACAACGTGGCGGTGACAGAGTGCGTAACGATAAACAACGATTAAAAACCCCAGACGCCTTAAAGGCTTCCAAAGCGCCTCTGGGCGGCGCAGGCCGCGCCCGCCCGTCTCCATGGCAACGCGGGGCGGCACTTCCGGGGTCCCGCGCGGGGCATGGCGGGAGCTGCACGTGGGCGCCGGCGGAAACCGCGCGGGGCCGGGACCGGGACCGGGATCGGGATCGGGATCGGGAACGGGAACGAGAACGGGACCGGGATCGGGATCGGCACCGGCACCGGCCCCGGCCCCGCAGCCGCCCCGCGCCAGGTGAGCCGGGTCCCCCCACGGCGTGGCTGGGGTTGGGCTCTCGCCCTGGGCTGGGGGATGCTTTTTTTACCCCCTTGTTCTCATCTTTCTCTTTTTGCCTTCGATGTCTCAATTCCGAAGGGGCTCAGAAGTCAGTCACCAGAGGTTCGGCTCCTGATCCATGGACCACCCATGTAACTAGACCTTAAATTACCTCTCAGGCTCTGCTGGCCGGGGTTTATTTCCTGATGCTGGCGCTTTGTCCAGCCTCAACACGGCAGTACCTGCGTGCTCGGGTCACCGCAGCCCCGGTGGTAAAGAGCTTCTGGCTCTTTGTGCCGTTTTAGCCTAAAAACCGCAGTTCCAGCCCGAACTGCAGGAACGAGTAACATTTCCGGGCAGAGAGCTCTGGCTTTTTCCTGCGGAGAAGGAGGTGATGGTGCAGTGCAGTGGCCAGGACGGCCCTGGGAGTGCCTCGAGCTTCACCTGTGCCATTGACCAGAGGAACTGTGCCAGAACCCGGGCGGACAAATCTCCACGTGGGTTTGGGGCGGCCCTGGGCAGAGCTGAGCTCAGGAGCCCCCGGGGGACGCTGCCATGCCGAGGGGCTCCCACCTGAGAGGGTTTGTCCCACTGTGTCCTGCTCCAGGTGACCTTCCCTGGGCATCCCTGCGTGCCCGGATGGCTGCTGCAGGCTGGCCGGCGGGGTGCTGGCAAACCTCGCTGGTGGGGAGGGAATGCGCTTCGGAGAGCCGAGGAATGTGGTGTGCTACCTGCAGGATGGGGGAGTGGGAATGGGATCGGAGCCAACGGCTGTTGGCGTCCATCGGTTTCTCCGAGGACGAGGCTGTGCTCTGCAAAACCCCTTAGGTCTGGCATTTGGCACTGTCGGGTGGTAAAATGTTTTTATCTCACTGTATGTTGTTTGTTTTGTTCCAGTGAAGGCACAAGGCTGGAATTAGGAGGGCAGCAGATGGAGCACACAGTGGCTGATCCATACCTGTAAGCCTGTTTGAAAGCCTCTCGGGGGTTGTTTTATTTCAGGTACAAAGGTTCGGTTATCTTGGAATGCCTTCAGAATGTTACCTGGAAGGTTTTCCAGTAATAATAATACATTTATATTCGTATGTTGAGTGTAGTGTAAAATTCATGCCTTCAAGTTATTGATGAAATAACTGCAGCAGTAACATCAATGCCTCGTTCTGTGGATGCTAAAATCTTGGGCATAACGAACATGCAGGTTGGCTTTCTCCTGTTTTTACAAAATCACCCCAGCTTAGTCCATGCTGGAGAATCCCAGGGTCTTAGAAAGTTGAAAGCCCTAGGGGATATTCCAGGTTCTGGTCCCGCTCCTTGAGTTCTTTGTGCAGTGTCTGTTTAATATAAATTGCATGGAGAGTCTGTACAAAAAAAAAAAAACCAGCAAACCCTAAACAGCAAACCAAAGGAAAAAAAAAATCCCAAAGTCCCGACAGCCAAAGAGTGCTGAGCAGTGTCATCCAATGTCACATTCCTTTCCTCAAAGGGGTTCTCTAAAGCTCCAGGGCCCGAGGGCTGGGTGCTGGAGGAGCCCCTCTTCTAAAAGGGGCAGAAAACGAAGATGACGAGTGAAAGGAAAAACGTGTGGGCAGGTGGTGGGGCAGCATCATGTGTACCTTGTTTCCTGGTTTCACTGGATTTGGTTTAATCTAACAGGTTTAGAACTGGACCGTGCTGGGGGCTTTGGGTCACGGTGTCCTTCTGGCTGAGGTGGAGCTGCGAGGCAGGGGCAGCTCTGGGTGCCCGTTTCCCTGCCCTGGAGGCACACAGGGAAGGAGGGCTGCCTGAAAGGGAATCTGTAGGTGGGAGAGGAGCGGGTCAGATGGATTTCCAGTGCCCCTCTTGGTGGCACCGGGGGTCTAGGCAGCTGTGAAGCCTCAGCCTCGGCGTTCCTGCTCGGGCGACTTTCAGAACACGTTCCCCTGCTGCAGTTTTCGTTTTGATTTAATGGGATAGGAGTGACTAGAACAGAATCCATTTAAAACACAGTTACAGGAGATTTTTCACGTATTTACCCTTTTGGAACACCAAAGCCCCAGTGTAAATCTGCAGGGGAGTGGCACGTATATATTTATATAAATACAGGCTTGCAGAAGAATGAGCCTCCTCCTTTTTGGGGTGTGGGACAGCTCCCCCTCAGTGCTGGGGTGTGCATGTCTGAGGGGGAGCGATTGAGATGGATGCTTCTGGTTTATTTTCACACCTCTGAGTGCCTGTTCTTTGCCCTGCAGGGCGAGACTGAGGCAGCTGAAGCTGCAGAGGCACCTGGCAGCGGTGTCGGCGCGGCAGCAGCTGGCCCTGCGCCGGAACCGGGCCCTGCGCCAGGAATTCCTGCAGCTGGAGGCTCACATGGAAACCGCGGGCTGGGAGAGCATTCGGAAGATGGAAGTAACTTTCTCTAAGGGTCGGTCGGGGGTGTTTGCTGTTGTTGTGCAGGAACCTCTTGGTGTGTCCTGGAGCTGGGAGCAAACTCCATCAGGCACGTATTTCAGGCTGCAGAACAGACAGGTCTGACGTACCTCAGGTTCAACAGATTGCTGTGAGAAAAAGCCAAGCCCCGAGGGTTTCTTGAATCATATAACCATTATTATTATTGTTATTATGTTGTCACGCTGTTCCCTACAGTTCAGTTTGGGATGTTGCAAAGCGATAACTCCAGATTTTTAAAAGTGGAGTTGCGACGTCTGCTCGTGCCACTGATGCAGGGAGGCAGGTTTTTGGGGGAGCACAGTCTGGGAGGGAGATGTGTTCATTGCTGCTTTCCAAGGGCAGTGGCACTCCTCAAAAACGTTTGGCCGTGTTTATTCCTCACGCAGCTATAGCCCAGGTAGAGCCTGTTGGATCTGGTGACGTTCCCAGAGCACCTTTTCCTGGCTGCAGGGCAGTAGCCCAGAGTTCAGAGCTTATCCCTGGGGTATGTGATTCCCTGCCCCTGATTTTTAGTTGTTATTTGAAGCAGAGCAGGATGGGGGGCTGTGCTGTGGTGCCGGCTTTCCCCTGCTGGTTTGAAGGGGTTTTTCTTCCTCAGCTCCCCAGTCTGCCCAGTGTCGGGGCTGGTGGCTCCGACACCTGCTGTGAGTCCCAGTCACAGTGCCACAGATCGAGCTGCACGTGGGGTTTTCGTTCAGTCCTCCCATTTTGATGTTCCCGTGCCACCCATTTTATCTCTGCCAAGTTACAGTTACTTTTCAGAGCTGCTGAAGAAATGACATCTCCTCCCTGTTAGTTATGGAAAGCAGGAGAGTTATGGAGCGTGCAATCATTTAATCTATCATGGGAGTACACAGAAAGAAATTATTGCTGTTTCCTCCCCTTTTTTTCCACAGAGAATGCCCTTTAGGAGTGCTTTATCACAACTCTGTGCACATTCATTATGTGGCTGTAGCTCACAAAACTCCTTTTGTCTCTGAGAGATGCGCTTTTGCTCCCCGTGTTCGGTCAGTAATTTTCAGGAGTATAAATAAATTCACTTCAGCTCACAGCAACGTCCAGAAGTTACATTTGGGTTTCCTTTGAGCACCTTGACCCGTCTCGTGGTGAGGTTCTGCTCCTTAAAACTCCCAGTTTCTCGAGCAGCCTCCTACCTGGGAGCCGAGCGCACCACTGGAGCGGAGGGCAGGGGTGGGCGAGTTAACTGTGTGAAGGGTTCATTCCCACGCCCGTTCCCTGCTGCAGCTCAGCCCCCGGAGTGCTTCCTGGGCTGCAATTAGGAGCACACAGCACTAATTGGGGTGGGTGCCCAGCCCCACTCCCGGCGCGTTGCCACTGCTCCGTTAAAGCCCGGAGCAGGGAGAGCCGCGTTTGGAGCAGCCGGCACACGGAGCCCTCCCTCCTGGGCTGCCCTCTGCAATGTCTGCCGGGGATTGTTCCTCAGATTCGGCATCGCGGATGCCGGTTGGGGTGCAGCAAATACGAGTCAACAAGTTATGGCTGTTCTGTAGGATTCGAAACGATGGGGATGAACAAACGCACGTGAAAGCCCTGCAGCGGGTTGTGTACAGGCCACGCTGCTTGGGCAGGGGAGCGGAACAGTGAGGAGAAAATGAGATCTCTGCTTTTAAATGTGGTCTGGGTTGAAGAGGCTGCGGGGGCTTTGCATTTAGAGGTGCGCGTTTTGCAGAGTGGCGTCTCTTGGGTTGGGGAGGGGGTGGCGGTCGTTTGGCCTCCAGTTTTGTGTGACGGATTTGTTCCCCTTTAGGAATGGTACGGAAGGGAAATTAAAAACCTGTTATCCCTTCAAGAGGGCAGCTTGTCAGCGGGAGGTGATGAGGAGGAAGGATCCAGCGAGCAGGTAATGGGGGGGGAAACGGGCTTTATTCCAGCGCCGTGCTCTCCTCAGAGCCTTTCCGCGGGGATTGCCGTACCGGCGCGTGTGGCGTGAGGCTGCGTGCAGCGCCCGAGGGCGGGAGAATCACCTGGGTAAAAAGTGCGATTATTCCATCCGAAGAGCTGGAATTAAAAAGAAACTCAGACTGTTTACGCACGTCTCCTTGTTGGCCTTTATAATTCGTGCGCTGGGTGGTGTGGAGACGGTCGTGACCAAGGAGGAAATGTTCCTAATGAGGGGTGTTTGCGGAGCTGCGGCCCAGGAGCCGTGTGCTGTGTTTATAATTCTGTGTGTTTTGACCTTTCCTCGGGAGGAGCAGGAGGAGATTGCATATCTGAGGAACAGACAAAAAAGACTGACAAGGAATACTTAAATATCTGCTGCCATATATCTGCAGTAATGCAGGCTCCTAATCCCTCCTCCTATCTCCATATAAATGATACAGTTCAAGACCAGAGCTGTTTTCTCCACTAAAAGCAGCAAAGCTCTTTTAGATGAAATGTCTAAAAACATCTCGTAATAACTTGGAGCATGCTGGCAAGAGTAGTCACTTGTGACTGTGTGTGGAAGCCCCTCAGCCAGCCGGCGCCGGAATAGGCAGGACGGGAGCATCACTCCATTATTCCGAGGAGCCAGCGGCACGCGCGTCCCTTAGGCTACAGCATTCATTAAGGAAAGCTTACTGGGCTGAAAGCTGGGAACAGATGATAACGGGATATGATTTTCATATTTAATGCATTCCTTGGAAGAGTGTGTGTGTGCTGCAGATTGATAGAAGAATCAACTGCTACTTTACTAAAAGACTTTCTAGTTTGCCCTATAGCTACCGATGGAATCATTCAGCCAAGAAATTAACTTTTTCCCCTTTTACCTGCTTTATGTATCTGCTAAGCAGGCTGCTGGCTGCCAGGGAATGTTATTATGCAGTTAAATGTTTGGTATTTAAGACTCTTATCAGAAAAGAAACAGAGGCCACACTATTTTGTTTTTATAGTAGGAGCAAGGTTTTTGGTTTCCTTTCTTCAGTGCATTAGCAGCCGTTAATCTGAGTTTATAGGAAGTTTTCCCCATAGATTAAAAAGTTAAAAACCTTGAATTTAGAGCATTCTTTAAACTGTAATATACAAAGCAGTGAACCCAAGCAGCCTTGACCTATATAGGCAGGCCTGTGGCGGGGTGCCAATTGCAGCTTGGACTGGGAGGTGGTGTGGGGAAAGGGGAGTTTATTTTGGAAGGTGAGCTGTCCCGTTAGGGCACGCAGTGTGGGAGATGGGATTTCCATCCCGTGGAAAAGGGGACATCGATGCTAGAGCGTCAAAGGCTTGTGGTGTGGCTTGGGGGTTTAAAACCTTGTGGGCAGGTTTTGGTCAGTACGAGAGCGTGACGTGTACCCAAAAATGTCATTTGGTGGGTAATAATGGAGTTGACTGTGGGATCCTTTATCCTTTTAGGATCGTTAGGGATGTGTGCTGTGCTTGGGCCTGGGTGAAATCCGTTTGTGTTGGAACACTGCATCCGGGAGCTGCCAGAGCCACGCAGGACTGGCAGGAGGCGTTAGAAAGCACCAAATCCAACAGCTGAGAAGTAATTAGGAGGAACCTGAGAGCAGTGCTGATGGAATAAGCTGTGAACTTAATCCGAGTGGCAAGCCTTTACTGCTACTTAAAATGACTTTGTGGCTTTTTGTTCTGCTCCTTGTTACGTGGAATTTGAGCTTTTTTGAGGAACCTTGGTCACAGAGCAGACAAGATGCCTTTGTTTCCTTTCAGCTGGGCTTGGCAGCTGACTTTGTGTGGGAGGAAGAGGTCAGGCAGTGAAAGAGAGGGGAGAGGTGTGGAGGTGACTGTAAATTGTCCTGCCGGGATTTGGGGCTGGAGAGGAAACCCTGCTTTTAGTGTGAACAGCAGCATTACGGTGGCTAATTTTGGCTTTGCATAAACTGGCGGTGACCCTGCAGCAGTCGTGGTGGCAGCGGCCACTCCTCCTAAATTGTCCTGATTGAGTGGGCTTGCAAAGAAAGAGAGGCAAGTGCTAAAACACTGGGATTTAGCAGTGGAGTGGTTGTGCTCCTGGAGCTGGCTTTGTGCGAGTTCAACTTGGAGGAAAGTGCCATTTAAAATGTGTCTGCTCCGCGTCACCTGGTGGGAAAGGCGACGTCACTGCCACGGGAAGAGCGGGAGGGAGACGGGGAAACTGAGTTTTGCCTTGCTCCATGATGCGAGGGAAGCTGGATCTGCAGAGCAATTCACATGTGGAGCACGACGGTCCCTCTGGGCTCCGGGGCCTTGTGGGCACCTCTAAATGCTGTGCTTTGGCCCAGGGTCTCTAAGGGCTGGGTCGGGTCCCGATCTCCAAGGTTTGACCCTTTGTCAAATCCAGTCACCTGTCAGATGGGTTTGAGTCCTTGGTGTGTTTGGGGTCCCTCTGGGCCGGGCTGGGGGCGTAGGCAGCTTCTGCCGCAGCATGTTTTGGCTCGCGGAGCTTCGGCTGAGGCCTGGGCCTTCCCCTCACGCTGGGATGCATGGAATGCGCGCCAGGGGCTGTGTGACATTAATGCCCTGGCAAACCCTTCAGTGCCATGACACTCTTGGGAGCCCCACAGGCTACCCTCGAGAAGCTCCATGTGCCACACGCAGTTTGTGTGCTGTCTGTCTCCCTCAGCCGTGTCCCACCGTGTGTTCCAGGTGCTGCCGGCTGCAGAGCAGGTGGGAATTGGCACCGGCGCGGCCGAGCCAGGAGGACTGGGCCATCCAGCAGCACCCTCGCTGGGCTGCCCCGCACCAGCTGCCTCGGCCACAGCAGGCTGGGGCTCCCAGCAGGACCCCCACGGGCGCTGCCCATCCCCTGAGGGGCTCGGTCGCGAGAGCAGGAGCGCTGGTGGCGAGAGCGAGGAGGGAGCGGCGGGACGCGGGGGCCTGGCCGCTGGTGAGGAAGGCTCCGAGCGGCCCATCTCAGCTTCTGGTGCCAAAGCAGCGCCCGCCGGGCAGGGCCAGCGGCGGGACAGTGTCCCAGGTATGGCCATGGGATGTGTCCCTGTCTGTCCCAGCCAGAGCCATGCCCCTGGGCTGCTTCTCCTGCACCTCTGCCACTGGGCTTGGAGCGTGGTGGCCCTTACTCCTTTTTTCTCTCCTTGTTTCCTTTCGACTCCGTTTCTCCCCGGGCCGCTCACTGGGACAGGGAAGGGCGTGGTGGGCACTCACCCTGGTCAGGGGCACTGTGAGGGAAGATTTCCTCCCTGCTGTGCCCACGGAGGCCCTGGCGCAGTCTGAGCCTCATCTGGAGAGGTTTCATGTGAACGTGCTTCACCAGAGGAGTCACTTCAGGTTCAGGCTGATTGCCTTCTCCCTCAGAGCTGGGGCACCGGAGCTGATCCATTGCCAAACTGGGGTTTGGTGGTGTGGGTGGGTTTGGAAAACCCCTCGGTTCTGCTGCTTCCCCATTTCCCAGCAGGCAAAGGAATTGGGTCTGTTACACATCCCTGCTCCACAAATCCAGACACAAGGCCCCGGCTCAGCTCCTCTCAGGCACAAACCTGGGGTGATTCAGTGCTGGTGAAACTCCATGACAGAGCCAAGCAGGAGAGCTGGGGGCTATGCAGAAGCTGGTTAATTTAAGTCTAAGGTGAATTTTATGGAAAACTGGGCATTTCTGTAGCAATCCCAATTTGTTACAGCACTGGCTGGTCCATAAACTCTTGGCAGTCTGTGAAAAGCCAAGCAGCATGTCTGTGTCAGCCCAGTTCAGCCTCTCAGAGCCTCCAGGCGTGTATTCCTGCTGAAAGGTTTCCAAATGGGTGCAGCAGGAGCCTCTTGGGGTGCTCTTTTTTCAGCCTAAGGGATGTTTTTTCCAGCTCCTCTGTGTGATTCCTCCAGAGCTGAAATGGTCAGGTAGCTGGTCTCTGCGCCAGGGTGGTTTTTGAGGAATGCCAGGTTTGTTCCCAAACCCCAAAGGCTGCAGCCTCCCTGGACTCCCCCTTGTGAGAGGAGCATGGAAGGACATGGGCCGTGGGCAGGGAAGCCCACAGCCAAGGGGAATAGAGGGATGGATGGAGGGAGGGATGGAGGGATGGATGGATGGATGCTCCCTCACACAGGGTGAACAAACAGTGTGGGAAGCTTGCTTTCATTCCCTACACTGTGATCTACTCCATGGTCCTGCTAGTGTTTTGAGAAGAATAATTACTGGTTTGGTAACTTGGATTGATGATTTTTTGTTGTTCTTACAGGAGCAAAGCCTGGCCTGAGCAGCTCGTGGGCCCACAGGGAGGGGAGCAGTGCCAAGCTCCCGGTCCCTGCCGGAGCCGAGGAGGAGGCGAAGCCGAGCGTTCCCAGCACGTGGCAGGAGCAGGGCAGGGATGCCCAGGCCCCGGACGGCTCCCTGCTGCCACCCCCGAGCCCTCCCGTGGCCCAGGAGGAGCCCTTGGACAGCTCAGAATCACACAGGTACCACTTCCCTGTTTCCTGGATCAGCACCAAAGTTCTCCCCTGTCCTTTAGTACCTTGTCCCTGTGCTGGGCGTTCGGGGGCTTCGAGCCCCTCCCTGGGGCCAGTGCTGGCAAGTGAAGGATTGGTTGTTGAAACGCAGATGGTGTTTTTTAAATGTACACAAATCTTATTCCAGTCGCTATTTGGTAAAACTTCCAGGGGGCTGAACTGTCTGAGCATGTTGTTTGGGACTAGAGTCAGAGAGAACGAGACACGGGGCCTGTCCTCGGCTGCCAGGTGACAGCGGCAGGACTCTGTGGCCAACGAGCGCTGTAAATCCATCCCAGCCGGATTTTCGGCCCCGCAACGCCCTCGTGAGACAGGGAAGTGCATCCCTGTCCCAGCAGGGCAGTGCCCACGGTGAGATGGTCCCTGGGGCTGGCCCAGGTCACCCGGGAGGGCTGGCCCAGGTCACCCGGGAGGGCTGGCAGGTCTGTAGTGGGACATCGTGCAAAGGAAACAGCGTTTTTACCTCTGGAGAGCCGCAGAATGAATTCTCCTCTTTGGCCAGCTGGCTGGGTTTTCCCTTCTCGGTTGTTGGAGTGTTTTCATCCGGTTAATGCCTGTTCTCCCCCGTTCCTGGGCGCCTTGTCGTGGTGGTGGTGCTGAGGGTCAGTACTGGTTTGGGTGTTAACAGATGACACCTGAGCGCAAACTGGGGGCCAGCAGCAGACACCTCTGCAACTTTATCCTTTCCATTTGCATCGGGGCGGTTGCTCGCTATGGAAACATCCTCTGATTTACATGTAAATAGCTTCCCCCCAGTTTTCCCTTTGTATCCCACCTGTTAATCACAGCAGAGCTCTGCGAGAGGAGTCAGAGCTGAGCGCTGGCAGTTTAACCTTGTGTTCCCTCCCTGGCGAGGCCCGATGAGATGTGGAGCAGCTCTCGAGGCCCGGGGAAATTATACACAAGGTTTGAGCGCCTGCATTGTCCCCGGGGCACGGCTGGAACCGCGGCACAGAGCTCTCCTCCCATTATGCCAGGCTGAATGCCTCCGCTTCTCAAGGCCGTGGAAGTGGGATCACCACTGCTCGCCGGTGCTGCAGAAAAGATACCGACTTTAATTTGCTTCACCTGAGAATGAAAAGGCAGATCAACCAGCGGGAGTGGAGGAGCAGCCGTTCCCTTGTTGTGCTCACAGCCAGGTGGACTTTCCAAGGCACCTGGACTGCAGCGTGCACACCTGAGCTGTGCAAAATTAATGAGCCAGAAATCTCGTGGAAGAGCTTGCAAGGGGAATAGTGCATGAATTTCAATTGCACAAGTTACACAAACTGTGGGAATGCAGCTTCCTTTGCTCTGTCATGCCACAGACTCACAACATGCGCTGTCCCTCCAGCCCCCGTGGTTTTCTCTTGCGAAATTCCTGTGCTGGCTGAAGAAATGTGCTGAAATCTGCCAAATTCTGTGTATTCGTTGCCTTAGGTTGAAATATCTGTAGCTGGGACTCTCCCAGTGCAGCGGTGTCCCTGTGGCATTGGAAGGAAGCACTGCTCATACACTTCTGGTGAATTATCTGAAATGAGTACAAGGGATGGCGTTGAAAGGAGCAGAGACCATGGCTGACTCCAGAGGCAAAACTGGTCCTTGTTGTGTGCCAGGAAGCCACACGTTTCCATCTTTGGAGCAAACGCCCCTCCTGTCTTACTGCAGAGATGCCAGCCCGTGTTTTTTAGGGAATTTTGGGTTTTTTCCCTGCAGTGAAGTGTTGGCAGCCGAGGAAGGGAGATGTTGTTGGGAAAGGTGATAGAGCAGAAGGTTTGCGTCTGGTTGCAGGTCATAGTAGGGTGCTGCAGCTTTGCTGCCTTAGTTATTAGGACTGGCGATTGTCGGGAGGTAAGGTCGGTGCCGACGGGGGTGCGGATCAGAGGCCGAGCTCCTGCCTTCCCACGCCCCGCCCCACGGGAAGAGCCTGGGCTTCTCCCTGGGGTGGGATTCTGTCGGCAGCCCCCCGGCACTCGGGGGCTCGCTGGGCTTGTGGAGGAGGCTCCTGGTGTCCCCTCCCTCGGAGCTGCTGATCCAAGGGGGAAGGCTCCGTGTCCTCTTACCATTCCCTGCAGCACCCAGCCCTTTCTTTGAGGGCTTAAACCCGGGGGGCGGGAGGCGGAGGGGAGAGGGGCTCTGAGAATTAGTGTGGAGAAAGATGATGACTATTTTAAGGCCTGAGCTGAGGGGGTGGAAAAAGGCAGAGCTTATGCCTGTGCTGCTTCAGCTGCATTGAGGAGGACTTAGCACAGATGGATTGTGCATTACAAAATGTAACACATAATTCAAGCTGTCAGCTTAATCAGACTGTTTCCAGGAAGCAACCTGTAAAAGAGAAGGACCTCTTGTTTGCTGACCTCTGATCCGTAGCCTGCTGCAGATTGTCATACATTTTGTTTTTCTTTATGTTGGTGTCCCTTCCTTCCCCTTCCCTTTTTATTATTGTATCCCTCTCGAGTGGCACCCTGGAAGGACCACCCAGCGGGAGGGAAACAATGGGAAACGAGCCGGCCGCTGGAATACAGGGTTTGTAAGGCTGGGGGAAAAGAGAAAGCACTGTTTAACTGCCTATGTGATCTCCCTGGCATTGTTTTGCTTATTAAATGTCTAGGAAACTCGACTGAAGGCACGGCAGCCCCCACTTAATTGTTCGCTGTTGCCCAACACTCGGAGGGAAAACACGGCTTTGGGCAGAGCTCAGCACGGGCGTGCAAATGCTGCAGGTTTTTGTGCGCAGAGCTTCTCCCTGGAGGCAGAGTAAGCCAGGGTTAACTGCGGAAACATGTCAGCTCCCGCATGCGAGGGGAAAAGAAAGAAAAGTCTCTTTTGCCCCAGCTGGGGCGTTCAGTGGCGGCCGAGACCTGGGCTGGGAGCCCCACAAAGCGGCAGCGGGGACCTGAATAGCCATTTACACCTCTGTCCCGGGATTAGCCCGCGGCATTGTTTCAGTGGTTAAGTCCTCATTTGCATCATTATAGAGGTGCAGCCTCATCAAAACCCCTCTGAGCTCCCAGGGCTGTCCCCGTACCTGTAGGTGGTCACCAGATTTGTTTCGCTTGTGGAGGTGAAGGAATTAAAGTTCTCGGCGCAGGGGTAATTTCCATGCGGCGGCTCAGCCCGGCCTGATTTTTGGGTGGTTTGTTTGCTCATGTGCTTTCTTTTTTCCCCCGCTTTCTACAGAGCTCGGAAGCCTGATGTTTGCTGTTTGCTTTGGAGACCTCAAACGAGGCTGTTTGTTTTCGCAGGGGTGCGATGGGAATGCACTGACAAGCCTCCCTGGGGTCGCTGCCAGCCCTGTCTGTCTGTCTGTCCGTCTGTCCGCAGGCCCGGCGGGATGCTGGCCGAGCTCTCGGAGCTCTGCCGAGCGCTGCAGCTCCTGGAGGACCTGGTGGAGACCACGAGCCCCCAGCACCGGGCGCTGTACCAGGGCCAGCCCTCGGGGACAGCAGCGGAGCTGCCCAGGTGAGCGAGTGGAGCCTGGGTGGCAAATGGCCCGTGCCAGAAAAACAGGGTAAATACAGTAAGAGAGCAAAGGGAGTCAGCAGAACTGGGATGTTGCCAAAACCAGGGGCAGAGAGCCCTCTGTCTCTGTCCCTCCTCAGCCTCTGGACCCCTAGGTACAAGAACTGTTGGTAACTTTATTGACAGTGATGCACAGCCTCCACAGACTGAGATTCTTGTGGGCACCTGGTGATCGGAGGATTCCTCGGGAATTAGGAAGAGGGGTCCCAAACAGGCCTGCCCCCCTAGCCTGCCACTGCAGGGGATGTGCTCAGCTTCTCTCTCCCTGGGAGGCTGCAGCTGGCGCGTTCCAAGCGTGACCTCCCTGTCCCGTCCCACATCGTGTCACAGAGCTCCACGGATGTTGGTCCCTCTGGCTGTCCCCTGGCCATCCTGTCTGCAGCCTGGGCAGTGCTCACGGGGCCTGTCCCCCCTGCTTTGCGTTGCAGTGCTCACGCTGAGGTCGGCGAGCTGACTCGGGAGGACCTCGAGGTGATCGAGGCGGTGGTGCTCCGGCAGCTCCTGCTCCTGTCCCGGCATGCGCGGAGCGGGAGCCTCCCGCCAGAGGACACCGCCGGGGCCGCGGGGCACGAGGAGCACAGCAGGTACGGGACACACAGAACCCTCTGGGGGTGAGGCACAGCCTTCTCTCTGCCCCCGCATCCGTGCTGCCCCGCTGGCACCGAGGCAGCCGGGCCCGCACCTCGTGGCACTGGGAATGGGAGTGTTCTGGAGTTCATTTATTTCCCTCCCGTTCCCCAGTGGTGACTCCCGCTCCAAAGGGCAGCCCAGGGTCCCCCCAGCCCAGGCCCCTCTGGCAGGCAGGGAGTTGCAGGAACTCCAGACACCTCTCAGCCAGTCATTACCGGGATCTGCAATGAGCCTTGGGCACGTAAGGAGGGGAAATGTAATCCTGAGAAGGAAATTATTTTGTGTGAGACAGAAGACGCACGTGGCCTTTAAAAACAACCAAGTACAGTTATTCAAAACGGGCTTTTTTCCCCCGTGCATATGCCACAAGGACAAGTGAGAATTACTTTTTTTTAAAGGTCTCTTTAACCCAGGAACGAAACCAATTTCCATTCTGTCTTGCTTAGCTTCTGTCTAGACCTCCCTCCCCGTCGCAGGCTCCGCAGCGCTCGAGTGCTGGCAGGAGCGGGGCTCTTGTGAGCGCTGCAGAAGGGTCTCTGTGCCGGTACCTGCCTCTCCTGCGAGCGAGGCTGATACGCCTGCGAGCACCAATCCCTCCTTGCGTCTCCTGAATGGTTTCTTAGGGACAAACACTTGTGGAGTTAATTGGAATTCACTCCTCTGAAACTTCACTGGAGCAACAGGAAAAACAAACAGCTTTGGCAAACAAAAGGATCGCAGGACTGAGATTTTCTACGGCTTGTTTTTTCCTTTTCACTTTTTATATTCTTTCTGAGCAACAGACAAGCCTGGGGCAGTGGGTACCCGGCTGTGCCCCGGGGAGTGAGCGAGGCCACGGTGCTGAGACCAGCGTGGTGTCTTTGCATCCTGAGCCTCAGGACAGGGTGGTGATGATGATGATGATGAAGATGGTCACCCTGCCGACCTTTCCCACATTAGCAGAAGTCGCAAGTGGCTTCTTACATTTTCCACTTTGAACATTCTTAAGAGAAAGTGGGAATTAAGGCCCAAATGGGCGGTGGCTTTTCCTGCGGGTGGGGTGTCCCGCTGACAGTGCCGGTTTGTTCCTCAGGGACACGGATGCGCTGCGGACTCGCCTGAGCCACCACGGCTTGTTCCTGAAGCAGCGCCAGGTCCGGCTCCCGGAGGGGGTGGCAGAGATGTTTGAGCAGCTGCTGGCTTCGGGAGAGGAGGCGCAGGACGGCCAGGTGGGCACTGGCACCCTACGGTGGGCAAATCAGGGGCACCAGAGACCCCTCTACACCGCTACAGCTGTGCCCTGGCGGGGTGGGGCTTTCAGGGCAAGGACGGGCAGTCTGTGGTTAATCAGCCCTGAGGCCTCAGGGAAATCTGTCCCGTGCTTCATCCCACAGGAAAAGGGGCTTTTTAAGGTCCCCACCCTTCACACCAGTGAATTCACTGGAATGAGCTCACCCCTTTGCTCTGGTGCAAACCATCACGAGGCTCCTGGCTTTGTCTTTCACTGTGATTTTTTATCACGAATGATGTATTTTTACTGTCTTTTAAGCAGAGCGGGGTTTGGTGCTGAACACACAGAGTGTTTGATAAATGGTGGCACACTCACGGCTTCTCTAAGTTAATGCAAAAGGTTATAGCCAACTATTTAAATAAAGAAATGAAAATGGCATTCCATGGGCTGCGAGTGCCTCAGCCTCTTCCTGTGTTGTTAAACAATTGTTGTACCACACAGTGAGAGAGTTAGGGCAGAACACTGAGTAGATTTTACGGACTCAAGTCCATATTTCTGTCCCAAAACAAACCCCAGAGCAGCACCCTAGAGGTAAGGTAATGGAACATCTGACAGAACCCCCTTGAAAGCAGATTGCCCCGGGGAGCGTGGATTAGCCTAAATATGTGTTGGAAAACTCGAGGGGGAGGATAACGGAGCTGTGGCTGGTTTTGTTTTGAATCTCAGGCTGTGCCGGTGCTGGGAGGGGCCCTTCCAGGAGAGCATGGGGATGGGTCATCTGTCCAGAGCCATGAATCCTCGCTCAGCCTGCCATCGATCCTGACCAATCGTGGGGAAGGAAAGCAGGGCAGAGAACCAGGTAATGGGTGTGTTCCAGCTCTGGCTGCCGCTTCAGGCACTCGCTCTGGACATGGGGGTGTTCTGTCCAAATCCCCAGGAGACTGTGCCATAGCCGCCGGCAGATCAATGTACATTTGTAATGGATTTGGGGGATATTCCTAAATATCTCAGTATCCCTTGAGATTCTGGTTACTTCCCAAACTAAGCGATGCCTGTGGTGGCAGGTTTTTCTGCAGGAGAGGAAAGGCCAAGCCCTGTGGCTGCTATAAAATGGATGCGTGTGTTCCGTGTGCACGTTTACAAAACATCTCCCCTTTAGGAACTGGGGGATGTGTTTGCTGCCTTTTGTGACAAAGGCAGACCGCGGAAGGAATGGCCCAAATGAAAGGGTTCGTGGTGGGGCCGTTTCCCAGCTCGGGAGGTGCCAGTGCCTGGGAGAGCCCAGCTCATTCCTTCACACAGGGAGGGAATACGTTACTCCAGTGACGGCAGCTCGCTCACCCTGCTCCTGGAGCACCCCTTCCATCTGAGTCTGGCAGCAGCAGGCAATTAGGCTGCCGTGCTCTTTGCACAGCAAATGCAAACAGGCTGCTCCAGGCTCCGAAATCCACACCACTCTTATGTGCAGAGGCGGCCAGACTTTGATTTAAGCTAATTTCCTGCAGTGGGTCGGGCACACGCCGCCGCCGCCGGGCATTGCTGCGGGTTGTTTGTTTCCCAAATCCATCGGGTCTTCAGTTCCTCAGCACATTTGGTTGCCTTGTCCCTCTGTGAGGAATCTACAGAGGCAGGGTGGCAAGTTCCCAGTGGGCGCTGCTTTTAAGAGCAGTAATGGATAGTTTAGATCAATAAACAAGAGATAACAAAAGTGGGAAATTAAAGGGAGTAGGGCTTAAAAGCAAGCAAACCAGTCTGATAGCTGCCGCTTTGAAATGGTTTCATTATGGCGCGTTCACATCCAGAAGTCACAGGCTGGCGTGAAGATGAGAGCGGGGAAGAAAGCGTGGTGGGAAAGATTCCCATTACAGGTGGAAGGGGTGGCTGCATATTAACCTCGGGCCCAGCATTGACTGGGTTATATAATCACACCCCGGGGCTCGGTGCCGCAGGCGGCTTCAGAGGGAGCGACTTCAGCCGCTCGCGCCGAGCGCAGATTAAACGTCGCATCACAGGGCCCACGCTCGCGGCGGCGGAAACAAAGGTGGGGAGCAGCAGCGCCTCTTTAATTCCTTGTAATCATGTTCCACACTCGCCCCGTGTGAATATCCCCTCCCTGGGCCCGCTGTTGGTGCTACCGGGGTCAGTCTCCGTGAGGAAGATCCGGCAATTATATGGCCAACTACAGAGGTTGCTGGTTTGATTCTTTCCGTGAGCAGTGGAACTGGGGATCATTAGAATAAGCGTGGGCAGATCCCTGCCGGACCTATGCCGGCCAGGAGCCTCCTCGCTGCGTCCCATACTAAAGCTGCCTGATAACGGTGGCTCCCTCCAGCCAGTGCCATTGCTGAGACGTCCTGACCTCTCGTGGCTCTCTCTCTCTAATGCTTCCTGTGTGCAAAAATGCCAAGAAGCTCCTCAGCCAAACCCAGTAGCTCCAGTTCCAACCCGTCCCTTGTGAGGGAGCTGTCTCTGCTGTTCCTCTGTCTCCGGGAGAGAGGCTTCTCACACCTCACTTGAAAGCCAAGTTGCTCCTTTCAGACACGATTCATCCTCAGCCCATGATCTTCTGCGGGCTCCTTGTTCCCCTCCCCTCCTCTCCCTGCCAGGCAGCTGCTCATTCCCTTTTATCATCACCATTTGCTGTGGCCCCGGGGCTCTGAAATCGTTCTGGGCCTAAAATAGAAGCCACATCTCCGCGTGTTGGCTTTTGGGCTCAAACAACTTGTTTTGAGGGGTTTAGATGAACTGATATTTGATGTCCATCCGCACATGATTATTTTGCTGCATGACTTTTTCTGAGCCTAAGGGATACAGATTTGGGGTGGTTTTTATTTCAGTAGTTGCTGCATTTTTAAAGTGTTGGTTTGAAACACCAGAGCCTTCTGGGGCCTGACGGACTTCACTGTGAGAGCTGAGTGGATGCACTTCCAAGCAGCCTTCAGGATGGCACGTCGGGAATGCTTCTGGAGTTTTGGTTTATTTTCCTGTTACTTCTGTAACATGAAAAGAGAACCAAACCATTGATTTACTTGAGCATTCTGTAAATATTCTGGAAGCGTTTGTGTCGGTTCTTTAGCGCCCTGTCCGGAGCTCGTGGGAGGATAATGGGCTGTGGATAATGGGCTTTAAGGGGATCATACCTGGTGCATGGCTCACCCAGAGAGGAGCTGGCTGATAACAGCAATCTCCTGTGATACCAGGTTATGTGAGGATACAGGGGGAGATCTGGGCTCGTTCCGAGCTCCTCCACGGATGCTTTGTTTTTTATCGGGGAAGACACGTAAAAGAAATTGTTCAGCTCTTCGGCTGTTCCTGAGGTAGGCGAATAATGCGAGATTAAAAGGGATAAAACCCATTATTTCTTGTTTTGCTGGATGGATGTTTAAGAGTCTCATTTATGAGTAGGAAATTGCTGATTTTATTGAAGGGGCAGGTTTGTCGAATCTTTAACAAAATCAGATTCTCTCTCTCCCCTTCACATGCGTCTTTGATTCGAGCAGGCGTTAAGGCCGTAGAGGATTTGAATAAAAATGGCATAACTGCTCCACTGGTTGGGCTCTGCTTTTGCAACAGCTGGAACGTCACCCCCAGCTGCTCTCTGGGTACAAAACCTCCAGGGTAGGAATAAGGAGGAAAAGCCCTCTTACGAAGAAAAAAATCAGCCCTCCTTTATATATCATACAGGAACGTGAAAGAGCATGGGCTGGATTCTGCTTCCCTTTTTGGGCCACCTCTAATGAGCCAAGAGTCCTGCCACCACTTTTCCCATGCCCACATGTCCTTCCCGGTGAGGTCCTCCTTTGAGGATTCCGAGGTAGTGCTTTGCAGTGCGCCAATCAAGGCATTAATAAGTCTCACCCAACTTTTGATATCATTTGGTATGTTTGGGATGGAGAAAACTCCTCGGGACTTGGACACTGCACTTAAGTCCGGCTGGATGATGCCCTCCAGCAGCTCGTGTGGGACACTTAAGTTCCTAAAAGACCCCGGAGTCTTTGTAGAGTTGTGAATTCTGGGTGGAAATTCTTCATCCATCTTTAAGCAGAGGCAGCAGCAGCTTGAGCGCTGGTTTTGGGAGAGGCAATACCATGAGCTGTGATACATCATGGCGGGGGGGGGTAATTCTTCTTTTTTTACCCCCTTTCTCCTTTTTCCCTCTTATTCTTGATTTTTCTTTCCTCCTGGGCAGGCTCTGGCACATCTTTGCTGGAAGTGCCCGAGGCTGAGCAGGATTTGTGTTGCTGCAGTCCAGGGGCAGAAGGGACTGGTTAGACTGTGCAGAGCCAGTTAGGAAGGGGAGAATCCAATGTGGCCAGAAATACTGAATTGGCCTGGGCTGGGACATCGGTGACAGCAGGGCTCGGTTATTGTTTCAGTGCCACAGATAAAAACATATATATATATCTATAAAATGTATATGCAAAGCAGCCTTTTAAAGTGGGATTTGTGCTTGAGCATCGTGCGCTTTGGAAACGAATACAAAGATGAGCAATTGTCTGACTCCAGTGAATGAATCCATTTGCCTTTTTTTTTTTTTTTTTTTTTTTTGTCACNTTTTTTTTTTTTTTTTTTTTTAAATCAATCTTTACAGAATGAAAATGAGATCCACAAAGCAGGGGGAAAGGGAAGAAAGGAATGTGTGGATAAAACGTTTTGAAATAGTTGGCTGTTTAAGTCATAAAAATCTCAAGATATATGTTTAATTCGATTTTTATAGAATGTATTTAATTTTGTCTAATTCGGGAGAATGGCTGAAAGCAACTGAGGTATCAAATAATATTGACAGAACTGTAACATCCCAAAAGAATGTGCATTTAAGGGGAAGGAGAACAAAAATCACCTTTCTGATTAATGTAAATGGGAACTTGGAAAGTTCATAGTCGCTGTTTTTCCTGCACAGGTTGGGATCGCGGCCACAACAATCGCAAAGGAAGCGACAGCCTGGGAACGCATTCGGAAAGCAGCTCCCTGTCGGATGGAAGCGCTCCTCCCTTGCCCAGGTAAAGCTGTAACGCTGGAGATGATTCCGGGAGGGAGAAACCCCGACAGAAAAGGGCTGAAGCTCCCCTGATTAATTTATTCACTTGGACCGGGGTTAAGGATGGTGTTTCTGTGATCAAACAGCGCAGGTTTGGGACACCTCAGGTTGTGAGCTCCTCCTGTGTCCGTGACACGGGTTTTTAGGCTGCTGTGGGGGAGGCTGCTTCCAATTCTGCAATTGCTGTGAAAATCATAGAACTTCTCTAATTCAAGCACAGTAAATAGAAGCTGTAACCCAGCATCGATGACCGGCGTTCCTGCTTTTCTGTGGGATTAATTCTTACCATCTCAGGCTCCATTTTTTTTCTCTTTTTATATTTTCTGGGACTTTGAGAATGACGAGCCAAGTTGTCCTGCCTTGTGCTATGAAATGCAAGGGTGTTCCTGTAGATGGGGTTTTGAAATGTTACATTTTAGCCCTCCCCTGAAGCCTGGGACAGCAGGAAGAGCAGGATGGGGCCCTGAGAACTTACTTACAGGATCATTGTGGCTGACTAAAATGCGTAACTCAAAATTAACTATTTTTTATTTAAAAGAAAAACTCTCCAAGCTAAACCCCATTCCTGCTGCACTGATGGCTAATTGTGCCTGCCGCCGCTTCTGCCTTGCTTAGATGCTGTACATTTTTTTTTGCCTGTTTTTTTTTCCTTCTCCTCCAATTTTGATTTGTAATAGATTTCAAATACTTCCCTCTGGTCTGTAAGTCCAGGCCTCTCGGTGCTCAGCAGCAGCACTCTTTGGGCAGGGATACGTGATGATGCTGCTTTGAAAAACCGCTGCACTCAATCTCTAAGTCAGCATAAGGGTTGGTTTCTGTAAACGGCCCAAAGCCAGCGCAGCCTTCCCACCGCGGGGTTTGGGAGCAGCCCCCGGCGCTGGCTGCCCGGAGCACGGCACGAGGAGGAGGAGGAGGAGGAGGAGGAGGAGGAGGAAGAGGCAGAACTGTTTGCAGCCGGGCCGTGCCGTGCCGCGGCTCCTCGACGCTGCAGCTCCGCTCCCGGCAGCCACTCCTCGGGCTTTATTGCTTTCACAAGTGGTCTCAAACCCACTACTTGAGAATAAACATCCCTGCGAGCTCGGCCGTGGCACTTTATAAATTCTCCTTTGCCGCGTTTTGTCACTGAGCTGATGAGTGACCTCCGCGCGGACCCCGCCGGACCGGAATAAAAACCGTGGCTCCTCTGATGTCCCCCAGACAATAATTATCATGTGCCAGTTAAGCCCAAACTACAGCTGAGGGATTTTACTTTAAAGCGGAGGCTCGGGCGCAAAAATGCATTTATAGCTCTTTGTCTGGCACCTCATTATGTGTGGGCCTGATTCATTAAGTAATTGGTTTGCAGTTGTTTACATGAGTATTAAGGCTTTCTATTCAGCAGCCTTTGAGATACACATTGTGCAAATGTTGCATGTTATGAATGCGGAATGAGGGGCCGGGGCCCGGCCCTATTGGCTAAACACTGCGCGCTGTTGAAAAGCAAGAGAAAGAGATTGGGTGCTGCTTTGCATAGCAATGACTTTCTTAATAAGCTTTACAGATTGATACACACAAGCTATAAAAGATGCAAAGAGATACTCTTAGCACATTTATCCATGCTCGTTTCACTATTATGGGCCTGGAGAAGGGAAGAATTGAGGGCTTTCATACTCGGGTTTTCAGTGCGTGTCTTCAGTGCATGAGACTTAATAGAATCCGATGTTTATTGTATTATAAATCATGGGGAAGTAGGCAGATCTGCAACAGTTTATTATTAAAGATTCTTTCAATGTAAATCTTTTTCTGCCATTGTATTTCCTACAGCAAAATCATTTTGTGGTTGAGTGGGGATGAAAGGCATAATGTACGACGGAGTGAGTCTTAATAGGAAGCTGCTCTCCGAGTAAAGACCACTTGTTCCCTTTTGTTCGGCGGTGCATGCCAGAGCTTCCTCTTCTCCCGCAAATGCCGCCTGCTCTACCTCCAGCAAGACAACCGCTTTTTCCCGGCTCCTTTGCTCTCCCCGGGGAACGCTGCCATGCACGGAGATGCACCTTTGGGTGGGGTGTTAGGGTGCTGCGGCAGGAGAGGGGGCGTTCAATTACACGGTCCTGGGGGGAGAAGGTATCAGAAGTCACGGCTGAGGCTGCCGGCGAGCGCAGGCGGGTGGGCAGCGATGTGTGTGGCATTCCGGGGGGCTGTAGCGATGGATGCAGCCAGTGGAGGTCACTCGCTTTCTGGGAATTCCCCATTTCGGATGCAAGCGGTTTATTTTCCTTTGACTTGTTTGCGCTGTCTCATTTCCAAATAATCTGGAGATTAAAGGTGCGTTATCAGCTGCGAACCAAAGCCCGCTTTGGATTTGTCAGGACACCAACACGGTGTAAAGAATTTTAAACTTTAATTAGTCTGCTGGAAGGACTCTGGGGGGGTCTCTGAAGGCTGCTCTTCAGCCCCGTTGCCCAACGCAGCTGTAGTGACATGCAAATAGAAGTTGGCAGAGTCGAATTCATCTCTTAATCATTCCCGGGCCCGTTGGCTTTGGCCATCGGGGGGCACTCGGGCTCTGCGCATCCCCCACTCCCCCCTTCCCCAACCAGTCCCGACACTGAAAACTCCACTGTGCTCCGAGGAGACAGCCCAGAGCTCTGGGGCTGGCAGTGCTCAGGACACACACAAATGCACCTCCCTTGGAGTTCCAGGGAAAGTGGCACCACGTGGGTCCGGACCCCTGGGCAGCGCACCCAGAAACCAGCCAGGATCCGATGGTTTTATCTCCCTGATGTACTCCTAGTTGTCAGAAGGCTTCTGTGAGAAGCTGACTGAAAATTCCAGTGGGATTCTCCGCCGTTCCAGCTGTTGGCGTGAGCTTTGTTTCCTTTGCCTGCACCCCCAGCTGCTGCAGAAGCAGCGCCGTTGGGGCTGGGGATGCCCTGCCAGGTTTGTGGGGAGAGGCACCAACATCTGCCGGCCGAGCACAGAGGGAACAGTGGATGTTTTGGCACTGCCCCTGCTCTCCTGCAGAGCTTCCTCACAGCGCTGTGATGCATCTTTGTGTCCGTGGGGGTTTCTCTCTGCAGCATGGTGAATCTGAACAGAGAGCGGTCTGAGGCACAGCTCGATAGGAATCTTTGTATCCTAACATAAGGGTCATCCTACTTGCAGTGCAATCACTGAAATTCAGTGTTATTACTCCAGCTCTGGCATGATGAATGGACTTTTGAGTTTGTACTGCCTATGTAACGCTGTGCAGAATATGTACTGTAGGTACTTGGTTTTTCAAGGTGGGGACATCTCTTGGCATTTAGGATATCCCAGGTTTTTTGGGTGTCTTTTTCGCTTGACGCTAAAACACAGAAGTTCAACAGGTGCTTCAGCAAGAAGACACTCGGGCCACAGTAAAGGTTTTCTGCTGTTTTCCAGCGAGCCCCCTTGATTAACTTGGTTCTTGTTGTGCTGGCATTTTCCTCCTAATATTAATTTCCTTTATAGAGGAAAAAATATTTTCTTGGAGCTGTTTCATTTCTTACTGTTGCAGCATCTTCAATACAAAGAGCCTGTTTCATCAGGGAAATGGAGAGATTAAAAGGCCCTTTGAAGCAAAACTGGTTTGGGTTTTCCCTTTGTCAGAGCCTGGGTTCAGTTTGGAATTATTTTAGGGAAGAAGCAAATGTGTAAATGGGTATTGGAGGGTCAGGGCGGGGGATTAGTGGAGGCGCTGGAACCGGCCTGACTCCATTTATGCCCCGAAATGTCTCGGTGGAGGTCTGTGCCCATTGTGTGCTCCGACGGCTGGGGGAGCGCTGCCGCAGCCGGGGCTGCCAAGCGCAGCTGCCGTACAACGCAGAGGTGCCGCTGCATCTCCCAGCTCGGCCCAGCGCTGCACACCTAATCCCGGAATTTATTCCCTGTGGCGTTTTCCAGGCTTGCTGGCCTGCGGGAGCTGCCGTTCCCCCTCTGGCCTTTCTGGTGTCCTCGCTCCATTTGCCCTATCTGCCCGGCATTTCCCTGTGCTGGCAGCTCTCCTGCCGAGCCTTTGCTGCCACCCCGTCCCCATCTCCCTCTCCGGCAGTGGCTGTGTTTGGCTCCGGGCTCTTTGGGGGGTGAACCCCATTCCACGCGTGGTGGATTAGCCCCAGGGAGATGAACCCCGGAGAATGGATGGTGTTTGGTAGAACACAAACATCTCTCTCCCTGCTCTCCTGCCGGCTTTGACCTTTCTCTTCATGGGAAACTGGGGTGGCAGCAGAAAGGTCTCCAGATCTTCCTACGGCCATGGTGGTCCTTTCTCCATGGATCGATCCCTCAGCTGGATCGGGGGGACCAAGCCCTGGAGACCTGGGCAGTCCTCCCTGGTGACCCTCAGCACCGGACCCAAAGCACTGACCCGCTGGTGTTTGCTGTGGGGTTGAACCACGCAGAGAAGTGGGACAGAACTGACAAACTCAGCTGTCAAATGGCTTTTGCGAGAAGCTAACAGAATTCTAGGAACCCCACGCTCCCTTCCCAGCAGCAGGCCGGCATGTGGCTGAGGGGAATCGGTGGCTGCTGCCCCCTGATCTGCTCTTCAGAAATGGTTCCTGTGCCAGCATCCACAGGAGGAACCTCGCCAGCTGCAGCTCAGCAACAAGTGATTTTGTGCTCCACACACAGGGAAAAACAGCGCAGCCTCTTGAGCACATTTCTGTGGGCTGAGCCCGGGATGCTGGAACACCTCCTGGGAAGCGAGGAGGGCCAGGAGATCTGGCCAAAGGGAGCAGGAGCTCGGGGTGTTCAGCGTGTTGCAGGATCAGCCCAGAGGCTCCGGCTTCAAATCCTCTCTGGGTAGCCTGTTGAGTGAATGTCTTTGAAGGAGAAGTGAGAGTGTGAGGCAGTGTGGGGTTTTGCTCAGAATAAAGGGGAAAGGCGGTGGGATGGCACACTAAAGGAATGGTGGAGAAACCTTTGAAGCCCAGCAGTTTAAAGTTTTTACTGAACAAGGTAATAATGAGTTACATCACTGTTAGTCTCTACCAGTGCTGTCACTTGGTACTGGCACTTCTGCCTTAGTGGAACCAGGGCTGTGTTTAATAACCTGGGAATTTCTGTCTGCAAAGCGGGAGCCTTTGGAGAGAAAATGGGATTTAAACAGTGGGAGCTTTCTCTGGTTGAAAGGAAAAGTGGCTGCACCGCTGGTTGCTGCAATGTGTGAAACTTCACACGTGGCTTTCCAGCTGCAGTCCTGAATTCTGACTGAATACCGAGGGTAGTGCAAGAAAGGACTCATCCCCGCTTTTCCTTGTCTCCCTCACAAATGCCTCCACAACAGTGGAATATTTGCAGCTCCCCACTTTAAGCACTTCTGTTTTTAGATGAAACGCAGCAAATCAGAGACATTTCAGAGAGTCCCGTTGTGACCAAGGCCACGGTTTCAAACTGCACCTTGGCATTGGCTTATATTTCGCTGGTTGGCCCAGCGATGTCCCAGATATCTCCTGTTTGATCTTCCTTATTAAAATCAGCTGAGGCTTTATTTTTGGAGCTCCTCACAGGACCGCTGCTGTAACAGTTAAATCTCCCCTGTGTTTGCCCCCGTGCGATTATTCCCCAGCCCCAACACAATGCACGCGCTGCACACAAAGGATCAAAATGATTCCAGCTTGTTTGAGAGATTCAAAAGGGCCTGTGATGCTCCAGACACAAGAGCAGCCATTTAGCAGAGCAGGCTCGGGCTGCACACACATCAAGGTAGATCAAAGGCAGCGGAGATTGCACATTTCCATGGGGCTGGGGGACAGCGCCGGGATGCGGAGGAGCGCACGGGGAGGAAGTGCAGGGAGCAGCACTGAGGGGGGGGTGATTTTTGTTGGGATTTTGTCTTTCCGCACTTTGCATGCTCTGAAAGGCGGCAGCAGCTCGACAGGGCCCTGCTCCTCCGTGCCTTAATTCAGTGCTGGTACCAGAGAATGACACCAGGAACCGCTGGACCAGTATCCCTCCTGCACATGAATTTCTCCACCTTTTAGGTGAAGAAGCCCATGATTAAATAGTTATTTGGGGGGAAAAAAAAGAAAAAAAAAGTAGTTACAGAAGTTACTGGGTGGTTGTTTTTTTGAACCATTTCACTTAGGTTTTTTTAATTGGAGATGTTGCGCTGATTATTTGAAATCTTTTACAGGACTGAATTGCGGAAGGAAACAGTACCTGCCATAAAATCCAAAGGTAAGAGATGAATGTTGCGCTACTGAAAATTAGCGTCTTTCCAGTTTAATTTATACTGCAGAAGCCCTCCCAGAACAACGTTACGACCTGTATGAAATACAGGTCAGGGAAAGCATGGAATTTCCCTGATTCAACGTGGGAGCCAGCAGGGAGCTGAGGGGGACAGATCCAGGGCAGAGAGGAGGTGTTTGTGGAACGAATCGGGATCTTGGCAGGGTTTAATCAAGCACCGGTGAAAAATAGGTGGAGGGAACCTGGAGGAGGAGAAACATGAGGGTTCCTTGTTCTTCTCTGTGACATGGGGCGTGGGTGCTGCTGGATGGGTTTGTCTGTGGCCAGGCTGGCTTTGTTCTGAATTGTTGTCTGGGCCCTGCGTGTTTTCTCTCCCCACACATTCCCGTTTTCCCTTTACCTCCTGCAAGGCCCGCCAGGGGGGCCTGCAGCCGCCTCTAACGGAGCCTCCTGCCAGAGGGGCACCGCTGGGAGCCAGGAGCTCTGCCTAGAGTCAGTCTGCAATGGCCTGCTTTTAGAGGTGTGGCGTGGAGCTGAGGTACGGATGCCGTCAAGGACGGCTGCTTTGGTGGTGGCACTTGAAAGGCTCTCACGTCCCCAGCCCCTTTCCTCAGAGGTGTTCAGCGTGGGAGCGGGCACGGGGCTCGCTCTGATGTTCCCGGCGGAGCGCAGCCCCGCAGCCCAGGGGTCCAGGGATGGAGGATGAAAGAGGCAGCTGCTGCATTTGTAGATAAGGTGTTTATGGAGCTGATGCCGTCAGAGGCACTGGAGTACCTCAAACACGAGCTGCAGTGTCTGTGTGAGTGTGACAGCCTTCCTCCTTGCGCTGTCCCTGTCCGAGCCCCGGGCCTTATCCCGGGGACTGTGGCTCCCACTCTGCCTTTGGACAGGCAGCAGCCTCTGGAATGGGTGGGAACAGAGAGCACGGCTCTGTCAGCCACTGTGGCCTTGACTTCACGTGCCACGCTTCCCGTTCTGTTCTCTCCGTGGGTCAAATGAATTCACAGCTGCAGAAATCTCTCAGGCACTCTGAACTGCCGTGGGATTCTGCTGCTGTCAATGAGAGGGTTTGCTGATTCTCGGAGCCTGAGGTTAACGCCACAGGATCAGGCCTGCCTGGATCTGGTCTGATCTCAAAGTGGTGATTTTGCATGTGTGACGTCACTGCTGTTTTTGTGCCAACTCTGTGATGTCACGGCCCGCTGGTGACTTCACCACCGCAGGGTCAAGTAGTGGGAGAAAGGGGAAGAGAATAGACAAAGCTGCGATTCAGGCAGCAGCTGGTGAAGTAAATTGCTTGGAGTGGAAATGCTCTGCCCGGCTACCTTGCGGCACAATGGAGTGGGAGCGCTGAATGAGGCCGCTGTCCGGGCACAGCCGCTCCGCTGCCGGACACCGTGCTGGACACGCACACCTGGGGCCCGGGCTCCCAACTGCTAGCCCTGGGTCAGCCCCAGGAGAGCTGTCCCGTGCTCACGTCCGTGACAAACGGCGTTGCCACGGAAAAGGTTTGACAGCTCTGCTTTCTGTCTCCTCACCCGCAGCATTCTGGGGCGAGTCTGACGAGAGCAGCTCCGAGCTCGAGGCTGCTCTGCGCCCACGGACCCACAGCGCGGATTCAGACGACTTCGATGACTTCTACGACTGAGATTCTCGCACTGGCTTTCTGGAAGGAACAAACTCTTTCTTTTCTTTTACACGGTGAGTGTGCCACGGGCTGAAGCGCCGCTCGTCGCTTTGTTGGCAAAGGAAATTTAAACACCAAATAAACATTATGGGTCCTGTACATTGTGTATGTGCTCTCTCTGACCTGCAGTGTTTTCCTGCCCCCTGGCAGTCCCCTCCTGAGGCTTGTCTGCATCCCAGTATTGGGACTCCAGCGCCAGACGGCGTTTGGGAAGAAGGAGATGAGCATTGTGGGTATGCAGACAGGCGCTGCTGGGGCGGGCTGGCACGTTTGATCTTTATCTTCTTTTGCAACAGATCAAGAAGGAGAAATGCATAAAATGCCCGTTTGTAATTCAGCGCATTTTGGAACAGAGCAGCATTTACATGTGGCAAGCCCCAGTGCTTTCCCGCTTTTCCCTGCTTTGTGAAATCTGTGCTGGCATTGCTGTGCGGACATCACAGTAATTGGATGACTCCAGGAGCTTCATGCATTTTTAATTCCTTCCTTTCATTCCTTTTATCTAAAATTAAGTTCATTAAACATGAGATTTTCTTTGGGAGGGAGAAACCAGGGGACACGTTAAAAAAAAGCCGTTCATAAACGACGACAAGTTCAAAAGCAGAAAGCAGCACCCCAATTAAACCGTGCTGTGCCGCAGCCCCGCGTCTCCCAACATGGGCATCGATCTCCGCACCCCATCCCTCAAAACCCGTCTAGAAATGGGAACGACATTCAGTTTAGTAAGAGGAACACGTAGGCTTAGAGCTCAACAGCACGGAATGACTTGCAGAAGGCTGGGAACTGAGCAGGAGCCCTTGGCACAGCCGGCTGCCGTGGGTTTCAGTCCGCCCTCAGTGAGGGTGCAGCCTGGAATGTTCTGGGAGCTGGGAAATCTGCTGCACCAAGGATGGAGCAGGGTGAGTCTGTGACCAGGGCTGACATCCTGGGAGACAGCTGGGCTCAACTAGAGGACTAAAGCCGGGCTTCACGGAGGACTTTAACGTCCTTTTTACCACGCCAACTCCCCGTGTCCCGTGGGACCGCTGGCCCCAGAGAAACCCCTGTGCTGTGGAGAGCAGGAGCAGCCCCACCGGACAAATCCGGCAGCCTGCGCTGCCGAGGAACGTTGCCTGAGCCGTGCGGTGCCTCTGCAGCTCCAAGCTCTCCCTGAGTGACTCGGGGCTGCTGATTTCAGCCCACTTTTCTATCTGCCGCATGACACCAGCCTGTGGGGCTTTCCGTCGCCGCGGTCCGGCTCAGCCCCAGACAGCGGCCCGTGACAGGTGACAGATGGCTGCGGAGCCGTGCGCAGGCAATCTCTGCCTCTCGGTGTCGGAGCGATAGCCGAGTTCCTCCGCAGCATTATTTATGATACCCTTATTGTGCGCGGACTCATTAGATGCAAAACGCCCTGCCAGTCAACTTCCCCGCGCTCCTTCACAGCTGTCACGCCGCCAGCCCGGCGCTGATGGCAGGTGACGCTGACAGACAGCGGGACTGGAATCAACACAGCCCTGGCAGATCCCCATCGGCACGCCACTCATCCACAGGAAGCGCCCGAGCGGGAAGCCTTGCCCTGGTGCAACGCTCCGCGCGCTGCGTTCATGGATGCACAGCTCGGAGGTGAGACCCGGGCTCGCAGCCCGGTGCGGCGGCTGCTGCTGCTCGGACCAACTTCTCAACTTCTTTGTTGCAGTATTAATTTTCCCAGTGCTTGTTTACCCAAGTAATTATAAGATAAGACGATCGCGTTTCGTTTGCGTCCGCCAGCCTTCTGTTTTCTTCGGCATTATCAGAAAAACAATTGATTGCTCATCAATACAAACAAAATGTTAACGCTAAGCTGCCGTGCTCCCTACAAAATTCCAGGAGGAGAAGCACGACAATGGGAAGCCTCAATCAGGGAACGTTTTGTAAGGAACAGATAAAGGACAATCTTCAGCTGATACCACAGGTGTGGTGCCGCTGCAAAGTTGCAGGGGAAATTTATTCAAGTCACAGATTTCACTGAGAGGAACGACAACAGAAAACGGCTTAACAACAGCCAAGTGAGGATAAGAATAATGAGAGACCTACTATTGGGTTAATTTGTTCTACAGGGAATTAGCCAGGTACCAAGGTTCCCCTCCGCTCCCCAAACCGGCTGCGTTGATTCAACAAGCGCTGCTGAGATTTTGTTATTTTTGTTAATGACTCCCAGGCCGCTTCTCCCTGTCCTCGGCCCCGTGGCTGCCCTGCTAACGGAGCTGGTGCGCAGCGACGGGACACAGTGCCCGTGTTAATCCCCTTTAATTCCTGACCATTTAATTCCATTTCGGCGCCGTCAAACGGCCATAAATTAGCAGTATTTGCTTATGCCACGGGCAGAGCGAGGGGACGGGGGCTCTTTGCCTCGTGCCGCTCTCACGAATCGCATGGAGCTGTTTCCCACTGGAAACGTCCCCTCAGAGGGCACAGAGCAGTCGAGCCCTGAATCGCTGCTGTCGTTGCAAAATGCGGAATGTATCAAGATTGCCGGAAGTCAGGATGTTCTTTAATGTAAGATCTTTGTATATTTTCACACAGACACCTAATCAGTGCATCCCTTCCTCAAGGACACCCTGGAACTACCGAGCTTTAAGGATGCAGTAAACCCAGAGCTTGACGTCTGCCTTTGTGTGCGTTCCTAACTTAGCAAAACACTCAAATTCCGTGTATCCTATGGCTGAACCATGTTTGGCTAAAACTGAATGGTAAAACTCACACCTACAGGTCAAAGAGAGGTGCTGGCCCTTCCCCTGAGCATGGGGAACTGTTGGCTGGGGTTACATAACTCATGTGGAAATTACTGATCAGCCCTAAAAGAGGGGCTGTGCTTGGGAAGTTTGCAACCCTGGATTTCTGAGTGTAAACAATGGTGTGGGAAGTCCGGTGGTTGTGCTGGATTTATGGAATACACCGAGCATCTGGCTCACACGGCGCTGAAATAAAGCATCGATGTCTCTCTTAATTATTGGCTTGCTGGGCAACACTGCCGTGTGCAGCCAAAGGAACCCCGCGCTCACTTTTTATTAATGAAGGAGGGTGTTTTCCCTGTTAAGCTGCTTGTTTAAGGCTGGTTTTGGAGGGAAGTTGTCACACTTTGTGCCTTGGCTCAGCGTGAGGGCAGCAGTGGGGTGCCTAAGGGGTTAGCCTTCCCTCAGATTTTTGCTTTTCCCTTCTGGATATCGCTTTTTTGCCCTCAGGCTTTGCTTTTCCCCTCTGGGTGTCCCTTTCGTGGCCCAGGAGCTGCCCAGACGCGTTTTGGGGGAGGGGGTGTCCCCTCACGCCCCTCGCCTCCCCTCAGGCCGCCATTGCGATGCCCTCAGCCCACACCTAAGATGGCGGCGGCGGCTCAGCGCGCGCGCGCCCCCCACGTGACCGCGCGCCCCCGCCCTTCCTTCCCTTTCCCGCCCCTTCCCGGCGTGCCCCGCGCTGCCCCCCGACCCCGGAAGTGCCGCCGGTGCCGCCGGTCTCGCTCGCCGCGGCCCGTCCCGGTCCCGCCATGGGGGTCCCGGCCTTCTTCCGCTGGCTCAGCCGCAAGTACCCCTCCATCATCGTCAACTGCGTCGAGGAGAAGGTGAGCCGCCCGCCCGGCACGCCACGGGCCCGCTGGCGGCCGCCCCGGGGCTCCGCG
>VZRV01010060.1:505015-538585 GCA_013398115.1 Falcunculus frontatus
GAGTTTTTTCCGGACCTTTAATCGCGGTGGAGGCGGGCGCTGTGCGGGAGGAGCTGTCCCGGCGCCTGGTTCATTGCCGCGGCCGAGCGTGAGCGCTCCTAGAAGGAATGCGCACGTGGGGGAAGCGGGAATGGGCGCTCGGAGCGGGAATCGAGCTTCTCCCTCCGATTTCCCCCCTCTCCAGCCCGCTGGTTGCGATTGCAGCCCTTCCCGACGCCTTCCCGTGCAACTCGGGGCCGGAGAAGTGGGATTGGTGACGTCGGTGAAGCTCCAGTCGGGAGCCGCGGGGGTGCTTTTTGCTGTTTCTTGTGTGTTTCTCACGCAGTCCCTGCTTTTCCACAACTTTTTAATTTTTTGGGAATTAGAAGCCGCAGCACGCTTCGGGAGCGCAGCTGCCTGTCTTGGAAAGAGTGAGGAAGCGCCCAGGAAATGGTTAAAAGCAGCTCGAGGGTCTGGAAGCTCCAGGCACACAGCTCCAGGATCCTGCTCCAGGGATGGGCTCGGGCCAGCGCAAGGAGGCAGAGCGGGAATGGGGCTTTGGAGAGGGAACTGGGCTGTCCCTTGGAGCTGCAGGGGGTCTTGTGGATATCTGCGGGTGCTCAGCATCCTCGGGCCCTCAGCCTCCTGATGCTTGAGTAACTCACAGTTGTGTCATTTTCAGGTGTTACTCGTTAATGTGTCAGGCTCTTATTTTGTTGTTAGTTGTCCTCCAGCTTCCTGCCTGACCCCGGGGCTTCATTTTTTTGGAAAACCCCCCAGGATGTCACGCTCCTTCCAAGCCTGTGCTTGTGCTCCTTAACCTCGGGCAGCCTCAGGGCGTTTTGTCTCGTTGCTGGTGTTTTCTAGTCCAGGACAAGCATCTCCTGGCCCGACAGGGAGATGATTATTCCAAAGACATCCTCTAAAACCTGGCTTCCAGCGGCAGCAGGTGGTTTGGGTGAAGGGCCTGACCCAGCCCTGCTGCAGGATCCCCCAGGTGCCTTTCCAGGCGGTATTGCAGCTGAAATGATGCCTCTGCTCCTCCTTCCGGGGTGTGCCTGGCGTTGGGGAGACACCTGGGAAGGAGATGAAGTGCGGGAGCACGGTGGAGGAGGTCGGGGAAAAGAGGGAGAAGGGATGGAATTCCGTGCCGAGGCTGCACAGGTGCCCTGCCAGGCTGCATCAGGGTGTTCAGTCAGTTTTAATGCTCATCTCTGTGCTTCTCCAGGGTGCTTTTGTGGTTCTGGTTTGGGCAGTGAAACACGGGTTTGGTTAAAACTGTGAGCTGCTCTCGTGCTTTTGTTGCAGCTCTCATTTCAGCCGCTCTCAGCAAGGTGGGAAGTTTTATTTTGCCTGTCTCTGCAAGAAGTGAGTTTTTAATGGGGGATAATTAAGATCTGAGAATCTGTCTGGGATTTTTAATAGAGAAAAGGGGGGTTGTGGGCTTTGCAGTTTCCCTTGATGCTGAGCTCCAGCAGCGCTGGCTCTGCTGGTCTCTGCACCAAACTCCAGGCTTGTGTCACATCCCCGATGTCCCCTGTCCTGAGGCTCTGGGAGCCCTCGGTGTAGGGGCTGTCCTGGATAACCCTGTAAGGTCTGTGATGTAAAAGCAGCCACAGTTTAACCAGCAATTACGTCTGTAACAGTTCAGGGCGGTTTTCTCTGAGAGCAGATTTGCTTTTTCCAGCACGTTTGTAAATGTTTGGGTTGATCTGTGTGTAACCAAAGCTGCTCTCGCTTTTAGGCAAAACAAAGGTGTTTGCACAGCCCTGGTTTTACTGACTGTGTGTCCCCTTTTTTTTCAGTCTTTAACACCCGAGCTTGTGCCAGCCAAAGTTCTTTATTAAAATTAGTGGAAAGACACAACAAATTCCTTGGGTTACATTTGTCCTCACCCACGTTGCCTCGTTCCAACTCGAGAGCACGTTGCAATTACAGCCAGGACAGCACGTGGATGAATGGCATTCATTAGCATTTTTTTATATTCAAATCTGATCATAAATCTGAGAGTGGTCTAGGACAGCAGGGAGAAGCTGGAGTTTGTCATGCTGTAGATGAATTTAAGCTTCTCTCACGATGTAATCAGCTCCGTGTGTGTTTTAGGATTGCTGTAAATCTCTCTAATCAGAAATTTTGTATCTCCCGGTAGCTTGTCTCTTTGAAATATTGAAAAGTTGATCCTTGTTCTCTTACCTCGCTAGATTAATCAGATTTAAGAAAAAGAAATAATCTTCTTCTTAAGCTGAGCAGGAAGAATGAGAGGAAGATCTTGAAGATAATAAAAAATCCAGGAGAGAATATTCTTAATCAAATGGGTAGGAATTAATAAAGCTGCAACTAGAGTATCGTGTTTGAAGATCTGTTTTCAATGGTTTCAGAAGAGGCCGTGGATGAGAAGTGAGCAGTTTAGTTATATCACGAGAGATATCGCTGCCAGATGCTTCAGCCTTGCGCGAGGCTGCTGGGTGAAAGCCCCCCTGGGTCTGTGAAGGGGGGCTCGCTTTCTGCCTCACAGGGCTGGGATTCCTTCCGAATCCCACCAGCTCGGGGGAGAGGGTGGCTGGGGCATCCAGAAGAGTCCAGGGGGGGTTGCCCACAGTAAGGAGCAGTGTTTGCACCTGACACTTAGTTTCTGCTAAAACCACACCACTTGAGTGTGTGTGTGTCTAGAGAGTTCGGTAAAGGAGACAAACAGCACCCGGGGATGTCATCTGTCGGGATAACTGGGCCAAATAAAGACTTTGGAGGGTTTAATTTTGGCCTTTGAAGACAGGGATAAGAACTCAGCCAGTCCTGCTGCTGCTTTAAGCAGGAAAATTGTCCAAAGTTGCCGCATGAGCTGTAAGTTTTGGGGATTTTTCCCTTCTGAGTCTGCATTAGGGATGTGGGGAACTCACTCAGGGAGTTCAGGGAAGTGCTTGATGTTGGCTGAGCAGCAGCTGCTGAGCTCCCTGTGGTGGGACAACCAGCAGCATCCCGGTTTTCACTGTCCCAGGCAATCCTGTGCCTGTAGCCTTTACCTCAGAATGTGCCATTCATTTTTAAACTCACCTTTATGCCCAGCTGTTCTGGAGCACACTTCCTTCCACCTTTGTGTGTGTCGTGACCCACTCCAGCCAGAATTCCTCAGGCTGTTCCGTGCTCAGCTCCTGTCTCTCCCACGCTCTTGGGATTTAATTCAGTGTGTTAGAGGTGTGGCTGGTGGTGTTGCCTTGGGAGGGAGGATCAGAGTGTTGCTGATTGCCTTCTGACCAAGCTAACCACAAAACCCAGCCAACGACACAGGCCCGGAGAAAACAAACCTGAAATTACGGTGAGGAAACAAAAGTGGCCGTGGTTGTTGAGGGTGTTGGAGAATCCACTGCTGAGATAGTTCAGGCACACAGGTGCCTCTAGGCGGTTTAGGAGGAAGCACTAATAAGAGATATGGAAACTTCTCTTGCCAGCAGACATGAACACTCTGCCATAACCTGTCATCGTGTTTTCTGGTTAAAAGCAGCTGTAGAAGATAGTGCTATTTAGTAGTGAAAAGTGCACTTTCAGGTGACGTGGCTACTTTTACTGCAGTCCTTTCCTTCTGCTGCCGTTAAAACCAAAATGGACCTTTGTGAGTCTGTGCATCAATAGCTGGTGGTTATTAGTGCTGAAATCCTTGTCCCGACTGCGTCCCCAGGCCAAAGAGTGCAACGGTGTCAAGGTGCCCATCGACACGAGCAAACCCAACCCCAACGAGGTGGAGTTCGACAACCTCTACCTGGACATGAATGGCATCATTCACCCCTGCACGCACCCGGAGGACAAGTAAGGCACTCTGTGTGGCTCCTCACAGATGGCATCTCTCCTCCCTGACAGCATTTCAGGCGTTAACTGAATGTCGTTGAATAAATCAAATTTAATAGTTTGAATGTAATGAATCAAATGCTCTGTGTTTCAGGCCGGCGCCCAAAAATGAAGATGAGATGATGGTGGCGATTTTTGAGTACATCGACAGGATCTTCAACATCGTGAGGCCGAGGAGACTCCTTTACATGGCCATAGATGGAGTGGTGAGTACGGACACGTTCCGTTTGCAGCTGTAAAATCCTCATCTCCCCTCTGTGCACAGAACCACGGAGTGGCTTGTGCTGGCAGGGAACTGGTTCCATGGGGACAGGGACACCTTCCACCAGCACAGGTTGCTCCATCCAACCTGGCCCTCAGTAGGTCTGGTGAGGAATCAGCTCTATCAATAACTCATAGCCCAAAGCAGTTCTCAGAACAGGAGAGATTGTCCAGATGCTCCAGGTGACCCGAAGTTTTCCGCGCCTCTTTTAGGCTCCACGTGCCAAAATGAATCAACAGCGGTCCAGGAGATTCAGAGCCTCGAAGGAAGGCATGGAAGCTGCTGAGGAGAAGCAAAAAATCCGACAAGAAATCCTGGCCAAAGGTAGGGCAGCGGCCTTGTCAGAGGTTTTTCCCTGAGAATCACCTTGTTGGATCCCCTCAGTAAGGTTTAGACCAGGGGGCTGTGTGTGCATTGCTGGGAGAAGGGGAGAACAAGCCCAGGGAAGACTGGATCTGTGTTTTCCAAAGTTAAGAACTGAGACAAAACAAAATGTCATCTTTTTCTTCTTCAGTCTGCTGCCTGAAATGAGTTTGTGTTGAGTGCTCTTAATTCCTTTTGAAAATAAATTGAACACAAGAGCGGGGATAAATGCAGTGGGAAACAACCAGAACCCTTATGGAAGGAAGTACACATTTGTAGGGCTTGATGAAAGGAGGATTGAGGCTTAAAAGCAGGGATCAGATGGAAATACTCCTGCACAGGGATAATGGGCTGCCAGCAAGGGGAGTCACTTGACAGTGGAAGCTCTAAATTCACTACGGAAACAAAAGTCAGAGCAACTTTGAGGGTGGTGGTGACCCAGCTGGAGTGAGAGGGGAGCGTGGTGCTGCTGTCTGGGCTTTGAAATCACTTTGCTCAAGTAGCAGCATTGGTAAATGTGGTTACACCTGTGGGATGGAGATAATGCAGTGGTAAGAGCTGGTTTAGTTTTGTTTTGTGGGAATCATATTAAACAAACTGGTTTCGGTGAGTTAATTATTCCCAGGGGAGCTGTCTGGGTTTTTCATGCAAAAAACGTTGGCAATGGTCCATCTGGGTGTGACTCTGCTGGCTGTTTTCCTTGCTCCAGGTGGCTTTCTGCCTCCAGAGGAGGTGAAGGAGAGGTTTGACAGCAACTGTATCACCCCGGTGAGTGGCCTGGCCCTGTCCCCAGCAATTGCCGGGGGCTGAATGGAAGTTTAATTCCTCCCCTCCCAACCCTTTCCAGGGAACTGAGTTCATGGACAATCTTGCTAAATGCCTGCGCTATTACATCGCCGACCGCCTGAACAGTGACCCGGGCTGGAAGAACCTGACAGTAAGTCTGCCACTTTCACCCTTGAGGGAAGTGAAGGAGGTGTTTGGGCCGGGCTGGGATGCGGCTGAAGAGTGGAAATTGGCCAGGTTTGTCTCTTGGCCCGGCTCCGAGCTGTTATTAACTGTGGGCCGTCCTGCCGGGACTGCAGAGATCCGTTTGGTGCTGATAACTCCATCTGCCAGCAGCGTTTGCTGTGATTTCACTGAAGAGCGAGGAGGAGGTCTGCTGCTGAAAGCCACAATTTCACATAATGGGAGACAGGGCTTTAGGAACACTTTTCCTGCTTTTGGGCAAAGTGCCGAGATCCATCGCAGTTGTATTTTCCGTGCTATTTCTCCTTTCTAACTGCTCCCTCAGCAGGTTGCATTTTCTCTGCCGCTCTGATGGCAGGCAGTGAAAACAACACCCATCAGCTTCCTGGGCTTGGAGATTCTGCCCTGTCCTTGCCCAGCTACTGCACTCCCCCAGCTGTGTCCGTGACAGCCCTGTGTGTGCACACAAGGGGCAGAGCAGGCAGGAAATGCAGCTGCCTGTGTTGTTTGCTATGAGCTGACTGCTCTAATTAGAGGGCAGTTGGCTCTGCTCGATTTCCCCCCCCCCATATCAGACAGGACACTGATGCTAGTCAGGGTGAGGAGGGGGTGATGAGATTGTGTTTCGGGGCGTGGGTGAGCTGGGTCTGTGAGTTCTGCAGTGCCCCTTTCACTGCCCTGGGAGTTTATCAGGGCACGTCAAGCAGGACGTGATCGTTTCAGGGGAATTTGAATCAGCTTCAGCCTGCAGCTGCCACAGGAAAGTGAAGGTCTCCTCACTGGTTCCATGCTCGTAAATAATTTCCTCTTAAATCACGATAGTTTAGGTCAAGCCATAAATTAGAACTTCACGTATTCATAAGTCAGATGCTGTGTTCAGTAGATAAGTTACTGGGTTTTCTTCCTGTGGCAGCATTAATTGTTGACATGATTTGAATGTTTTTCAGGTTATTTTGTCAGATGCCAGTGCTCCTGGTGAAGGGGAACATAAAATCATGGATTACATCAGGAGGCAAAGAGGTGAAATTCCAATTAATGTGGACATTTTAAGGTGTGGTTAGTAAGAACTCATTTGGCGTGGCTTTGACAAAATGTAATTTTCTTTTGTGCAGCTCAGCCAAACCACGACCCAAACACTCACCACTGTCTGTGTGGGGCTGATGGTGAGTTCTCTCTTGCTTGTGGTTTCTGGATAGTCACACCAACATCTTGCTTGAGGCAGAGCCTACTTTGCTTCTAAACTTTTTTCTGAAAAAAACCCAAAACTTGATGATGTTTATCCTTCATCATGTTTTCTTCTTCTCTCTTGCTTGGTAGCTGATCTGATCATGCTTGGCTTAGCTACGCACGAGCCAAACTTCACCATCATTAGGGAAGAGTTCAAACCAAATAAACCCAAGCCATGTGCTCTCTGTAACCAGATGGGGCATGAGGTTAAGGATTGCCAAGGTCTGCCCAGAGAAAAACAAGGAAAGGTAAGAATTTAGCTGTTTCTAGGAATTTTTTTTTAATCTGTAGTGCAGGAGAAGATCCTGAAATTGTTCTCGCTGTTGGTTTTAGCTGAAGCATGGTGCAGATTGTTATTGGGAATACCTGGCTTTCCTCTTGGAAGTAAAAATACAAAAGCATTGTGCCAAACCTGATACCCTCCCTTATGGTGTTTTGTTTGGGGTTTTTCCCACTGAATGAGAAAAAAGGATCAGAACTAAACACATGTGTAAAACACCTGCTGGGTTCAAGGGCTTAGGAGCCTGTTCTGGGATCCCTCCTAACTCCCCCTCGAAGCAAGCCTTGAAAGCGGGGCTGGAGAAGCTCCGGGATGCACTCGGATCTGACATGGGTCCCCTCTGTTCCAGCACGACCAGTTTGCCGACACCCTGCCCATCTCGGAGCAAGAGTTCATCTTCATCCGCCTGTGTGTCCTGCGAGAGGTGAGGTGCAGCAGCTGCTTGCTGTGGATGCCCTTTCAAACCCCGCGCAGCATTTCCCAAGCTCCTCCTTCTTGTGTGTTGCAGTACTTGGAGAGAGAGCTCACCATGGCCAGCTTGCCTTTCACTTTTGACTTCGAAAGGAGCATTGATGACTGGGTCTTCATGTGCTTTTTTGTGGGGAATGACTTCCTCCCTCACCTGCCGTCTCTGGAGATCAGGTAGATGGGAACGTGTTTTCTGTCCCTGCAAGAACGGCTCCCGCGCTTTGAGCCGGCGAGAGTCTCACCGTGTGGTTTGTGTTTAGGGAGGGAGCGATCGATCGCTTGGTTAACATCTATAAAAACGTGGTGCACAAAACTGGGGTGAGAGTCCTTCCTCTTCCTCTAAAGATACCTGCCCAGTTGCTGCAGAACGGGCTGCCTGCTCACCTCTGCTGTTCTCTGACCCGCAGGGCTACCTCACGGAAAGCGGGTTTGTGAACCTGCAGCGAGTCCAGATGATCATGCTGGCTGTTGGGGAAGTCGAAGACAGCATTTTCAAGAAGAGGAAAGACGACGATGTAATTTTTTGTTGATGTTGTTGTTGCTCTTATGTTCTTGGAGTTTGGTTTTAATTGCTTGCTGTTAGCCAAAGATGCTCCTTTAGGAGAATAAGGAAAAAAAAGGCCAGAGTTTGTGGGTTTTTTGTTATAATCTCTGGTGAATTCTTCCACGCTCAAAAGAGAACCTTGTTCTTCCAGCTGAGCTTCTTTTTCTGGAAATGCCAGTTTGATGTTCAGGCTTTCAGTTGGCCCAGGAATCTCAGGATAAGAAATATCTTTTCTTGAGTCTCTTTTCCTAAGTCTCTCTGAAATTTCTTGGGGCAGCTCTGCAGTGCAGGCAAGGAGTTTGTGTCCTTTGACACTGCTGTCAGCCCCAAGTAAGGCTACAGCTAAATTTAGTAGATCATTTAAGCCGTTATCAGAGTTTTGGGGCCTTAAGTACCCAGATGGCTTTTTTTCCCCGTAGGTTTTCAGGGCAGGGTAGAAAATTCCATCCTGTTTCCGTTGGGTTTACAGACACCTGGATTGACCCATATCTTATTCAGAACATTCCCTAAAAACCTTGTGGCATGGTCAGTTGAGGATTACAAGGAAATCCTTTTCCAAAGGATCTGTATCCTTGACTGACTTTATTTCCCTTTGTTCTTTGTTTAGGATAACTTTAAAAGACGGCAGAAAGAAAAAAGGAAAAGATTGAAGGTAAGTGAATTCCTTACCCAAAGTAGCAGGAATTAAAATGTCTGCTTAAGTTTTGGAGGTTGGAACTGCAGGTGTAATGGTGTTTGCTGGCCCCTATGTAAGCTGTTTCAAAGTTTAAAAAAAATTAAGTGATGCTGATTTCTATTTTCTATTCCATATTTTAAAAATGGGCCTTTGTATATTCATTTCCACATAATGTTAATCTGAAAATTGTGAGAGAGCATCCTCTCACTGCTGGGGAGATCACACAGCTCTTTTCAGTGGCCTCGTGTGTGTGTTTATCTTGCAGAGGGATCAGCCTTCCTTTATTCTTGGTGGCCAGTTTTCTCCTCAAGCCCTGGGAAATCGATCCAGCCCTCAGGCAATCAGTAACCCTCGACAGGCCGCCTTTGAGATGAGGATGCATGACAGGCAGAACTCTGTGAGTACATGCTCGGAGGTGTTGGCACAGAGAAAGGAAATAGTCACACCCTGTGTTGCTCCAGGCACCTTTTTCTCTGCCCCACCGAGTTTCCTTGAAAAGCTGACACCTAGAACGTTATTATTCAAGGAAGTGGCTTTTAATAACCGATTTTTCTGAGCCTGCTTGGGTAAAGTTGTCTGCTTTATTTCTGCTGGGAATGATGCTTTTCCCTGGGGAAAGGAGAAACTTGGATGAAGTTTTGGGTAAGGTTATTAGTGAGGGAAAACTGGAAGGAAGTGCTCTGTTAGAAGTCCTGTTAACTTTAAATAACAACTATGACAAATATTTTCTTTCTGGGTGTAAATCTTCATCCAAGCAGCGAACAAATGAAAAGTTCTTTTCATCACAAAGGTGTGTGTTCTGTTTCTGAAGTCTAAATACAACGTGCTTTTTCAAAGTATGACTTTTGCTGCTCTTCTCTTTTAAACTCGAAACTTTTTTGCACCTGAGTTACGGAAGTTAGTTCCTTCGTGGAACGGGAGATGTTTCTTTTAGGCTCCAATATTAAAACAGATAAATTTGAGAGGAGTTTGAAAGACCAGCTGTGAGGGAACTCGGAGTACTACTGGCAGTTCTGAGTTAGATGCACCTTTTTTCCACTTGTGCTGCACAAGGAAGTTGTAGCAGAGGCTGCTGCAGTGGCGTTCCAGAATTGGAATGTATCCAAAATGGCATTTCTCGATCAGTTGATACTGTGTTGTTTATTGCATCCTTTCCTTTCCCAAAGCCAGTGACATTTCTGCCTCTGTGCATCAGTGCCTGCCTTTTAACAGGGATGTGTTTCTCCCTTTTGCTCCTTGACTTGGGGGGTTAAGGGGTCGTGCAGCCTCTGCCTGGAGTTTTTTTTTGGAACTGGAGAGAAGGCCTGTGATTATCACAGAGCTGTTAATTTGAACTTGAATTTAAAAAGCCTCATAAATCCTCCTCTTCCCCCCCGCCTTCCCCTATTTATCTGTAATAATTCTGACCCTAGACAACTTCAGCATCTCCAAACACCAGCCTGACTCCTGATAGCAGCCCGTCCCTGGGAGGAGGAATTAAGCGGAAAGCTGAGGAGAGTGACAGTGAACCTGAGCCAGAGGATAATATCAGGTGAAGCCATTTTTTGTAGCACTTTGTTAGCAAATTGCTGAGATAGATGCAGCCTAATTAATGCCATTTAGCTCAGTGCAGCAGTGCCTTCGGATGCTTTCCTGTGATCTTTTTATCCAGCGGTAATTAACGTGGAGGGTGAGAATATCCAGTAAATTCCAGTGAGATGGGTGAGCTCTGCCTGTTAAACCCAAGTATCCAGATTAGTATGCGTGCAGGTTTGCAGCCTCCAAGCCACTGCTCCCTCTGAGACCCAGCTTGGCGAGACATTCCCTGATTATGTGAGCGGAATGCCGCCGTTCCCTGGAATCCGGGAGCTGTTTAACCCCCACGGCTCGGGGATGCTCCTGTGGGCAGCAGCATTTGTCCTCACCTCCAGTGGGCTCCTCTGCCTGGGGTTTGCAGGAGGCTCTGGTTTGTCTCTGAGTTCTTGCACTGTCGTGGGGAGGCTGAGCCTGGGACGGTTGAGACAGGGCTTCTCTGAGCATTAACTAGCGGTGAGTCTGCACTGATGAAGGGTTTCAATGAAGCTCTCGCTGCTTGAGTCGAGGGTGAAGGCCCTTGCAGCTGCTCCTGAGACATGCGGCCACAGGGGTTTGTTTTCTGTGCAGTCAGGCCGTGGGTGCGTGTGGGAGAACACTCGGGACTGTTTCCTTGTGAAGTTGTGGTCACGGTCATCACAATGTGTTTGTGACATGTGGCCCATCAGCTCTGACAATATCACAATTCTTGCTTTCATTCCTATTTCCTTTCCTGTGTGTCTGTATCTGAGTGGACTGGTATTTTTTTTAAATCAAGCAAGCAGAATTTTTATATCGAGTCAGGGTAACTGTTAGCATTCCTTTCCATCTGAGTGTGAGCAGAGGTTCCAAAAGAAGCCTGAACAGTGTGAATGAACTGCGGTGATCTACGAGCAGCAGTCCTGGTATTGCCAAGGAAAAGGATGGGCTACATTCAGCCACAGTTCTTTAAGCTCTTGTAGCTCAGAATATTTTGTTGTGTCCTTCTCTGAGTGGAAGTTAATTCTATGCTTGCCACTGTAAATAAAAAGAGCTGCATAGATGTCCTAGATACGACCAAGCTGTTTGTGAAAATGTATTCTGCATTTAGAATGACTTTGAAAGCAGAACAAGTTGTTGCAGTCAGCTGCAGATGGGTTTTATCTCACAGAAAGGTGTTTGGAATTTATGCAGGAGTCTGTCTGCCAGGCAGCTCAGAGCCTGCAGATGTTCTTGACTCCATCCCTCAAGCCCTCAGCGCCAGGAGCTCTGTCCTTGCTCACCTGCTTCTCTGGAAGTCTTGGAAACATCTCTGGGCTTCTCTGCCTGCCCATCAGCGTGGAAGGATTTAGGAAGTGTCCCTGTCCTGAGCAGCTGGCTCAAGACAGAAGCAAGGGAAGATCCTCTCTGCAGAGCCAAAGGGATGTGCATCCTGTGAGGAAGCATAACTGGATCGTGGCTCTCTCCTACAGCTCCACACACGGGATTTAGGGTTCTGGGGGAATCTGACCAGTGTCACCTTGAGGTGACCTCTTGGAGTTTTTTGTGATAAAATTCAGTGTAAGAAAACAAATCGTTATTAAGGGATGTGGTTTAACAGCAGAGCTGAAGGGTGCAGGTGCCCGTGTGTTTGTTTTCCCTGCCCCGTCTGTGGACAGACATGAGGGGGAGCTGTGTGAAGGAAGGAGGAGCTGTGGCCGAGGTGGCTCCTGTGATCCCAGTGTCCATCTCTGGCCTGAGAGACTGAAAATCCTGGGCGGAGGGGAGCTCATCTGACACAAGGCAGCAAGCAGAGGCTGCTGGGCTACAGAAGTGCCTCTGGTAGTCACAGCTTGTCTGAACAGCAGCAGAACACAGAAATTACCATTTATTTGCTTGCCTTTACGTTCGGAGTAGCAGGAAAACTCTGTCAGTTCTGCCAGCAGTCATGTTTTATTCCGTTGCTGCTGAGCATCACTTTTTCTGCTTTCATTTAAACTGTATACAAATGGCAACTGAAGTAGCAAGTGGCTCAGTGTTACATTGTAATTCAGACCTGCGGATATGCATCTGTGGAGGTGTCTGTCCCTGTCAACGTGTTACCCATGCCTGGTTGCATTGCAGGTTGTGGGAAACTGGTTGGAAGCAGCGCTACTACAAAAACAAATTCGATGTGGACGCGTCAGATGAGAAATTCCGTCGCAAGGTCGTGCAGTCCTACGTGGAAGGGCTTTGCTGGGTCCTCAGATATTATTATCAGGTACCCCAGAGTTTCTTGTCTGAATTTGTTTCAGTCTGTTGCTCGTTTTGGAAAAGCCGTGGGGTTTTTTTTGAAGGTGTAAAATAAACGGTGCCCTTTTGGACTGGGGGTTCAAATGCGGTTTTGCCCTCCCTGGAGGTGCTGAAGGAGCAACTGGACGTGGCACTCAGTGCTCTGATCTGGGTGCCAAGGTGGTGACTGGTCACAGGTTGGACTCTGATCTCGGAGGTCTTTTCCAGCCTCAGTGATTCCGGGATTCTGGTTCTCACATCCGGTAGCAGCGCTTGGTGGTGCAGCAAGAACTGCTGCCATTTTCCCTTTCCCTGGAATAATGCCGTTGCAGGTGACTAAATGAGGGAACAAAGGACAGAGCCTGTGAAATGCCAGTAAGAATTTGCAAGGGACACAGTTGTCAGTCTCCTCTGCGGCTTTGTAACGCTGTTCCATGACGTGTGCTGTGATTGCAGCAATCTGGATCCGATTTAAATCTTTTGATAATTGACATGTCAGATTGGCGAGAGATTAGTGGGCCGTGGTGGGGTTTGCTGCACTGATGGTTGATGAGGAGCCTCGTGCCCTGAAGGCACCATTCCTTGAGCTTGGGCTCTGGCTCGTGTGTTACGATGGATGGAAATCATCGAGCTGAAGCTTTGCAGGTTCTGGTGCAGTGGATTTGCAGGAGAGCTGAAGGGCAGATGTCACCTGGATGCCTCTATAGGCGGGGATTCCCAGGATCCTGGGCACAGTTAAGGTCTGATGGAAGCAAGCCGTGGGTTTTTAACCACGACAGGGTGTTTTCCCACAGCTCTCTGTGTGCCCATCTGCCTTCAGGGGTGCAAATGAGCTTTCAGGTGAGCTGTGGGTAAAAGTGTCCCCTTCAGTGGTGCGACAGCACAAAACCATTCCAGTCTGTTCTGTGGGGCTGGAGCAGCTGGAAAACCACTCCCTGCTCATATGGAAGTGAGGTTAGGAAGCTGCTGGGCTGGGGGAGCTTCAAAAGAAGGTTTGCCTGAGGATCTTTGTTTGACTTTTTTTTCTTTTCACCATAATAAAAATTGACTCCAATAACTGCTGCTGGCTGTCCATAAAACTTGTGCCAGAAGGCATTACGTGCCTTTCTGTTCCTACAGAAAGCTGATAATGCAGGGCATGTCCCACTAGTGGGAACATCTGCTTGGAGAGGGGGGGGAAAAAAGGGGAAAAAAAGAAAAAAATTTTGAAGCAATCCACCTGGCTTTTGAAACGTTTTGAGTCTGTCTGAAGGACTGCAGCGAATAATTATAGGTGCTGTAATTTTGTACCAAAAATATCACTGGAGGAGCCTCGTTGACATTTAATTGTTCAGAACTGGAAGTCAGAACAGTAGTGGGCTTTTGTTTCGAGTGGTGCTGCTAAGAAAAATAGCTGAGGAGGTGAAAGCTTGACTTAGACCTCCCGCAGCCACGTTTCCTTTACGAGGTGCGTGGTGTTCTGGCGTGTTTTGAGTTTGCTTGATTTTCTCCCTTCTTAGGACACGCTTTGTATTCCCCACTGCTCAAGGCAGGAGAAGGAGAGGAGAAGAGCAAAGTGCTGCTCCAGGTGTGCACTAGGGCTGGTCCTGGAGAGGGGAGCACCAGTGAAAACCAGCATGCTTTTCAGCCTGCAGCAAATGCTGTTCACACTTTCATGCCCTGGGGGTCTCTGCTCCCACACCTCCCCAGGGTAGCAGCGGGATTTTGCTGTGGAAAACAGGAGTGTCAGCTGTGTGCTGCCAGGCAAATACTGGCTGGGCTGTGTGATTTTAGCGTGCTGCTGTGTCTGATTTTGTGTCGCTCACCTCCCTGCCCCAGGGCTGTGCATCTTGGAACTGGTATTACCCTTTCCACTACGCTCCCTTTGCCTCGGACTTCGAGGGAATCGCAGACATGTCCTCCGACTTTGAGAAGGGCTCCAAACCGGTAGGGCTCCTGATTTATCGATCCATCCACTGCCCATCGACCCTCTCATTAGAAGTATCCCACATCTGTTTGTCTGCTTTCAACAGTTCAAGCCTCTGGAGCAGCTCATGGGGGTGTTCCCGGCCGCCAGTGGGAATTTTTTGCCACCGACGTGGAGGAAACTCATGACAGACCCGGTGAGAACCCGTCTCGTGTTCCTTTCTGGAGGCTTGGGTCATCTTGCAGTGGTATGAGCATGACCTGCTGCTTAGAAAAATGCTGCAGACCAGGAGGGAAAGGGTTTGGTAGATTGCAGTGGTTCTTCAGAACTCCTTAGAAGTGATCTCTTGGAATTCAGATGACATTTCCCGGCTCTCTTACGCTTCTGATGGTTTCGTTTCTTACAGAAACCTTCCAAAACCTAGGTGGGGAGCAGATAACTTATCCTAATTAGCTCTCCTCCTTATCCCAATTATTCTCTCCTCCTTAATTTCTTATTTTAAATCTCTGAGTAATGCAAGTGCCTGTCCTCACTTTGGGCTTAAATGGCACTCAGTGAAAGATTTTCTGTGTTTGGCAGCACGTGACATTCTGAACTCGTGTCAAAGTTGGCTTTAAAGGTGATTTTTGTTTTCTCAACTCCAGGAATCAAGCATCATTGACTTCTACCCTGAAGATTTTGCTATTGATTTGAATGGGAAGAAGTATGCCTGGCAAGGTGAAATTTCAATTTATTTTTTTTTTTTTTAAGTTTTAGACATTAGTCTTAAAAACCTGTAAAACTAGAAAGGAATTGTGAAATCATCTTAGTGAGAAAACACTGCACCGAGTCACGAAAGTAACTTGTATTACTTGTTGTGTGGACAAGTATTTTACAGCAGGTGTATTTCGGAAAAGAAATTAGTTTGAAGAGCACATTATGGTTCGATAACTGGTTTTGGATGGGCAATGATTATTGGTAGTTTCTGCAGTCATTCTAGATTTGTTAATTCATCCTGAACTAGATTAATCATTCCTCTGTTTTTATCAGCCTCACTGTGTAATTGTCTTTTGTCTCCTTTGCATTTAATTAATGGATCTTGCTCTGCTCAATCAGTGGCTCATTAGTACCGTGCCAAAAATACTTTGGGGAATATAGAAATATTTTGGAGCACACAAAGAATGGAAAAAAAGAGCTACAGCATTTATGCAGCTGTTCCTTTCTTTAGAGAACATTAATTTTCAAGGTCTGCCAGATTCTGCGGCTGGGTGTAATTTACACTGCAGGTAAAATTTTAGGTTTTCAGTTTGAATGCAACAGGTTTTGTTTGAATTAAGCCACAGAAAGATACGACTTCTGAAGCAAAAGTGCGATTGCTTCGGAATCACACTGCTCTAGCTGTTTCTTGGCTAAGGGAACTGATCAGAGCGTGCCCCTGTTTTCGGGGCCGTGCTGGGTTCTTTCCTCAAGTGTGAGAAAACCTTGGTTTGGTTTTGCCAGGTGTGGCGTTACTGCCCTTTGTGGATGAGCGGCGCCTCAGAGCTGCCCTGGAGGAAGTGTACCCTGACCTCACTCCTGAAGAGAGTAAGAATTGGGCTGCTGGGTTCAAGAATTGGGCTGTTTTGTTGCCACCTGTGTATTTCCCCCTAAATGAGCAAGGTGTACTCAATGTTTAGTTTGAGGCTGGGTTGAGTTTATGACAGGCTCTTCCTCATGGGTGCTGCTGGTAATTAGAAGGATCTTCAGTGGATTTGTTTTTGTAGCTCTTGTTCAGCTTATAAAGGGCAATGTTTGTTTCTGTCTTGTACAGAAATAACATCTGGTTCTTGTGGGTAAACTGTGGGAGCTGTGTGGGGTGTGGGGCTGGGTTTATCAATTCTGTCTGTGTCTGCAGTGTTACTCTGTTCTAAATTCAACGTTCCTGCACTGAACACAAGGTTACCATTGTTTTGCTGCCTGCCAGCTATCCTTATGACCAGACACGTCCTGCTCTGGGCAGACGTTGTCTTTCCTGCACTCTCAAGGAGCGTTCAAAGCTTCCTCCTAAATCCCAGTGAGACTTGGCCTTTGTGGAGGTGTCACCAGGACAGTGCTGCTGGTTTGCAGCGTTCCTTCCTTCCCTCTGCACTCCTGCCCCATTCCCATCATTTTTCCAGGCAGAAGGAACAGCCTTGGCGGTGACGTTCTCTTTGTCGGGAAGCACCATCCGCTCTGTGACTTCATTGTGGAGCAGTACAAGACCAAGAACACAGAGGTGGGTCGCACTTGCTCCTCGCTGGAAAGGCTGAGGTGGGAGGTCTGGTGAAGTGCTTCAGCTGGAGAACTCCTTTCTCCACAGCCAGTGGATATCCCGCCGGAGCTGTGCCATGGGATCCAGGGAAAGCTCACCCTGAACGACAACGCCGTGCTCCCAGATCAGTGAGTGTGCCCTTTGGGGTGGCTTCTTGGCGCTGAAGGACCCTTCCTGCACTTTTGGCAGTAGCAATGTCGGTGTGCCCACAAGGAGTGAATTAAAGCTCCTGGCAAGGCCCCGTGTGGACTTCTGAGGGTTCAGAATCTGTGTTGCCTCCAGCATGGGGGAGAACCCCAGCAAGTGAAACTTTCCTTTCTATGATCCCGTTTTTTTAACCTCACACCTTGGCTTTCAAAGCAGCCTCAGATATCTTTAAAACTCTCTAATGTGTTTGTTTATTTGCTGATGAGTCTTTGTTTGTTTGTCATTTTGCCTGTGGAAGGTGGATTTTTATGTGTTTAGTTACTGTTGTATGAGGTAAACAAGGCCTGGGTAATAAAAGCAGTACTGCTCAGTGGCCTTGTTCAGCAGGGTCATGTTTTGCCTCCTCTGCTTTTGTGTGGATGTTTATGTGGGCTGATGTGACTTGCCATTGGTGCACATTGCCTAAAACGCTCAGAACTCTGCTTTTTATACGCTAACCTGCATTGCATCAGAGAAAAATCCAGGTACTGATAGCTTCAATATATTTTGGCTTAGTCCATTTAGGCTCTGTTTAGGGCTGTTCCCAGCTGCACATGCAAAGGATGCTCACATTTTTAGTTTTCTAGGGAATTCATCTAGTTTGAGGAACAATCAGTGTGATCTCCACCTTGTAGGACACTGCACAAGCAGGTGTTCAGTGCCTCGTTTGCATTAAGTGCCCCAGCACTGGCTTGGCTGGGCAGAAAATGTACCTCAGGTCCCTAATAGAGGGACCCCAGGTCCCTAATACTAATAGGCATCTCCCCATTCTTGTCATGGTTGTGAAGAATATGAGCAGGTCAGAGTTGTTCTTGGAGGGAGCAGGGACAAGAAACCTCTTCTGGCACTGCCTTCCCTAGAGAATCCCCACACAGCAGCTTGCAAAGCAAGCAGCTTCGGGAAATAAGGATTCAGTCACTCCAGTGCTTGCAGAAGCACTTGGTTTAGGGGAAAGGCAAGTTAATTCTGAAGTAAATGTTTTGCAGGCTTGGTTGGCAGAGCGGCAGGTGGTGAGAGATGTGTTCCACGGTGTTCTGACAGAGGTTTTTCTCTTGGCCAGGGTGGTGGAGTCTCCTGTTCCCATGCTGCGGGACCTTACCCAGAACTCTTCAGTCAGGTCAGTAAACTCCGGGCTTTCGTGCGAGGGTGCACAACTTGCAGCATTCAAAACACTGAAAACCTGTGTCATTTTTATCTTCAGAGAAGCACAGCTTGGTTCCACCAGAACATCTGTGTGGAGGCAGTGGGAAATGCTGAGTTGTGCCTTGCCAGGATGCTGTAGGAAGGATGTCCTAAATGGGGGTGTTGGTACTGGGAGTGAAGAGAAAAAGGAAGGGTTTGGCTGTTCCATCTGCCACTGTCAGGAGGGTGGGATTGTTCTGTGCTTCTCCCGATTTCTCTGGCACAGGGATTTCTCTCCCTGCCTTTGGAGGTGGTGTGAGCGGTCAGGGCGCTGCTCTTCAGGCTGTGTCACTTAGGCTGGATTTTCCAGGGAACCATTATTCTCTTTCTGTGTAGCCTCATTCTTTCTTGGTCCTGGAAAACATGAATTCCAGCTGGAAGAGTGAGATTATTCTGCTCATCTGTTTGCTTTTAGCTTTCTTGGTAATAAAGCAGTGATTACTGTTCCACTTTGCCCTCATTATCCAGTGAACCTAATCCTCAAATACTTTCTTCCAGCATCTCCTTCAAAGATCCCCAATTTGCTGAAGACTTTGTTTTCAAGGCTACGGTGTTACCTGGGGCCAAGTAAGTGTCAGCTGCCAGCTTTCAAATCATCCCATTGTGATGTATTCCTTGGAGTATTTGCTCCGATGAGCGCTTATGGAACTGTTCCTATTGTTAAGGAAACCCGCTCCAGTCCTGAAGCCAGGAGACTGGGAGAAAACCAACAACGATGGCAGGCCTTGGAGACCACAGCTTGGCTTCAACAGGGACAGGAAACCCATGCACTTGGACCCGTCAGCGTTCAGAACCTTGGGGTGAGGCTGTGGGGTTACTGCTGCCTTGCTGGGGGGGGCTGCCCTCCTTGTTCCTTTTTAAATTCAGAAAAGGAAAGGCACAGGCATGGAGTGTCCAGGCTTGGGTGCTGGTTTTCCATGCTGGACGCCTCAGTGTGTGATACTTAAATTCAGTGCTGCTGAAATCCGAACATTACAGTGATTTTGCAGTAATGCCTTGCTTGGTTGTTGATGTTTTTTTCCCTCCTAGATAGTTCTAACTCGCTTTCCTGTTGTTTTGGGTTTTTTAAAACTTGTTTGGTGAATAATTCCTAGAGGGTACAATGAGGATATTGTGCACAAGTGATAATTAGGACTGTTAATGAAGACAGGAATGTCTTTTACGCTTTTATAAACAAAGAAGCTTCAAAAATGAAATGGGTTTCTGTATTGGGGAGTGCAAGGAGCCATGCATTCATCAGAGCCAGAGAAGAGGATGTTTTAATGGAGACTGTAATAATGGCCAATAAAGTTAGACTCTGGAGTGTCTCCTTAGGAAGAGAGAATATCTTCCTCATCTTAGGGCTCTGGAGGAGCCGCAAGAAGGAGAAGCCCCCCTTGTTAGGAAGGAAAAGCAGGGCTGTTGTGAGGCTGCACTTGGGAACCCTCCTGCGTGTCACAGTCACAATAAAAAGCACAGCTGTGACGAGCCTTTCCCTGGGAGCAGCTCCTGGGGCCCGTGCACGCGCTGGGGTGTGCCTGGGCCCCGATCCACCAGCACATCCCTGGGATGGGCTGGGAGGCAGCTGTGCTGGGAGCTGGGATCACCACACCATCCTGACCTCTGCCTCCCTGCCGTTTCTTCCCGTGACAGCCACACGATGCCGAGGGACAGGGGCATGCCAGGGATGTACCCCAACGCCGTGCCGCTCGGAGCTTACGGCAGCCCCTACGCCAGGCCCCTGATGGGCGGGCAGCAGCAGATCCCCAAACTGCTCTCAAGTAAGTGGGCTCTGCATCCTGCTTCTCACAGGAAACATGATCTGTGTGTATCTATTTCGCTTATTTGTCTGTGATTAAATGTGATCTGGGAAGGAGAGTCTGGGGAATGGGAAGGCAGAACTACCAGTCAGTTTCAAACTCATCTGCAAAGAGAGAATATTTATGTGGTTCTGGGGAGGTTTTGGGGAGCCCAGCAGTCCCTGTGCTGCTGTTCCTGCCGAGTCCTGGTGCGTTGTGGGAAAGGCTCCAAACTGCTCTGTCTGTCCCGTGTCCCTGGAGCTGAGGCACTTCCCAAGCTCTCATCCTCGTGGCACCCGAGCCCCTTGTGCTGAACAGGCAGCCCTCTGCAAGCAGATAACCCCCAGTGCCACGGTCTGGCTCAGACTGAGGAGGTTCGGAGCCATGGATGGAGGAGGAATCACAGTCCATCTGTCAGCCTTGGAAAGCTGTCTGCTGGCTTTCCTTGCCACGTGCCTCCCTCCGCCTCGGAGTGCCGCAGCCGTCCCTGGTTGCTGTGCTGCAGGTGTGCCTGGCAAAGCTCAGAGCGATTGGTTGGGCTTTTCCTCCCTCCTCCTCGTGCTGCTTTCTCCACGAGGCAGAGGTTGCTGTCGTGCTGTTGTCCGGGGCAGCAGGGAGAGGGGCCAGGCGGAGCCGCCTCCTCACGGAGGCTCTTTCACCGCCGCTTCCTGGCGCTCCGCTTTGTGGGACACCATGCTGCAAGCGTGTTCTCTGCAGCCTCACTGGGCTGTGCTCCTCCTCCTCCTCTGCTGAGACACCGAGCTGTCCCAGGAGATCAGACTTAAACTCTAATTAACTTCTCATTTGCGCTGACTGCGGTGTGAAGTCTCTGCAACTAATTACGGCAGTGCTTGACTAGGTGTTTGGAGATGGTTTCTTGCAGTGCCTCGTTATGTGAGGACAGCTCATGTCAGTCAGGAGGATGGATCAAACGGCCTGAGGGCTGTGTCGCTGCCTGGAGCCATTCCCCAAACCCATCCTGCTGCCTGGTGGGGAGGGTCAGGCCCCAGCCCAGCCCACCTGGGACTGTCTGTGCCGAGCAAACCACGTGTGCCTCAACTCCTCTTGTACCAGGCAGAGTCAGACTTGCTTAAACCCTTGTTAGAAGAACACTTCCAGGTGTGCACAGCCCCAGATTTCTGCTGGGATCGGCCTTTTGGATGGTCACCTGCCCCGAGATCATGACACATCCTGGACTACGGTTTGTGTGGGTCTGGTGCCAGGCAGACCTGTGAGGATGAGGAGTGTCAGCAGCTCCCCAGACCTCACTGCAGTGACGCTCCTGCTGAGTGGGAAGAGCCTCTCAGGGCAGTGTGTTTGGGAATTCACGAGCACTTGGGCCAATTCCCCCGACAGCGTTCTGCCTGGAGTCCCCAGAGGAGTTCCTAGGTCTGGCAGCACAGCCTGTTCCTGCCTTTTGCAGTCACCCCCTTCAGCCCCCAAGTGTCCCCATCAAAGCACAGGTACCTTCAGGTAGAAAATCAAATTAGAAGAAGCGGGAAGGCCTCCTGGATAACACATCTCTTCCTCAAGAGCCGGCTGGGGGCGTTCCTCACCGGTGCTCCCTGATTTGCCTCGGATGTGCCAATTTCCAGCTGATGGATAATCATCTGTGCTGATAACTCGGGGAGTCAAGTGCAGGGTGGCAGCGCTCAGGGAATAGCGGGTTTGGCTCCTGCAGCACAGGACATCTGATTTATGACTTGCGTGGCAGGCAGTAAACTTGTCAATTAGCTGCGTTGGAAAAGTGATTTTGATTAGTGCAATCAGTAAACACAGAATCTCCTCTTTGATTGCCACCCTGATTAGATAAATTGTTACTTGAGGAGCTGCTGGAGAAGGCAGTTTCTTTGGCCTTATAGCTCTAGGAAATGCCTAAGTTTTGCAGCCTAAAGAAAATATTAATTGTCATTCCTTCTCCCATTTTGTGCCTCTCTGAAGTGCAATTCACCGCTCCAGACTCTCTCCCTCCAAGGCTGTTCCGTCAGCCATACAGATGAATAGTAATAAGGGGGCTTTAAATGTTTTGATGGTGATTTCATTAGGGTCTCGCTTAAACTGGGCTGCAGAAAGGTGTGGTTCCAGCAGGAGAGCTGGGTCCTTGCTCACATGGAGAGGGAGAGTCTGGAAACAAGATGTTACCTATGTTTCTGTGCTGCTGCTCTCTGTGAAACTCGGAAATTACCAGAAACGGAGTCGTTTTAGGATATTTTTGATTGAAAGTTGTGACGCTCTGGGGCTGTGTCAAACTCCTTAAAATATTTGAAGCTCCAGTTGAAAACGTGCTCATTTTCTCCTAAAGCAGCATTGTGGGTTCCCTTGCGCTGCCCTCCCCTTGTATTCCAGAATAAACATGGCATTGTGTGGGTGCAGCCTGTTCAGGCATGGAAAAGCCCTTGAGATTCACAGGCTGCTCAGCAGCAAAGTGCCACTTCCCCACCCTCAGCCCTGGCCGTGCTTCAGGCTGGAAATTGGCTGGAAGAGAGGAGCTGAGGAGCAGCAGTTGGTGACTCTGTGTGGGTGAGTGTGTCTGGGGGTGTAAAACCAGGTTCATACGCTGGTTGGTGTAGTTGTGTGCACAGGTGTAAAGCTGAATAAATAACCCTGCATGGGGGATAAATGGAGAATTCTGGGCTGCACTGGCTTTGCCCAGCAGGCTCCTGGGAAGGGCTGGGAGTTTATTCGGTGTTCTCTTTGCTGGGGCTGGGCCACACGGTCCAGCCAGAGCCGGGAGAGAGGCACGGACCTATTTATTTTATTTTTCCCCCCTTTCCGAGGGAGGCCCAGCTTCCACGTCCTCGCCCCTGGCAGCGTGGCAGGGTGTCCGTGTGCCGGCCATTATCCAGCTGCTGGAGCCAGCTGTTGGAATTAGGTCACACTTGAAGGCCATTGAAAGCCATCAAAGGTGTCAGTGAAACTGGAGCTTTTGATTGACGCTGGCCCCGAGTGCTGGGGGCTGCCTGGGTGCTATTGAGGAGCTGCTGCTTTTATCCTGTTTGCTGACCAGGTTATTTAGAAGGACAACAAGCGTTTAATTGCGGGCCCTGTTAAAGCAATGTTGGTCCTGCCTCGCCTTTGTGCGGGGCTGGTTTGGGTGGCACGAACAATGGGCGAGTGGGTGGTCTCCTGCACGCCGGCGCTGGGGCTCTGGCCAAGGCTTTACCCAAAAAGGCTTAATTCAGTCTGATTCCATTATCTGAGACATCATTAATAGGTTTTTATTAGGGTATTATCACTGGCCACGGTAACTTTTAAATGCACCTTTGCTGTCTTTAGTGATAATGTGTTTATGTTTTATTTTGATGAATTCTTTGTCTTTCGCATCCTAAATATAACTACACTTGCTTGAACATGAATAAAGCGGAACCGTCCACTTTATTCCGTGCTCTGGCCGTTGTTATGGAATAACTGATCCCAGTCAGAGGGAAACTGGTCCGTATTTTGACTTTGACATCTTTATTGGTCACGAACACAGTGCAGTGGAGACACAGTGGTGGGTGTTTCTTCGGGTCCCCATATTTTTTGTACACTGATGCATGTACTGGTGAGAGATACAAATATTAAATGCAGTTGTTAGAGTGACAGACAAGCTTTTGCATCTTCAGAAATTCAAGAGGAGACACCTGTGCAGCCTCTAAGCTCTAACCAACGCTTGCTCTAGCAATTAAAATCCATAATTCTCTATTATGAAGCTTATTGGACGTGCTGAAGCCAAAAAAGTTGCCTTTTCTCAGCTCGCAGCAGGACTCTGTCCAAGTCCAAGCATCAGGAAGCCATGACTTGGAGCGTGTCCGTGGCACATCCGGTGTGAGCCTTCCTGTTTGGGCTTCCCAGAGGCAGCTCCGGGGCAGGCAGAGGAGTGGGGCATAGCTCTGGGGCTGGACTTGCTCTCTCTTACTTTGCTGTCTTGTTCTGCCCTGCAGACCTTCGACCCCAGGAGTCCTGGCGAGGTCCCACGCCCTTGTTCCAGCAGACACCGCAAAGGTAAGGCAGGAGGGGTGTGAAACACGCCCAGGAGGGTGGATTGGGCTCTGCCACCTTTCCCCGTGTTTGGTTTTCCCTCCTTTGTTTGGAATATTGTGGTTTAAAGTTGTGGAAGTGGCGCTGTACAGCAGGTTTTTGGAGTTAATTAATGTCCGTGATTTATTGATGTTTTGAGAGCCTGCTACGTGGTGTCCATCCTTTAAAAGGCTCGAGTACTTTGTATTAAAAAAAAAAGGAGGGAAAAACACTTTCCATTAAAACTCAGGCTTCAAAATTAACTTTACTGTTGGTGCTTTGGTACCGTTCTTGGTTCTTTGGCCTTTATCTTATTGAAGCTTTTGAGATACTATGAAATTGGACACAGAGAGCTTAAAACTGCATTAGATTTTGGACAGGCTAAACAAATTTCTTTTTAGGAGGGCTGTGGAGCTTAATGAGGCATAACTAATGGTGTTCCACTTTTATCATTCCTGTGCCGCAGCCGCAGCATTAGCACAGACCAGCCATTGATTCTTGCTACAAACCTCTTGAAGTCCTAATCAGCTTCTTTGGTACAAGTTTTTCAGGCCTGACAAGCCCATTGTAGGGCAGTGTCACTGTAGGTCAGTAGTTATTAGTCGCCACTGAAAACAGTTTCTTTAACTACTTAAGGCCGAACTGAATTAAATGCAGAAGGGACTCGGGGAAGGATTATGGAATCTGCAGCCCAATAAGTGCCATCGAATAGAAGGAATGTGACATGGTTTGATAATCAGGGATGTTTCACATGCGTCCCCTCACTGATGGCTTGCGTGTCCTTCGGTGGGGTGGGCTCAATAAGCCCGGGCTACCTGTGGCAGCTATGAATAATGACATTTATTTTTATGGTTATGGAGGAGGGAGGGAGGGAGGCAGAGAAGTTTCTGCTCTGAGGCGCAGCTTGTTTCCCCTGGCTTTATTTGCAAACGTTTCACCATTGAAAATAGGGGCTTTGGGGGAATTTAGTGAGCTCTCCACAGTCACTTTCCATGGCAACCATTTTGATCCCCACTGAAGTAAGCCCGGCTCCCTTGTCCTGTGCCTCATCCGTGTGGAATATTGGAAGGCAGGATCCATTCGTAATGCAAACTTTAATATTGCTTGGACCATGGGAGCTGCCACTCCCACCCCTTAATTAAACCCAATTTACATACTTTTATCTGTGAAGGACTGCTGCAGGTCTGTCCCTTGCCACCGCCTTCTCTTTGTTACACCGTGGAGGGCTTGTGAAAAGCTCTGCCAGCGCTGAGGATAAGCAGTTTTGCCGTGTTCCTGGAAGGTTTTGGGCTCGGGGAGCGGATCAGACGTGCTTGGAGCTGATGTTGAGTCGCTGTACAGAGACGGAAGCAGAGGGTTAAGCACAGAGACTCTTGGTGCAGGACAAAATGTCCGAACCTGCTGAAGTTCATTCCCTGGGAGCTGCTGGTTCCCCAAACTGCTGTGCTGTCCCCTCTTGCAGCTCCCGGAGCAATGGGTACCACGGGGGAGAGCAGCCAGGGATTTCTGCTCAGGGAAGGAGCTAACTGAGGAGGAGGCCAGCCCTGCTCCAGCCCTGTCGGATGCAGGGGGCTGGGATATCCTGGATTCACCACACCAGTGAGGGATAACCAAGGAGCCCTGTCCCTGCCAGCAAGGCTCGGAGCCTTTGCGCTCTTTCAGGGATGGAGTGGTGTAGTGGGGGCTAAACTGGCTCTTGCTCCCCAGGCCTGGGGGGAAAACCAGGAGTGTAAAGCTGCTTCTCCATAGTCCAGCCATTCCTGTCTCTCGTGGGGGATTTCTTGCTTTTAAATCTAGTGGTGCAGCAGGGAAAACGAATTTTGGGGTCCCTCCCCCCTGTCCTGACGTTCCTGAGCACTGCAGAGATCCTTTCATGCTCTTGAGCCAGTCCAGAGTTTACAGAGGGAGATTTGCTACCTGGCTGATAGAAATGTGTTATCTGGTTAAACAAATCTGTGTTGCTTAACCTATTCACAGAAATAATTTCCAGAGTGGCTGAGGCGTGAGGACAGGAATGTTTTTCTGTGTGAATTCTCCTGAATTTAGCTGACCTGGCTGAATGTGTTTGAGTTGATGTAACTCTGTGGGTAACTGTGCCAGTGTGAGCTCCTGGGGTGCTCCAAGTGGCGCGGTTCTTTTTCCGGTGACAGCTTTGCTGTGCACAAATCCCCACCCTCAGGTGATTTAAATCACCAATCAATGGTGATTTAAATTACCTGAGGGTGATTTACAACAAAGCAGTGATGTTAGCGGTGCTTAATTTGGTAAATATCTCAACTTCTCACTAAAAAAGTTTAAAACTCCACGCTAAATAAACATCAATGTCGCATGAAATCCATGGCAAACTTCCCCATTCCAGGCACGGAGCAAGTGCTGGCCTGTGACCCTCAGTCACATTTATTACCAGCGCTTGTTGTAGGGGCAGAATGACTGTTAACGAAAGCCCCAGAGCTGGAGCTGTGCAGGTAATTCCCAGTGGTTTTCCTGGTGGCTGAGCAGTGTATTCTTCCTGGAGAGTCTGCTGTTTTCTAGGAATCACGAGGGGAAAAAAAAGTTAGTACTCGACACACTTAATGAAAAGGAGTGAGTATGAACTTGGTTCGTTCCCAGTATGAACGTGGAACATTGATTTTGAGAGTTCAGTCCCCCCAAGCGTGAAGTGCTCTTAGCTGTAACTACAGCACTGCCCCCTCTGAGGAGGGTTTGGGTAACACTGTGTCTTTGTGGAGCGAGAAGCAGAGCACGCAGCCCAGTGTCACCACTTAGCCTTTGTGCGTGTCCGTGCTGATCAGGTGGGAAAGTGCTTTTCCAAGCAGGGAAGGAGTTACTTGTTTCCAGACCTGGAATTTGTTTCCAAGGCAGGAGTTCCTTCTGCCTTGCTGGAGTCCGGGTGGGTCTGTAGGCTGTGGTGTGGAACCACAGCCTTCACATCCCAAACACTCGTTTGCATCCATTTCATCTCTCATCCGCCCGCCTCGATTGCAGCTTGGTCTCTGCTCCTGGTGGGATGTGTGTTCAAAGCCCTTCCCGTCTCCCTCCAGCCTGGCCTGGCTCTGCTCAGCCGAGTCCCTCTTCAGCGGGGGTCAGGAAGGATTAACTGTCTCCCCTCTCCGTGTTTTTCCCTCAGAACATGATATTGTCCTACAGGACCCACCCCAATCCCTCAAGGAACTGCCCCTCTCCCGCAGTCAGCTGTAGCAACCAGGTCATAGCATTTCCCTAAATATTTTGAACCAAACGACACTGGACGTGTTCTTACCTGTTGCTTTCTAATTGTCACCTTGAAGGAAAGGAAAGCTTTTCTGGCTGTGGGTAATCTGGGATGGCAAACCGGGCCATAATGGATGTCGGATCCGCGTTCCCATATGAACTGTACACCAAATGTCAGTCAGCCCGTGCCAATTAGTGCTTATGTTGCTAGGTCACCGTGGTCAATTGAAAACGGCATCAATAGAACTTGAAAAGGTTTCTTCCCGATCAGACCTCCTGACATATTGAGCAGAATAATGGATGGGAAAAAGCAGCCAAGGCCCCTACCCTAGATTCCGAATGCTCGCCGTAAGAATTCATTTGCAACCTGCAATTAACTGGGAAGAATGGGCTCCCAGAAGGAGTCTGGGCGTTCACAGAAGAAAGCCCCCGGCTCCCGTGTGGCACATGTTTACTCCCGGGGTGCTGGGGAGCCTTTGGGATCAGCCAGTCTGCCCCTGGAATAAAAGGTGCACGGAAGCTGCTGCATGCGGCTGAGCCTGCCGCTCGTGGCAGTGCAGCTTCCAAGACGTGAAGGAAGCAGCCTTTAGGAGGGTTTGGGAGGGCATTCCCTGCTCCCAGTGTCTCTCTGGCACTTGGCCGCCTGTGCTCAGCTCGGAGACAGGTCCTGGGCTGGGTCTGTGCTGTGGGACTCTGTCCAGGAGCCACGTTCACGCTGCTGTGTTCTTCCCTTGCGCAGAGCTGCCGGAGCTGCACCTCTCCTCGCCTGGAACCGCATGCTGCAGTCCCCAAATCAGTTCCAGCCGGCTCAGTACCAGGGGCTGGGACCCATGGGATACCCACAGCGACCCGAGGATCGCATGGACAGGGGCAGACAGGTAGGAAAGCAGGGCTTGGTGCGTTGCATTCCTCTCCCAGGAAAGGCTGCCTTCTCCCGTGGCTGTGGAGGAGTGTGGCATGGGAAGGCGCTCCTGAGCTGCTTGTAGTGTCACCGTGTCCCCACACACGGATGGGGGACCTCCCAGCCTTGTCCAGCCCCTCTGGATGTTCCCCAGGCCCGTGCTGGGACTGCACCACCAGCGGTTCATTAACACCCATGAAACGTGGTCCCAAAGTCACACACTCCCTGCAGCCTGAGGCAAGTGCTCCCACCAGTCTTCCTTTCCCATAAGGAAATCTGCCCACTGTACCTTTTGGTGTTTAAAGTGTAGATTCTTACAGCTTCCTGAATTTCTCAAGTGTTTACTGGCTTCCTCTGAGCTGAAAGACTACTTAATGCAAATGTTGGGTTCTTGTAGCCAGAGGAATAAACGTGGAAACAAGCAAACATGAGGGGAAAGCCTCATCCAAAATTGCAGGTGACTTGGTCAGCAGCTTGTGAAAATGCAGCTGGAAAGCAGCAGGTGACTCTGCTTAGGGAAATTCGGGGGGGGGGGGGGGGCCCTTTATCTGGAAATTAAGGCACAAACTGTTGGAAATGTGCCTTCTGCTGGGGCCTGATTCAGCTCGGGACAAGGCACTTTTTAGTCACTCTGAGTTTTAATTTTCTTCCTCCCAGCCTGCCCAGTACCCAGATGTGTGTTAGATGGCACGGCACCAGTACAAACCCTGCCAGCACTGGTTTTGAGTGGAGGCAGAACTCACCAACACGGGTTATAATTACAGGGAAATAAATGATGGGGCCTGAACCTTGGCCCCAACCAGTGGAGCTCTAAAATACATTTTAAATTTGGGTGAGGCGCATTGATAGGATCAGATTCCAGAAACCTTTCATTTTGTGCTGCACAGGTTCACCCAGAACCCCAGAGCCAGAGGAGTAAATGCCTGATTGCACTAATCCGTAGCAGGGGCTGCTGTGCTCCTAGGGAAGAATCAAGGCAGGATCTTTGTGCCGCTGGAGTCCGGGCAGGGTTTAATTAGTCTGGGAAATGGACACTTGAAGAAGTCTGTCTGCCAGGGCACACCCTGCTCCGCCTTCATCCCAGGCAGGATACACTTGCTAAAGGAATCTCTCCTCAGGGCTCTTCGTTCCCAGCCCAAAATCTCGGTGCCCAGCAGCTGCAGCCACGAGGATGGACAGGAATAATCTCACAGTGGGGCCAGGGAGGGAATCCCTGTCCATTCCCACTTGGAAAGCTGCCTGTGGAGCCTTGTGGACATGCACAGCCTGGGGCATGGTGTGGTCTTGCCCAAAACAGAATTCCCCCGGTGCTGGCACGGACACACCGGCGGGTGCAGGAAATGTGAAAACCCACCCAAAAAAAGGTGGCAGCCCTTCTATTTTTATTCACGTACACGATGAGTTCATGATTAAGGACGAATCTTTTAGCTCCAGTGCATCTGCTTCCTTAAAAAATTCCCTTTGCAGTTGTGCTGCAACTCTTTATCTCCCTTTTAATTTTTGTTGCCTGGCTCTGTTGTTCTTATTTTTAAATGAACTTTCAGATGTCATTATTCCCTCGGGGCTGGAGTGAAATGAGAAGGTACCTGAAAGGGTTTAGGGTGCCAACCTAATCACTGAATCCGGCCTTGCCGCCTGAAAATTTCAAAGCTTTAAAGCCTTGAAAAGGGATTCAAGTGGAAGTGGTGACACGTAGCAGCATAAATAATTATCTTTGGGCCCTTTCACCTCCGAATTCTTTTTTTACAGCGTGCAGAACACGGTCTGAAGAGGTTAATAAACGCTCACAAAATTAACGCAGCTGCCATGGATCTGGGGGGCTCCCTGGGAGCGGGGCTGTGCTGCCTCCCAGCTCTCCCAGAGAACCAAAGAATGAACTTGCCGGGCTGCTGCAGGTGTTGGGCAGCTTCATTCCAGCCTGGAGCAGCACACAACGGAGCAGGGTCCGCATCCAGGGCCGGTGCAGCTCTCCCAGACCTCCGCTTTGTCCTTCCCTGCTGCCGCATTGGGAAGGACTTCTTAAGGGATGTAGCCAACTTGTTTCCTTTTTTAATTGACGAGGCAATCAGACGTGGAAACAAACCTTCCCTGCTCAGGCAGGCTGCAGCGAGCCTCCCCGGCAGGTCTGCTCACTGTTTCCTTGGTTCTCTCGGCTGCTGTGGGCTGGATGAAGGTGGATTTCTCCTTTAAAGAAAGGAAAGGAAGCCCCTTTTTCTCTCCGCACCGAAAAAACCCAGAGTAAAGAGCAAACCAAGCCCGTAGCTGGTGTTGGTGCATCACCTTTAATTAACTTGCTGGTCTCTGCAATGTGCCAGGTTAGGAAATAGTTTCGAATGCTTCCGGAGGGCTCTGTGAAATTTCCCAGTGGATTTTTTCGCTGGATACTTGAGGTACTGAATGGCTGGATTTAAGTTCAAATACACACCTGATTTGGAGTCATTCCCAAGGTGCGATTTGGGTCCCTTATTAAAGAGAGTGCTGGAAAACGTTGCTCCTGCAACAAACACAGCTTTAGTTTTTTCCTTAAACTTAACTTCCGTGTAAAAACACCGAGTTTGAGCTGCCCCACGTGTCGCTGCCTGTCCCCTTGCTCCAGCCAGGGCCCAGCAGAGGTGCCACAGGTGGGAAGTCCCGTGCCCATGGCGCTGGCTGGGGCTGGATTTCTCCGGGATTCCGAAGCCTGCACAGCTCCGCTCTGCTCTGCTCCAGGGGTTTCTGCCCCTGGCACCTCTCCCCGCGGAGGACGACGTTTGGTCCCTCGAGCTCAACCCCACTTGTTTACTCGCGCTGCTAATCCCAAAAATAAACGCTTGCTTTTGTTTGTTTGTTTGCAGGCGTACGGCCCCGGGAGGCCCTACCCGCTCCCGCCTCCCGCAGGAAGGTACAGCTGGAATTAGCTCCTGCCTCCTCCGTGGTGTTTTTTTTTTAAAATGTGGAAAACGTCCGGATTTTTTGCTTTTGTTCTTTTTATTGTTTGTGGGGCAAGGGGGGGGGGGAATGAAGTTGTTAAGCACCCATCCCTGTAGTTTTTAAACCGATGCCTGTTTTAAATGTGCACATTTCTTACGGACCTGGTGGTGATTTTTTGGGAGGGACCGGAAGGAGCGGGCTGCCGTCGGCCGAGGTGGGAGCGCTGCGTTGAGCTCCGTGCGTATCGGAGCTGTGCTGAGCGCTGCCCGCCACTCTGAGCTCCGAGCATCCTCTACTCCACAAACAAGAGCCCGAGAACAGACCTGGAGTGGGAAAGAATGCCCAGAAATGGGATTTTGTGAGCTCCCGGGGCAGGCCCAGCAGGCAGCTGGCGGCGCCGAAGGACACAGCCCTGGCTGCTCCTTGTCAGATGCTTCCTGCAGTTTCTCGCGGAGAAGGGATTTTTTTTCGGACTCTGAAGTGAAACATTTCAACTCTTCCAGCGCGTGCCCGTTTCTGACGCGGGTTTTGTCGAGGCATAGCCGGGCAGGGGCCATGGATTCGTCTGTTTGATACCTAATTTAAAATAGCTGCGAAGGGCAGAGATTCCGTTCGTTTTTAGCACTCTTTCTAGGGGTTTTCTGTGTGAGTGTACCAAATCGGTAAATATTTTTATTTGCTTTATAAAGTGGCTTTTGAAATTCTGAGCAGTGGCGCGTGGTTAATTCCTACCCCCCTCCAGAGCCCGTTTGCATCTTTTACCTGTGTGCACACGTTCCTGTTGATTTATTGGAAAATAATTCCACCCAGCCTCTACTCTAGGGTTTAAGATCTTTGTTTAATTAAAAAAAAAAAGCCAAAAACTGAGGAGAGCATCCAGTTCAGCTTTCGCTTTGGACTTTTCTATGAAATCCAGGAATTGTGTAAATCAGTGAAGTTCCCGGTGCAGGACTCGGTGCTTCCTTCCTTCCAAACATCCAGGTGTTAATCACCAGCAACGAGGGAGAAGCCCGACAGCCCCGCCATAACCTTGGAAGGAAGAAATCATCAACCTGGATTCATTATTTTCAAGTGATTGAGGGTGGAGCAGAATCCCTCATTGTGATGCGGCGCTCCCGGGGCTGGGAGCCGCCAGCCCTCCCCGCGGCCTTCTCCCTCGGCCGGGAAAATACTGGGGGCTCAAAAAGAGCCGTTTTGCTTTTCCAGCAGGACAAAACCAGCGGCGAGGGTGAGTTTTCACGGGAATGGGCTGGAGGAAGGAGTGGGGTGGGTCGGCTGCGTTCCAAAGGCAGGCGGGCCCGGGGTGCTGGTGGCTTTGTCCCTCGCTCCCGCTTTTTGGGGCATGAAAACAAGCCTGGATAAACATTTGGGGGGCTGCTGTGGAAAAGGCTCACCCCTGCAGGCTCCCCCTTGCCCAGCCCTTCAGCCCCTCGTGTTCTGATCCCGAGTGGAGCCGGGCTCGGCCCCGGGAGCTGCGCTGCCCGCTCGGACCCTGGAGCACCGCGCTGGCCCCGGGGGCTGCGTTCCCTCGGCTCCCCGGGGCAGGGCTGGGATGCAGGACCTGACCCGGGAGCACCACCCCTCCTGGGGGGCTCTGCTTGGGCTGCCTGTGCCCCCCAGCTGCTGGGGGGTCTGGGGGTCACCCTGGGACAGCATCCCTTGGAGTTCCTGAGCCTGCTCTGCCTTAATAGATACCATTTTTTTCCCCAAGCTGGAGCTGAGCCTGACATATCCCCTTGGATTTAACAGAATCTGAGGGGGGAACCACTCACCAGGCCGGGCTCGGTCCCACCCCAGACACTCTGAGCCGATTCCCGTGGGAGCCAGCAGAGAGAAATCCTCCCTCATGGAAAGGGGAAGGAGCCGTGGGGGTCCCCGTGTGGCACCTGCCGGGAGGGGAAGGGGGTCTCTGCCCGGAACGGTGGGGACCCCCTTCCCCTCCAGGCCCCCGCACGGGACTCGGGAAGGCGTCTGGGAGCGGGTCTGTGGTCTCGCAGAGGCCAAAATCCCGATTTTCCGCCTCAGAATCGTTCCTTCATGGCACAGCCGGGAGCGGAGCAGGCCCCGGCGCTGCCCGGGGCTGGGGAGCCCCGCCGGGGCTGGGGTTCAGCGGGTCCCCCAAGGATGGGGGAGCCTGGCAGGTGCGGAATTAAATCCTCGGCAGCCAAAAGGGCGGCAGAAAAAAGGGGATTTTGAGGTTGTCCCTCAGTCCGTACGCCGAGAACGAAGCAGGCGACTCGTGAGAACAAGGCTTCCTTTTATTGTTTAAAATAAAATTAAACTTAAAACAAAAAATGAAAATAAAAGAAGGAAAAATTGCCGGAAGGTCCCGAGGAGCTTTTCCCGACGTGCGGGATTTCCTCGGGAAGCGGCGCGGGGATAAACCCCGCTCCGGCGTGGCGAATCCTCCGGCCCCGGCCGCTGCGGGGCCCGATCCCGGCGGGAAGCGGGGTCCAGCCGCCGGAATCCCCGGGCTCTGCTCACCTCCGCAGGTCTCCGAGCTCGTCGGGAGCCGAGCCAGGGGCCAGGGGCTGCGGCGGCTCCGCAGGCCCCGTCCACACACGGACATTCATTAACTGGGCGATATTTAGTAACAACAACGAGAAAATCGGGTTTTCCCCCTTAAATCTGAGCACCGCCGCTCCAGGCCTCTCCTGCCACGGCTCCCGCCTCGAGCTGTGACTCAGTTTACCTCCGATGGGAATAAGAAGGGAACAGCACGTCGGGGCACCCCCGCCCCCCGAAATTAATTCTGCCGAGATGGATTGCGCTTCAGAAGGTTTATTGTGGCGCTCGGCGGGGCTGCCGCGGCACACGCCGGGGCTCCCGGGCTCCGCCGCC
>VZRV01010074.1:0-13909 GCA_013398115.1 Falcunculus frontatus
ACCCATACAACATACGGCGAAAGTGAACTCCCAATAACTTGTTTATAACACTGGGTTTCTGGTTTTGTTTGTTGTTGTTGTTTGTTTGTGTTGTTATACTTACGTATATATACTAGTAAGGAACTGTTATTCCTTTTCCCATATCTTTGCCTGAGAGCCCTGTATTTTCAAAGTTATAATAATTTGGAGAGAAAGGGGTCACATTTTCCATTCCAAGGGAGGTTCTCGCCTTCCTTGGCAGACATCTGTCTTTCAAACCAAGACAGGGGAGAAAGGAGCTTTAACCAGTAGGAAAATTTTCAGGAACTTCTGCAGAATCTACACTTAGCTTTTGCAGTAACCACTCAAGGTCCACATTCAGTGCCAGGGCATCCAGTCCGTCAAGTCCCCTCTAAGGCCAAGTCAATAATGTTATTGAACAGCATCAGAAAAGGCTCCTCAGGTGTGCAGAGCTGGGACTTTGGTGTGAGAACCGGAAATAAATCCATCCTAAGCAGATCTCTGCAGCAGTATGTGCAGAATAACAATACTGGCAGCTGCAGGAGTGTGTAGGTACAAGGCTACCAGATATCCCTGGAACTCATGGAATGGGGTTTTAGCTGGACTGGTTTCCAGTTACCTGTTGTGCAGACTCGTTTGGCCTTGCCAGAGTCCCTGACTTTTCCAATCACCCCTTCCCTCATATTTCTTCTCTCCCCTTCCAACAGTTCCTAACCCAGCACTATCTTCCAAGAATGGCTGATTTCCAAAGTGCCAGTGAGTGCCTGAGAATTGTGTAATTGCGATATAATTAATGAATTAAAAGAATGGGATGTTTTAAGTGCTTTCAATATGCCAGTCCCTATAATTATCTGCAGAAAACATTTTCATTAACAATCTCAGATGTGGCTCCTGCATCGCAGTGCTTCTTTCTCTGGTGAGGCTGGAGGTGGAGGTGGGAGCAGGGAATGTGCTTCTGGAAATCTCTTGAAAATTTTGCTTTCTTCCTTGGTTTAGAGCAAGTTGGAAGAGGAGCGAGAGTCTGCAGAACATCTGACATTTCCCAGCAGACGTGAAGGCAGCAGGATTTGCTATATCAGGGTCACAGGACCTATGTCCAAATCCTGGCTCTGCTGTGTGAGTCCTGTGCATGAACTCAGAGGGAGGTGTGTGTTTTAGAGGGAGAGGGTTCATCTCTGCCCCGGACAGCCCCATGCCATGGATGGAAAGGGCAGTCACTGCTGCTGGAGTAGAAGAGGTTTGTGTAGAGATAATTGGACAATGTTTTTCATTGTAATAGCATGGCTAGAGAGGGAATTGAGAGGTCTCATTTTTACTGGTGGGGAAATATTGGGCATTTCCTCTCCTGGATTTGCTGAGCAGGAGCAAGGAGAGGGGAGGCTCGTTCCAGCTGGAGCACTGGTCAGAGGGAAGCTCTCCTTAGGAGGTTTGCAGGATGTGGATTTCCTCAGGATTTGGTGGGGTGTTGGAAGAGCCTGATTTTACTTCCCTGGGTGTAAATCAAGAGCAATTCCTTTGATGCCAATGGAGTGGCTGAGACAAGTGAGAGGGGAACATGGACTATTGTTGTTGAAAGCACTTAAAACATCTCTTGAGGGCACTCCTATGAGGGAGCTGCTCTGGGAGGCTGATGGACAGGGCACAGCTCTGCTCAAAGTCCATCCTTCCCAGGATCCCAAACTGTAAATTAACCAAGCCCTGGATGTGACTAACACATTCCCTCTCTGGAACATTTCAGCAGGCTCCTGAAATTGTTTTCTGTTAAACTGGGGGAATAAATGGCTGGTTCATTTGGAAGGCAGCACAGAGGTCAGCCCTGAGTCCCATTTAGGGAAATGAGAAAGGATGAATTACAGGGTTCTCCCCACACTTTACCAAATCCCATGTTTTGACTGCAATAGCCTGTTCTTGCTGCAAAGACAACATCTCCCAGCAGAGAGGGTTAAACATCCAGCACTGAGGAGGAAGCTTAAAGAAATACACTGAGGGCAAAGGCTGATGAAGGAAGGTCGTGGCTGGGAAAAAAAAAAAGCAGTCACAGGCTGCTGGGGTTGGGTCCTGGTAGGCAGGAGAGCCTTGACATCCTCATTCAGAGAGACCTTCACCCAGAGCATCTCCTCTCCTTGGATGCGGCTTCCAGTATCCTTAAGCCACCAGGGGAGGAGCCAAGATTTGGTGTGATTGTGCTTTTTAAGCTTAATGGAACAGAATTAACTGAAAGGACACAATTACAGCCAGAGCTGCTTCCTGTCAGTGTTCCCACATGGGAGAGGGTGGCAGCAGCAGCCCAGCTCTCTGCAATTACAGCTGCACATCCCAACCTCCAAAAAGATTGGGTTTGACTTTCCAAGCCTGAGAGCCCAAGGAGGCTGTTCCTGTCCTGTGTGTGAAGGATTAATCAGTCACTTGGTGTTACAGAAAGTAGAGCATTTTAGTGGATTAGGGAGAAAAAGGTTTCCTTGTCTTGCAAACCTTTTTTTTACCTTCTCTTATCTCATCCTCAGACAGGATGAGAAGCCAGAATTGTGAAAATGTTCACAAAACTGAGCTCTGGAAATTATAATTTAAATAATTTTGAAATATCATGCTTTGATTTTGGCATTTTCCAAGAAAACTACTTCAGTTTGTAACAGACAAGTAATTTTAAAGGGGAAATCTGAAAGGTTTTGTTTCAAAGTAAGAAAATGGAAATTTTGGCAATCTTAAAAGGAATAATGGTTTTGCTTCTTGTAAAAAAAGTCATGAAAACTGTCTCTTTACTGCAAATATTTTCACTTTTGACAGTTTGCTATTTTTCAACCAAAAAGTGTTATTAGAAACATCTGAAAATAAACACATAAGGAAAGAACTTTTCTTTGGTAGGGAAGACAGATACATTTCTATGAAATAAAATGAGTTTCTTGATGTCTGCTGAGCGCTGCTCTTAGACTAAATCGCGAGCAGAGAAAACATGGTTTATTGGGGTTTTTTTGTTGGTTTTTTCACCATATCAGGAGGTCAGGTCATATGACTGCTTGCAATATTTCAGCAGTACCTAAATTCAGCAAATACATCCTGAATACAAAATACTTATTAATATATGATGGGCACAGAGACCAGCCTGAAACTGGGCTGCTTTACTCCTGGGATGAATCAGCTCCATGGTGTCAACCCAACCATTCACCCTCTGTGCACTGTAATTGTATTTCCAGCTCTGGTGTCCATCTGCCAGCACTGAGATGAGTGCAGCCCTGGCAATGCCAGCACGGGGGCCCTGGCAGAGGGGAGCCATCTGGCCACCCTGTCCCCAGTGCCGCCACCACCACCAGCAGGGTGGGAGAGAGCCGAGCTCAGCCTGGCTGCAGCAGAAGGCAGCAGTTGGCAGGGGCTCCCGGCAGGACGTTGGCTCTTCCTAAAATCTTCTGCCAGCCTGTGAATCTGCAGTGTGCTGAGCCATGTCCTGAAAAGGCAGGACATCATCTGAGCGTTTCAGCACATAGCAGAGAAGAGCAGCCTTTTGATTTTCTTTTTTCTTTTCTCTCTTGTGATGACTCCGAGTGTTGTGTCCCTGGTAATACCTGCAGGAAGAGCAGCGTGTGGTAAGGGAAAAGCTGGAAGACAATCCAGAAGAATTTAAGGGCAGACAATGTTAAAACATAAAATATCTGCTGCATCTAGTAGCTCTTTTGCTTCAAGATTAGCAAGAAAAAGTTGACCATGGGCAGGACATAGAAATCATGGAAGGTTTGGTTGGATGGGACCTTAAAGATCATCCAGTTCAAATCCCCTGCCACTGGCAGGAACACCTTCCACTAGAACAGGTTGCTCTTTGGACATGAAAATCCATTCCTTCTTCTGCTACAGGTTCAAAGCATAGCCTTGAAGAAGAATTTTAACCAAACTAGGACTTGGTTTCCTTATCTGAAGAATATAAATTATAACACTGTGCTTCCTGACACAGTTCTCAGCAAGCACAATTCATTAACTTTCCTGAAGCGCTTTTAAATCTCCTGTTTCAGGCACTACACAGGTATTCAAAACAGAGTTCACAGAGCTAGCTGAAACCACTTAAAATGAAATTAAAATGCCATAATTCCAGATTAGGATAAATCAGACTCAGAAAAGTTGTGATGACAAGTTTATGAATTTTTCTGTGTTTGTGGCAGCTGCAGGAGTCTTAGGAGATATAAAAAAGCAATTTCTTTGACAATCATTCTGAGATTGAAAATTTCACAGCACTTTTGGAATTTAAAATTTCAGCTCCATGTTGCAAAGCAGAGTAAGGATGGAGGAAGAGGTGGAAAACTGGAGAAAAAAGGAAGCGAGTCATATACAACCTCTTTCCCTGTCCTGACCTCCAGGAAAGCTGCTGATACTGAAATTGAGATCCAAAAAATTTCAGTGACAAGGCCTTCCAAGGCAAAAGAGATGAAGAACTGCTTCTGCCCTGGGATCCAGGTGGGAATGACCTGTTCTCCATCCCTGACGGTGCCAGGGGAAGACGTCTCAGGCATAAGTGATCTGAGAGTCCTCTGGTTAATATCAAAGGAATAGGCAAGCTGTCCTTTTCAAATGTGAACATGTCTGCCTGGCACTGTCTGTTCTCCCCATGTTCAATAATATAAATAAAGTCTTTAAGAAGGCCATCACTTTCATCTGCAGTTCTGAGAGAATTGCTCACACTTTCCCTTGGCAGATCTGTTTGTGCATTATAACAACATTAATAAAAACCCCCTGGAGAACAACAACCCTAACCAAAAGAAGATAATAACAGTAAGAGCAGTACTAAAATGAAGTTTTGCCTTTATAGATGTTTCCTTCATTTGAAATAATACAAAAAAACTTGTGAAAACTTTGCTGGCATCAAAGTCTTCTTTGGGCACTCGGGACTTTATAGAGGGGCAGGATTTGCCTTTTCAGAGACAGGGATGCAGGGATCAGTCTCCCAGCACTGACAACATCCGTGGGCCAGCCAGGGCAGGCTGGGTTTTTTTCTTTCTTTCACACTAATTTCAATCTGCCTTTCAAATTTTGGGAGGGTTTTTTAAAAATTATTTTCCCCTTTTACTCTTTAAGATTCTTTTCTCACCTTTCATGCTGATTCCTTTGTCACCTCATCCAGCTTCCACCTGCTGGTCAAAACTCTTTGATTTTGGCCTTGAGCTGGTCACTTGAAATGGAAATGTGCTTTCCCACTGTGCACTTCTCCCAAGTAGCTTCTGAAGGGATGAGCCTGATGCTCCTGAACTCCTTGGGATACAATCCGGAAGCATCAGGTGACCTTAGTCAGATGGTGCTTCCTTATTTGGCTGAGTAGGGCAAACCCAGGCTTTGCTGAATCTTGGTTTAAGTTGAAACCTTCTCTGAAGTTAGGTTTCTTCGCTACAGTGTTGTTTTGGAAACAGAACCTACTATGGGAAAATTGGGGGAAATTAACCACATCAAACCAGGTCTTTCAGTGTTTTCACTGTGTCAAATTTATGTTAGAGTTTGTGAAAACACTGCCAATTTGAATTTCATTATTATTATTATATTATAAATATTATATGCTGTACATACTTCTTGTTCTTCTTGTTCTTCTTCCTCCTCCTCCATCATCTCCTTCTTCCTCCTCCTTCTTTGTGGATTGAAGAATAGAAACAAAGCTTTTTCTGAAAATAATCCATCCAACCAACCTCTGATATGTTATTTACATTTGGGGGGGGGGGGGTTTTTTTGGGTTTTTTAATGCCTTAGCTCCACAGAGAATTTTCCAACACTTGTTATTTTCATGCAATTTGGCACTATGTTGAACTTAAAAAGGTAGATGATCTTGGCAAAGCTGAGTTGTCCCAATCCACCACCAGTGACTTGAAACATTTTCTTGCCACCCTGAGAGGAGAAAATTTCTGCTCCGCCAAATGGTGTTCCTTCAGCTTAACATCATTTTCTTGATTGTATCCAGAAAGGTTTATTTTTCCACTGCTGAAACATCATGTTTTTAAGGAGTTGTTTTAAGGTCAGGTTTGTTCTGTTCCATTTTTCCTGTGTAAATTGAACCAGACTCATTGGTCCTCACACTGTTCACTCTCTGTTTTCTCAGCTCATCACCTTGGTCCCTCTTCCCTGAGCCAACCTATTTTCCAGGGAAGGAACTTATAAATATTTTATTGTGCATTTTTGTGAGTCAGTCTTTGCTTTGATTGAATTCAACAAGTTAGAGAACAACAAGCAAACTCTGTGGCTGGAACAAACAGCAGGGCAGGTGAGGGCTGCTCCCTTCCAGCTGCTGGGGTAAGCACTCAGCAGAGACAGAGCTAAACAGGGGCCTCCCCATTCCATTTAAGGACCGCCTTAGAGTCCAAACACTCATCAAAAATCGGAAAAACTGTTTAGGCAGCATTTCTGTCTTTAAACATTCATTGGAGTCAAGCAAATAAAGTAAATGAAATAATAAGCCAGGCACAGAGTTCAAGCCCCTTCTTTGTGCGATCCTGCTCTCTGTTGCTTCGTCCCTTCTGTACAGGTTTGAAAGCAAACTAGTGAGAGACTCCAAGTCAGAAATACAATTTAATAGGAAAAAAGTAAAATAAATGCAGTAGTACTAAGAAAACCCCACTGACAGAGTCGGAATACAACCTGACACCCTGTTAGTCAGGGTGGCCGTAGCAGTCCGATAAAATGGTGGCTGCAGTCCTCCTGAAATGATGGATGTGGTTCTGTTGAAGCAGTGATCCTGTAGAAAAGAGTCTGGTCTTCACCTGAAGGTCCAGCAGTGTAGCTCTTGTCCTCCAGGAGTCCCATAGGTAAGAGCTGCCTGTGCTGTTCCAAACCTCTGATTATATACAGATGGGAACGCTCAGCTCCTCCTCCTGGGCGGAGCATCCCACAATGGGATGGTGAGTCACGAGGCAAGGCATTGATGGGCCCATTAACAGAAGATAGTCGGTAGGAGTTATCGATGAGTCCTGTGGCAGGGGCCTTGATTGCCCATTAACAGGAGATAGCCCCCAGAGGGAGTTATCAAGGATGAGTCATGGTAGCAGATAACGAACACTGCCCCACCTGTTTTAACAGCTTACGGAGATGGTGATAGAATACATGCTTTTGGTTATATCTTACATTGTAACCTAGGACACCTTCCTCCCTCCACCACCTCCCCTATCCCCTGTGCATAACCTCCAGCAGGATTATTGGAGGATTAAGAGAACAGGTTTAGTCTACAATTAGAACAAACCCTGGTTTTCCCCATTGTTCCATTAAAACAAGAAGATAATCCTATCAAAACAAAAGCGTGCCTGAGTAACGCTTCAATTTCCATCCCATTTCCAGCAGAAGAAAATACAAACATGGGGTTTTACTTTTCATTTTTTTTAAGTGGGATTTTTTTCTTTGGCTGTGGTAGAAATGATCACTTTGATGATATTGTTGAAGTCACACTCTTTAAACACATGGCTTATGCTGAAACAATGAACAAATATTATTTGATGTTCTCTGCTATGTTCACTTCTCGTTACAATAGCTTGACAGTGTTGAAAATGTTCATAAAAATCAAACATCATGATGCTTCCTGATAATATTTTAACAATTTTGACCTGGGGGTAATTTTGCATTTGAATTTTGATGTATAACAAAAAAAAAGTGTTAAAATTTCAGGAAATCAGCTCTGCCTGCTCTGACCAATGGGGATAGAGTATTTCCCAGGGATGATGTTTGGACAGTGACTGTGAGGAGAAACCCTTCTTCAACTAATCAAGTAAAAGATGACTTTTTTTTCTGTAATTAAAGAGGGTTGGCAGTTTAAATTTGTGATGATAAAGAACTAGAGATTAACACAAATAAAACCACTTTAGAAATCCAATAAAATTTTATTTAGCAAAAAGAAGAGATTTAAGGGAGAGGGAAACCAGATTTTTCTTCCAACCCGTTCTCTCTCTTTTTAAATTGGAATGAATAGCAGGGGAAGAGCCCCACCTCTATCACTCAGCATTCCTAAAAGCACTGATTTAAGAAAACAACTCTGTCTTGTTTCTTAAATTAAGGTATTAGAACCTGTCTCTCTGCTCATCTCTTCTCCAGGCCAGGATTAAGTCTTGATTTGTCATAAAATTTGACACAAATCTGACATTATTTTGACCAGGCTTTGCATTCAAGAGATTAAACTGTGCAGCTGAAAATGGCAGTGTCATCCCTGGCCTCGTCTCCTTCCCAATGTTTCTCTGGCTGGTCCCCTCTGTCTCCTGCGTCCCTGACACCTCTGTGCTTGTCACTGCATTCTGGCCAGGTTCACTGAGTGTCCTTGGTCCCTTGCCTCTGCCTGAGGCCCTCTGGTCACCTCAAGGAGGAGGACTTTACCACTCCCACTCCCTCCCAGTGCTGTGTCTCCACATCACGGCAGTACCACGCGGGTGCCATCCCTGTCCCTTCCATTTTCCTCACAAATTGAATTCATCACCAACATATGAATAAATCCCCAAGAGAATAAAAGTTCTCAGAGGTAATTGAATCACACAAGAGTGATGGGGCTTGCTTTTTTTTTCCTTCCCTTGACTCATTCCCAGCAGAGGTTCAATCAGCTCAGCATTCATTTCTCCCACCTCCCTCCATCTGAAAGCAGCAGAGGAACTGGGGGAGGGAGGACTCTTCGTCTCCTGATTAAATCTTCCAAACATGATGGCCTATCAAGCTCAGTAATTTGGGAGCCAGGAAACATGAGATTTTAATTCAATGCAGATAAAAAGGCGTGACCCGTGGAACCAGCTGAGAAGAACAGAGCAACGGAATTGTATCAAGCTTATGGTACCTTAAAATTTTCTTTTCAAAGGACAGTTTGATTAAAAAGTGCTTAAAAATATTTTCAAACCTAGAGGCACTTACAGTGTTGAAACAATTAGCAATAAAAAGAAAATATTTTCATTTGACATTTTTGCCCTCTTATTTGATTTTATTTCACATTAAGGAAAATATTAGGGGAAAAGCCCCCTAAAATTGAATAAAAATAATAGCAATATTCCACTCATACATGTCACTTGATTAAACATTTAGATTTCAGTGTTCTGACATTCTCAAAATGAAACATTTTTTACATTATGAAGTGGAATTTTTCAATACGCTTGTTTTCATCTTTCTAGATCAAAAATATCCCGGAATCCTGTAACAAAACAGCGTTTTGAGAATTTGCTTCTCAGGCTGATTTGAGGGAATGAGATCTGTGCTCTGCAGAGGCCCTGGCAGCTGGCAAGGCGGAGGCTGCTGGGATGCAGAGGCACATCCCATCCCTGTCCCCAGCTCCGGCTCTGATGTGGCACATAGGGATGTCACACAGAGGCACAGTCAGGACATGTATCGGGAATCCCATGTGCTGACACCGAGCCAGCCCTCATATGGCACTGCGAGGGCTCTGATGTCCTCAGCTGGGAACTCACCTGTGACCCGCAGCGCTGAATACACAACACTTGGCTGCCAGAGCTAAATTAAAGTGTTCTGAAGCTGCCAGAGAATCTCGGGCTCGGCAGAGCTTTTCCCCACTAGAGGGAAGTGCATTCCCACTCTCAGGGGTGAGCAGCCAGTAGAGCACATGCCATGGCTCTGTGTACCCTGTCTCCAAGCCAGAACCCCGCTGGACCTGCCAGGCATGCTGCTGGAACCCTCGGCTGCCCATCCCAACATCTGCCCGGCGTCCACGGCAGCTGAAGGGGAACAGGAACTCCTGAGTGCTTGTATCCACACCCTGATCCCTTGCTGTGACTACCACACCAGCCCCACTGTTGGCAGATGTTTGTCCAGCCCTGGCACAGCTGCCCAGGGCAGTGGTGAAGTCACCATCCCTGAGGGATTTAAAAGATCTGTGGATGTGTTGGGGACATGGTTCTTCCAAGCACCTCATGATAATACAAGGGAAGTGGTTTAAAGTTACACTATGAGAGGTTCAGGTTGGATACTAGCAAAAATTTCTTCACTGAAAGAGTGGCTAAGCATTGGAAGAGGCTGCCCAGGGAAGGGGTGGAGTCACCATCCCTGGAAGTGTTCAGAAAATGAGTAGATGTGGCACTTCATTGTAAGGTTTAGTGGGCATGGCAGTATTCAGTTGAAAATTGGTACTTGAGGACCTTGGAGGTCTTTTCCAACATTAATGATCCTGTGATTCTGTGGTATAGTCATTGACCCCGCAGTGCTGGGTTAATGGTTGAACTCAAAGGTCTGAAATGTCTTTTCCAAGTTAAATGGTTCAATGATTCTGTGTCCCCTTAGTGGATAAAAACATGGGCCAAACTTGAGCTCTCCAGGGAAAGAAAGGGTTGAGCTGCTTGCTCACTCAAAGAACATCTATAAAGCTGTGCTTGAGCTGGTGGAGGTGCACTGAAGATCTGGCCCTGAGCCATTTCTGCGCTGTCTACACTTGGAAAACTACTCAGTGCATAGATGTGATCCACGCAGATGGGCCAGAACCCACGCATCCCAGGCAGTGCAGCAAAGTGCAGGCAGTGACAGTGTGGGGATGGGAGCAGTCCAACCCAGGCTGCATGGAATGATGGATATGTGACCAAATCAATGCTGGGCTGGCTGTTTATTCAGCCAGAAAGGCTCACAGATCTTCTCCTGAGCAGACTGGCTTTTAAAACAAAGCTTCTATGTGTTAATGCAGATGTAAGAAAAGATGCATCTCCATGAACACACAAGTGAGGCAAACGCATCTGGGAGATGCAGATTTAAGTGAGCTGCATAAACCCGTGGATATAAACTACCTAATTGCCTGGATAAAACTGGTAATGCTGACATGTGAATATACACAGAAACCTGGGCAGCACTCCTGGGTCCTTTGTGGATGTGCTGTATGGATGCACAGGCTGTTGTCTGCAGGAGTGCCCAACCTCCCTCCCCTCACACAACTGAGCTCCAGGTGGGAACAACCCTTGGAAAAGGAACAGGCAAAGCCAGTCAAGTGTACTTTTATAAATCCCAGCCTGAGACTTCAGGTCTGAAGAAGCAACGAGCAAAGCAGGAGAGAGAGAACACAGCTGGAGAGGGGAAGGTAAGGGATCGTGTTAAATAAACCTTCAGATGGTCTGAGGAACCATGTTCCCCCAGGATGCTCAACAGCAAGTGGACACGAGTGTCTCTTCTGGTGGCTCTGGAGCTGGGGGACTTGGTGAAGTGTGTCCCTCACACCTTGAGAGGGGAAATCACTCTGTCTTTGCTCCCAAGGAGTCTTTATCTCCATGTAGCTTCATTTCCTGGGAAGGTCAGTGATGCTCAAGGTTATATTGCGCAGAGAATGAGTCCAGCCCTCTCAAGCACGAGGTAGAACACCTTGCTCCTCAACTTTCAGATTAAAACAAAATTTTGGGCAAGAGTGGACATCAAAATTAACCCATTGGTTCCTCCTACTCTTCCCAAGAGTACTCATTTTGTGGGCTGTAACTCTTCAGCTGTTTTTTGGGGTTTTTTCCCTGCTGCCTGAAGGGCTGTCATCATTCCCGGGAAAAAACCATTTCTACTTCTGCTTTAGCATTTTGCTGCAAAACCTGATAAAACATATAATTTTCCCCTGGTCCACTCCAATGGCTCTCAAGACAGAAATCTTCAGCCAATTTAAATTTGTTATACCCCGTGGAAGGCAACAGAGATTTAATGGAGCTACTTTGTGTTAAGGCATCTGGCCCCAAATTCTCCAGGGAAGCAGAGTATCTTGTACCAGATCAAAGGGCCGGGTTGATGTGTGCTGCAAACAGGGAATGGGCAAATTTGTTAAGATGGAAAATGATTTTGCCACCTGCTTTCTCACCTTGAGCATGGCCTAAAACAAGGTCATGGCAGGATTCCTAAATGAAGTTGTATTACAATAATTAACAAGAGTATTATTACTACTAGTAGTAGTTTTTGTTTTATAGTTTCATGCTTGTTCTTTACTTGTTTCATTCTTTTGCTGCTGAAAGAAGGAAGCAGCAGACTGTTATGAGATCATACTGTCTGATGTAATGTTTTAAATGTATTTGACAGCTAGAAATACGGAAAACCCATAAACAAAGCCTGTCTGGATATAGTGAAATTTCCAGGGTAATTTTTCCCTGATCTGGATGCAATACTAAAAAGTCTGCTCAGATTTAGGTTGTTCCTCTAACAAGAGCATCTTGAATTCTGGTCTTGTCTCAGATACCAAGTTGTCTCTCTCTGCTCTGTCACTGCACAAGTCCTGAAGTGGAACATGTTTTTATCATTGTGTTAATCCCACACAATAATAGCAGACACCATTTGGGACATGAGGAGTGGTGCTGCTTTGTGCCCTGGAATTTTTCAATTCAGGAACAGGTACACTCTGGACACGTTCAAGCATCTCAACGTCCTTCCTAAATTGAGGGGCCCAGAACTGGGCACAGCACTCGAGGTGCGGCCTCACCAGTGCCAAGTACAGAAGAATGACTTCTCTGGTCCTGCTGGCCACACTCTTCCCAATCCTGGCCAGGTGCCATCGGCCTTCTTGGCCACCAGGGCACACTGCTGGCTCATGTTCAGTTGGCTGTTGACCAGTACCCCCAGGTCCCTATCTGCCTGGGCACCATCCAGCCACTCTGCCCCCAGCCTGTAGCGCTGCAGGAGGTTGTAACCAAAGTGCAGGACTCGGCACTTGGACTTGTTAAACTTCATGTTGTTGGACTTGGCCCATCTATCCAGCCTGTCCAGGTCCCTTTTGCAGAGTCCTCCTACTCTCCAACAGATTGACATTCACTCCCAGCTTGGTGTCATCTGCAAATTTACTGATGGTGGACTCAATCCCCTCACCCAGATCATCAATGAAGATATTAAACAGGACTGGCCCAAGCACTGATCACTGGGGGACCCCACTAGTGACTGACCACCAACTGGATGCAGCACTGTTCACCACCACTCTCTGGGCCTGGCCATCCAACCAGTTCTTAACCCAGCAAAGAGTCCACTTGTCCAAGCTGTGGGTTTCCAGCTTTTCCAGGAGCATACTGTGGGAGACAGTGTCAAAGGCTTTGCTGAAGTCCAGATAGACAACATCCACAGCCTTTCCCACATCCGCCAGGTGGGTCACCTGGTCATAAAAGGAGATCAGGTTGGTCAAGCACGACTTACCCCTCCTAAACCCATGCTGGCTGGGTCTGATACCCTGGCCATCCGGTAGGTGCCGTGTGATGGCACTCAAGATGATCTGTTCCACAATCTTGTCAGGTACTGAGGTCAGGCTGACTGGCCTGTAGTTTCCTAGCTCCTCCTTCTGGCCCTTCTTGTGGATGGGTGTCACATTGGCCAGCTTCCAGTCATCTGGGACCTCCCCGGTGAGCCAGGACTGATGGTAAATGCTGGAGAGCAGCTTCTCAAGCTCATCTGCCAGATCCCTCATCACCCTAGGATGGATCCCATCTGGTCTGCCAGCTCCCTCATCACTGTGGGATGGATCCCATCTGGTCCCATAGATTTATGAGCATCTAAGTGACTCAGCAGGTCTCTGACTGCTTCCTCCTGGATAGAAGGGGGGCTATTCTGCTCCCTGACACCATCTACCAGCCCAGGAGAACAGTTGTCCTGAGGACAACCTATCCTTCTGTTGAAAACTGAGGCAAAAAAGGTGTTAAGTAGCTCTGCGTTTTCCTCATCGTTAGTTACTAAATTCCCTCCCACATCTAATAGAGAATGGAGGTTGTCCTTATGCTTGCTTTTGCCATTAAAGTATTTATAAAAATATTTTTTATTGTCCTTTACAGAAGTTGCCAGTTTGAGTTCTAAATGGCCTCCCTAATTTTTTTTCTACATGCCCTAGCAACCCCCTTAAACATTTCCTGAGATACCTGACCCTCCTTCCAAAGGTAATATACCCTCTTTTTTGTCGGTTCCGGGGGTGTTCTGGGTGGGCGCTGTGACCTTCCGAAACCGACTCTAACAGAAAGTTGCTGGGCAGCCACTGCACACACACACAGACAGACACACA
>VZRV01010075.1:0-16688 GCA_013398115.1 Falcunculus frontatus
AATCAAACACACAAGTGTCCCCAGGAGTAGCGGAGATATCTGGCTAACTAACCCAAGTGGCAGGAACGTCGCTTTAAATTTTTCCGTTCATACAGAAGACGGTCTAAATTAACAACTGCACTATGAAGACTAAGAAGAGGCATTTAAAGTCGGAAGAAGGTGTGGTCTAACACAGCCCCTTACAACTGACGTGAAGTTTGATTGCTCAGGCACCTGCCAGGTGCTCTGGGATGTCTCCCTACAGGACATTAATGAGAAAAGAGAACAAGAGGAGAACCCCTGGCTATTCAAAGATCATTATCTCCTACCCCCCGATTTCAGTCAGTAGGTCACTGGAGCACTTTTCGCTGACTGTACTACAACTAACCCAGAATCATGAATTATCTGAAGTGAACCTGGCCAGGATAATATAAGTTTATACACATTTACACTTAACGAAGTTAGTCTGCAGCCACAGGAAAGGGCTTTAATGTTCTCAAACCCCAAGGTGTAAGAAACAGAAGCCTGTTAGTAGAGGATTATGCAAATTCTGTCTTACTCACGTTGGCACGACATATTTTCAACAAAGTACTTTTAAAAAGTAGGAGAAGATCTGTACACCCTAAACGGTGGGGACCATGGGTAAATGCGCAAATACACTGGAATCGAGTACTTAAATTGTCATTTGGTCTCCTTGATATTTGATAAAAGTTTTCCGCGTCTTACTGGTCTATCCTTGTAAAACCGATGTAATAACTATTGAAAAAAAAAAAAACGAAGACAATTAAAATAAGGTACAAAGTATCATCTCTTTTTGCAAGAATTGCAGGAATAGAAAACCAGCTTTACGTGCTCTCTTTTTTGAGCGCATTCTACACCATCACTTGCAGACTAAAGAACGATCAGGAATGTCAAAAAAAATTAAAATACCACACAGGATGGAAAAAGACTGTTAACAATAGCTAACCGCTCCCACTACTGTTACCATTCCTTCCATTTCTGTAGCAGCATTTCCCACAGAAAGGGCGACACTCTCGGTCTATTACAAGTGGGGGATTAGCTGTCACTGTCCATTCATGTAATACCACTCTCAAATTGCCTTTACGAGTATAATAGTGAAAAAGAAGAATTAACACAAAAGTTTGTATCCTGCCATCCACCAGCATCCAGGCACATAATATCGGGACAAATCGATTAAGAAGGAAAAATCCCCAACATCAAGTGTCAAGTTTGTTTTTCCCAAATCCGTCATAGAGATTCAGCTCATCTCCCTATATAGATTCACCTTCACCGTTACTACTAATACAATTTAACACAACGTAACAGTCCTAGACAACAACTTGCATTTGAATCTGAAACTGCTACTGCCGAAAAACCAAGAACTGCTGCTTCTGCATGCGTACTCCGGGAGGAAGCAGTGACTCCTATTTCTCATCTCGTCACGGAGAAACGTACCAACACACCTCATTCACATCACCCGAAAAAGCCCATGGGGAAAGAAGAAAACAGTTCGGAATGCGTCAAGAACCACAAAGGGAATAATCAGGCTTACACACCTGAGCTGCGTCGAGGTCGGGAGGCCGCTCTTCCGCGACGGCGCTGCTGCTCGGGATCTGCTTCTCGCAGGAATCCCCGCCCAGAAGCTCCTCCGCCGACAGGATGGGCACCGGCGGCGGCGGCCAAGCGGCCTCGGGCACGGCGCGCGCCGGCGCCGCCACGCACAGGTTGTAGGAGTAGGGCAAGGTGCCCTCGCAGAAGTCGGCCGGGAAGGCGGCGCCGGCCACCGAGAAGCGCTGCGCGCCCAGGCAGCGCAGCACGCCGGGCGGCCCGGCCCGCCGCAGCCGCGCCAGCACCACCAGCGCCACGCTCAGCACGAACAGCGCCGACAGCAGCGCCAGCGCCAGCACCAGGTAGAACTGCAGCTCGGCCGCCGCCGCCGCCGCCTCGGCGCCCGCCGGCCGCTCGCTCAGCTCCGGCAGCGCCTCCTGCAAGCTCTCGGCCAGCACCACGTGCAGCGTGGCCGTGGCCGACAGCGCCGGCTGCCCGTGGTCCTTCACCACGGCCACCACACGCTGCTTGGCCGCGTCCCTCTCGGACACGGCGCGCAACGTCCGCACCTCGCCGCTGTGCAGCCCCACGCCGAACAGCGCCGGCTCCGACGCCTGCACCAGCTCGTACGACAGCCACGCGTTGCGCCCCGCGTCCGCGTCCACCGCCACCACCTTGGCCACCACGTACCCGGCCTCGGCCGAACGCGGAACCACCTCGAAAGGTGCCGGGGCCGCTCCCGGGGCCTCTCCCGGCGCCGCCGCCGGCCACAGCACCCTCGGCGCGTTGTCGTTGCGGTCCAGCACGAAGACGCGCACCGTGGCCGTGGAGCTGCGCGCCGGCGCGCCGCCGTCCTGCGCCCGCACCGCCACCGCGAACTCGCGGCACTGCTCGTAGTCGAACGAGCGCTGCGCGTACAGCGCGCCGCTCCGCGCCTCCACCGACACCAGCGCCGCCGCGCCCGCCGCGCCCGCGCTGCCGCCCGCCAGCCAGTAGCTCACACGCCCGTTCGCGCCCGCGTCCGCGTCCCGCGCCTGCACGCGCACCACCAGCGCGCCCGCCGCGTTGTTCTCCCACACGTAGGCGCTGTACGCCGCCTCCTCGAACACCGGCGCGTTGTCGTTCACGTCCGACACCTCCAGCACCAGCTCCGTGCTGCTCGACAGCGCCGGCCTGCCACGGTCCCGGGCCACCACCGTCACGCGGTGTTCAGATGCCTGCTCGCGGTCCAGCGCGCTCGCCGTCACCACCTTGTACGAGCCGCCCGACGATGCCACGATCGACAGCGGCGCCTCGCCCGACAGCTCGCACGACACCTGACCGTTCTCGCCGGAGTCTCTGTCCCGCACTTTCAGCAGGGCCACCACGGTGCCGGCCGGCGCGTCCTCAGACACCGGGCTCGACACCGACAGCAGCGTGATCTCAGGTGGGTTGTCGTTCACGTCTAGCACCTCCACCTCCACCTTGCAGTGCGCCACCAAACCCCCTCCGTCCCTTGCCTCTACAGCCAGGCTGAACGCGTTCGTGTCTTCGAAGTCCAGCGTCTCCTGCAGCGTAACAGATCCACTCTCTGCATCAATCACGAACTTCTGAAGGGTTTTGATTGGCATTTTCCCGAAGCTGTAAGTGATGAGGGCATTGGTGCCAGCATCAGCGTCCGAGGCTGACAGGTTCAGTACTGCCGAACCCGGCGGCGCGTCCTCGCGCAGGCTCACGCGGTACCGGTCATGCGCAAATACGGGTAAATTGTCGTTGGCGTCCGTCACATTGAGCCGAATCTGGACAGTCCCGGACCTCGCGGGGTCCCCGGCATCAACCGCCGTCAGCACCAGCTCAAAGGAACTCTGCGTCTCCCTGTCCAACGCTCTCTCCAGAACTAATTCCGGCTTGCTTCCGTCCGGGCTCTCCTTCATGGCCAGAGAGAAGGATGGGTTGCTGGTGAGCTGGTAAGTCAGCAACGAGTTGATGCCCACATCTGCATCCTGGGCCATCTCGAGCGGAAAACGAGTCCCGGGAGGGATCCATTCACCGATGTCGAGGTCCAGAGCAGCGTTGCTGAAGGCCGGGGAGTTGTCGTTCACGTCCTCGATGGCCACTTCGACTTGGAAAACATTCAGAGGGTTGTGCACCAGCGCCTCGAAGCTGACAGAGCAGGTCGGCGACGCGCCGCACATCTCCTCCCGGTCCAGCCTCTCGTTCACGTACAGGTTCCCGTTTTCCTCATTCACTAGGAAGTATTGCTTCTCCTCGCTCAGCCGCAGCTTGCGCGCCGGCAGCTCGTCCGCGCTGAGCCCCAGGTCCCGAGCCAGCGGCCCCACGAGCGAGCCTCTGCCCAGCTCCTCGGCGATGGCGTAGCGGACCCGCTCCGCCGCCGCCCGCCACCACAGGCACAGCAGCACCGCGCCCAGCAGCGCTCGCCCACAGCCCGGCCCGCGCCTCTGCCGCCGCCTCACCGCCATTCTCTGCCGACAGCGCTCGCCGCGCTCCTGCCTCCTGACGCTGCCCTGCCTCCCTTCCAGCCGCTCTCGCCACACAGCGCAGGGGCCGCTGAAAGGCAGCAAAGTCGGCGCCGCCTCCTGCCGCTGCTGCTGCTGCTGCCCGTGCCGCTGCCGCTCTGGCCGGCGCCGGGAGAGCGAGCAGCCTGCGGGGGCAGGACGCTGCGGCGGCGGCGGCGGCGGCGGCGGCGGCTCCGGCGGCGCTCGGCGGCGGCCAACAGCGGCACCCGGAGGTTCCGCGACGCCACTGCAGCCGCCTTGTGCAAGTTCATTTCCAATGTGTGTAAGGATACCCATTATGGGTACGGCCCCGTGTCTGGTTGGAACAACAAGAGATAGGCAAAATGTAAATTTGTACAACCCAGTTGTAACTCTTTTCCAAACCCTCTCTATCAGTTCATGTCAAACTTGCAAATCTATTCAATCTCTCCTGATATTTCTCCTTGCTACCCACAGATGTCACTTAGGCCCATGCAAAAGAGTTCCCATTACTGTGAAATGCTCTGGTCTGGTTCTGATTCTGAACAACAATGAACACGGAGGGAGAGATGTGAAGTTCAAAGGTAGTGGATGTGGGCTCAGACCTGTATCACTGTACACACCTGCCAATGGAAAAGAAAGCACAAGGCTGTGCAGGCTCTGCACTGTGCACATCCTGGCACCCACTACTCTTTAATGTGGAGAAACCCTCAGTGCTCTTGGTGGACACTTTAAACTCCAGGGCCTGTCATAACAATAGTTATGATATTTCCCCTGCTTTGATTTGGGGAGCTTCTATGCCTAAGTCCTATCATCTGGTCAGCCCATCTAACAACAGTATGATCAACTGAAAATTTTACAGTGATTTCTGATGATTCATACACAAATCCAAAACTCCATATCACCTTATTAAGGAAGGTACCCTGGGTCTATGATTTTCAGTTGCTCTGCCACAGCTCTCCCTTAAAAACTCATGCCCAGAGCACCTGGAAACTCACTGAAGCTTAGAGGCATAAGGTAAGAAAACTGCACTGATTTCAAAGGGTTATGAGGTCCCTTTTAACTGTACTGGGTGACTTTCCTAAACTTCAGGTTTTGTTTTTTTCATAACAACAATGCTTCCTGGTACTTAATAACCCAAAGAAGCCAAACCAAAAACCTCCCACTGCCCCACATGGGGCTGGTTATTCTTTACTGTGAGAAATCCAGGTCTGCACAGTGTAGGAAATCACACAGAGGAGAATGTAGTCCTGTAGTCCGCCAAAAGATAAGAACATGCTCCAGGCTGGTGGGACTGGCCATCTGTACTCTACAATCTGTACTATGCTCTGGAGTTTGGCAGAACGGGTCCAGAGGTGACTGCTGCTATGTAATAGTGCTCCTTCAGCTTGTTTATGCTTGTTACCCACTTGGAGTCAGCAATGGGTGGGGCTGTGTTCCAGTTTTCTTCACGAGGTCTTTTTCGCAAAGCAGAAGCTCAAATCCCCCGCTCATTTCTGACTATTAAGAAACAAAATCAAAATCTGTGACTGGCCTCCCTGAGGGAAATACTGAACTCTTGAAATATACATGTGCATTGTCATATATCTGCCTTAAAATAAATGTTTCACAAGGCACATGGAAGTCACCAGTGTCTGAACGAGCAAGTGAGGCTGTTAGGTCTTAATTTGGGCTATACAGTAGTGGGTTTTGGAAATGCACCAGTGCTTCCACAGGAATTATAAACTATTCTACCCACTGATAAACTATTCTACCCATATGTCATCATTCTCATCTGTATAAAATCCTATTCAACTTTCAGGTTTGTTTATGACTTCATCTTTAACAAAAATACCTCATGAGAAGATAATGCATCGTGATCATGCACATGAAGGAGATAAAGTTGTCTGATCACCACCATTCCAAGAAGAACTGTAATTATTCAAAAGCACAGGAATGATAAATGGACAAACCAAAAGAGGAGTGGTCATCCAGCAGTGATGTGGTCATTGAACTACTCACTTAGGGGAATCTCTTCCCCTCTTTTATGGCACGCACTGTTCCACAGAAGTGCGACTTACTCTAAGGCCATGTTTACATCTGTTCACTCAGAACTAGAACTCAAAGGTCTGCCACTCACATCTCCTGCCTTCCTCATCAGCTATAACACAACTAAACAAGACATTAAAGAACAAGGCCTTGGTAAACGAAGTTTTGCCACTACTTATAATTAAACCTACATATGCAGAGGGGAAAGAACAAACAATTATATGAGCTATGCAAGGATGCATTAAGAATGTTTTCAGAGAAACTGACCAGGAGGACATCTCAGTTTTCACTTCAACCACAGAAATTCATTTCTGAGAGCACCTGGAAGTCACTGAAGTGTCCAGCTGCAAGTGATACCCTGAAGTCTTACTCTGGACCACACAGTAAGAAGCCCTGACTTTAGAGACTTTATCACAGGCCTTTTTCTCAAGCTAAGTCTTGTGAGAAAGTTGAACAGGCTTTCTTTTGCACCATGTTTCTTCATTCTCATGCATAGAACTTTGTCTTAGGTAATTGAAGTAAGTATTTCCTGAAAAAACTCCACTCACAGCTTCTAATGCAAAAGCACTGTCCAAAAACAGGGAAACAGAAGCACGACCTTCTAGGAAAAAAATGCCTGAAAGAAAGTTATTACAACTTCAAACAAACTCTCCATTGCCACATTCCATGGAGATATAATTTAGATAAAGAGGTTTCATGTAGGAATTAGAAACTTGCCAAAGCTGGGCCAAGAGCTCTTCTAGGAAACCCTCCAAGGAGCAGAGTGATGTGCAAGGGTCTTTTCCCAGACTCCTTTATCAAACAAGGAAAGTCGTGAGTACAAGAAGTCTATGCAGATGTTTCCTGGTTTATACAATTTGACTCTGAGCCAAACAATTTATCCCATAAAGCCGATGTGAGCTGTCACATTTCTTTCTGAAATCTCCCTGATAGACAGCATGGCTGCATGGCAGGGATCTCCCATTATATGGGACACCTCTCAAGCTTGCTCCTCGAGGCAGGGACATCTTTTACCAAGAAGAGATATTTGGATGGGTCCAATTTGAGGCCTCGTGAAGTGCAGCTGGACTGCATGCCAGGTGGCTTTCTCCTTGAACAGTAACACCCATCAAGACTTGACATTCCTTACCTAAGACAAAGAGATCCTTCATTGCCCAAGGTGGCCAGACCTGTCAGCCACAGCAGAACCTCAGTAAGTGGTGGATAAACTAATACTAATGAAATCCATGTAGTTAATTCCATTAGAGTTAAACCACAGGCAACTTCTGAGGCTAACATTGGATCTGGTTGCATCTAAGTTCCATCAGGAGTTTAGAAAGTCAGGGGGTTAATTTGATAAGAGTCCTTTAAACGTTTCATCCATGTAGTCATAGAGTGAATCTTGGCATCAAACTTTGTTAAAGACACACTTCCACAATATCATATTAAGCAACTTTTGGTAATACCTCTGACAGAGATTCTTTAGACAATTGAAATCATTCATTAATGACATCTAACCTGGTGTCATCTTTCTAAATGCAGAGCTATTGGACAAATGTTCTGTTATCAGAGGCCTACCACTGCCTTTCAAAACAGGGAAACCAGGATCACAGACAAAAATGGCACACCATGAAATCAAACGAGTCCTCAGCCAAAACCACAATAATCCACCTAATTTACTAGTATGAATTCAACCTCTTGCTCTACATTCACAGTATTTAGTTGCACCGTGGACAACTCCAACTACTGGTCCTATGTCAACTGCAAGTGAAAAAGAAATGGACATTGACGTGAAGTTCAGCAGTATTCTATGGAACCCAAAGTATATCAAAGTCCTTGTCTTGGCAGCTAAACACCTTCAGGGTGTGAGTAGAACCTGCTCCCCCAACCTGTTAATTTCAACAGATCTCTTCTTCAAGGTCTATCAGCCAAACTCAGACCCAGTTTTAGAACAGGAGAAGCAACAAGGAAGGAATGACAAGCCCACAGAAGTGAAGAAATTATAGCTTAACATTTCAGGTTGTGTCAAATGTAGCAGGTACACAGGAGGAAGTATCTAGTATCAAGAGGCACAGATCCCCAAGTAATTTCTTTGGAGAAGAAGAAATGCACAGAACAACTTCTTTCAAGAAGAAATAATCACAACAATGGGATTCATACAGCAAATAGGGGAAACTGAATGTTTCCGCCATCTTCTTGGGCATTTCAAACCACAGCCAAGCAAACCTGTCCTGTCTCTGTGCAGACAGAATGCTTCAGCGTGCTCAAATACCATGCAAGAGGGGAGCTACCTTTGAAGACGGACATCGCTGAAAAACATGTTGCCCACACAACTTCTGCTTAAGGAGAACAAGGATCATAATACAGATGCATGCATCAGAATATAAAATGTTCTAGTGGGCATAAGCTACACGTGGCTCAGTTAAAGTCTCAGTCTTCAGAATCAACTCAAAGACGACACCATTCTTCTTCAGCACATGGGCATTTCAGAAGATATGTGACTCTGCAAAAAATTGATGCAAACTTTATGTCTACATCCAAGAACCAGCATTCTCAGGAAGAGCTCTATCAGACATAAGAGAGGATTAAATGAGTAAGTTTCTTGCAAATACTTTAAATGACAAGTAAATTTGTGGCAGAAGTACCCTCTCATCCTTTACATTCCCAGCATTCTATAAAATTGCATTAAAACCACTTTTGATATCTCTGATGGCGATTCTCTAAGCAAGGTAAATCACTCATTCACAGCATCTACCCATGCATCATCTCTCTAAATGCAGACTTATTGGACAAATGCTCTATTATCAGAGAACTACCACTGCCTTTAAAAACAGAGAAAGCAGGATCACAGAAAAGATGGCACAGACTCTGGTACTGGGCATAGTATCAAATCATTGCTCAGGTAAAACTGCATTGATTCACCTTTTTCCCTGCTATGACGCCAGCCTCTGTCCTCCTTGCTCTGCATTCACAGCCTTTACTCACACATTATGGGACATAACACCAACAGTTACTTCATAAAAACAAGAGCCATTAATAACATCTGAAGGTTGGTCAAGGCTGAGAAAAGCATGGTTCAACCATGATGAAATTCTACATCCAGACACAGAAGAACATTTAGCTGGAAAAATGATGCTTCATGTGGCAGTTCACAGAATCTCTGAAGCAACTTTGCACTTCCCTGGATATTGCTTGCAGACGAATTCATCAGGGGATTGGCCTCCCCTTTATGGATGCAGGAAAAGGGCACCTGGTGTGTCACAGGCCTTGGCAATTACCACAACATGAAGAGACACCCAGCCAGCTGGCCTTACAACCCTCTCTTTTCCTGCTTTAGGCCGCTCTCTGGCTGATCTTTCACTGACTGCTCACTATGAATGTACGACAAGCAAGAGCATTGATCCTGTTAACATGTTCAGAGACATTATCAGACACACACAGGCCCATCTTTACCTCATCAAAACAAGCAAGGCAGAATTCAACTACCAGTCACTAGGAACAACATGTGGTAGGAAAGCAAACTGATGAACTCACAACTTGTCCCTTTTTCATCCTGCCCAAACATTACACAGCATCAAAGCTGCCTTTGCAAAAAGGCATCTCTGAAAACAGTTGCATGCACATCTTCTCCTCATGTAAGAACAAAGGTCAAAATATTAATGCATGAAAGAAATTTCTCTGCTCTTCACACCACTCAAAGAAACATAAAATGTTCTCAAGTTCATTAGAGATATACAGATCTGCTAAAATACCTCCCATCGCCATCATGGGACCAATCATTCTCTACTGCGACACATCAGAGCCTGTGCAGTGCAGGAAATCATACAGAGGAGCACATATTTGTGTAGTCCCCAGAGATATAAGAAGAACCCCCAGGTAAGTGGAATTGGACAGCAGCATCTTACAGCTACACACTTGCATTAAGCAATTTTTCGTTTTCCTCACACACAACATTCTGTTTTCATTTGGTTCTCAATAGAATTTAGTATTCGCTGTAAAACAGCACTCACAAGTGGAAAACACAAACCATGGCATTCCAGGAAACAAAGCCTAGAGTAAGATCCAAGGTGGAAAATGTAGTCACCACTTTTATGAACTCTCTATCAAGCTATGCACTTCCCCTCTTTTATCACATTCACTGATCCACAAAGAACCCTCACTTCTACGGTCATCTTTACATGTGTTAACGCATGACAAAATTAGAACACAGATGTACCTCCCTGACAAGTCTCCCTTCCACATCAGCTGCAATAACATGTCAAGGCAAGAAGAACCACACACGCAATCCAAGGATGCATTAGGAGTGCTTTCAGAGAAACTCACCAGGAGGACATCTCAGTCTTCACTGTGGGCATGGAAATTCATCCCTGAGAGCACCTGGAACCCACTGATGTCTCAAGCTGGAAGTGTGACCCTGAAGTCTTGTTCTGAACTACAAGTGTGATTTTATTAGACACTTATGAGGTCTCATCAGCTTTTCTACTATGTGGCCTGCTCATACCCCACAAATTTGAGGGCCTAAGTTGTGTCAGCTGCAACAGGTACACAAGAAACATATCTAATATCTAGAGGTAAGGCCCTCCAAGTAATTTCTTTGGAGAAAAAGCAAAGAAAAAGGCACATAACACCTATGGGATCCATATAACAACTAGGGCAAATGGAATATTTACACCAACCCTCTAGATATTTCAAAATACAACACAGCATCTCTTCCACCTGCCCTGTCTCTGTGCAGACAAAATGATTCAGCGTGCTCAGACATCATGCAACAGATGTCTGTCTCCTTTGCAGACAGACACATCGAAAGAAGTTTCCCACACAACTTCTCCTTATGGAGAACAAGGATCACGACACAGGTCCACATGTATGAACTCTGCTCATCACTGATATTTGAAGAAAGGTAAAATCTTCTAACAGGCATAAGCAACATGCAGTTCACTTAAAGACTCAGATCAGAATCAAAGATGTCATTTTTCCTCAGCACACGGACATTTTTGAATATATGTCACTCTGCAAACATTAATGCTAAGTTTATGTCTACATCCAAGAGCTACCACTCACAGGGAAGAGCTGTATCAGACAGAGGATAAAATGAGTGACTTTGCAGCACATACTTCAAATAACAAGCCCCAAACCCAGACTTTGCTCATAAATTAGACCCTCCCATCCCTATATTCCCACCAACAAAACATCAGCAGTAACTTCATATAAGCAAGAGCAACTACTAACATCAGAAGGTTTGGTCAAGGCTGGTGAAAGCTTAGTACAACCACAATGAAACTCTACATCACAACTGTAATAGGACAGCTGGAAAAATGACATTTCCCACAGCGGTTCTTAGACACAGAACCACTGAAGCACATTTGCACTTCCCTGGATATTGCTTGCAGACAAATTCATCAGAGAATTGCCATCCTCTTTCTGGACACAGGAAGAAGGGTGCTTGGTATAAATAGCACAGGCCTTGGCACTATGCATGGCATGAAAGCACACCCAGATTATTGGATCACAGAACCCCCACTCGGCCTGCTTAGGGGCCAATTGCTCCCTGGGGCCAGTCTCTCCCTGACTGTTCACTATGAATGTGTTACAAATAAGATCAGTGATTCTAGTGACATTTTCAGATAAAGTTTCAGACGCACACAGGCCCACCTTTACCTGGTCATGACAAACAGGTCACCAGTTTAACTATCGTTCACACACAGCACCCCACTACAGGAAAGAAAATTGATGAACTCACAACTCGGCCATTTAGAATCCGAGCATACTCATTTTATGTAGTCCAGCAATGAACCATGGAAGTTAGAAAAACGCATGATTTCTCTCTCCAGAAGTACTTCCTTACACACTGCACCTGCTAGAGTCTCCTCAAACTCATTACAGCTTGTATGATTCTCTCTGATCTTATCATTCGCAGATGTACTCCATTGAAAGAAAAGTTGCAGAGAAAACTTACCATGGCTAATATTTGACTTCTTAACATGTGCATGTGAGAAGTAGGACAATTTCTCCCATTAAAAATTTAGGGAAACAACATCTATGAATGATGTTGAAAATGAAAGGCATGTATGGAACAGCCAGATCATATACCATCAAATACAAAGGCCCAGCTTGAGATCAGTACAAAGAACAAGACAAGAAGATACCATCTGCAGAAATGAAGGGATCACACTCATCTAGATTATGGCTCTTGGAGAAAATACATAATCTAGGTATTAAAAGTAGGGATAGAATAAGTTTCCTAATTGCAAAGCTCCTATTGTGACATTTCAGATTAGAACACATAAGGCTAATAATGAAATACATTACATTAACCTGTAAACACAAAGCAGAAACACCCCATGGCTTTCCATAGAACTGGAGTGATATCTGTTAAGCCACACTTCTCCGGGAAGGAGAAAATTGCATTACATTATACTATAGAGGGGCACCGAAATCTTGTACACCTTAGCAGTCTTTCACACCCAGGGCCCAGTATTTGCATCTCCTACCTCTCCAAATCTGCATGTTGTTTCTTGACCTTCATAGTATGAAAGCACTTTGCATTAAAAATGCCAGTTCATCAGACCATTACCCTTCAACACGCACCAGGACAACCAATAGACTTCAAGCAGTTATCTTTACAGCTCTGAACTAAGAGGGAAGAAACAGTTGTCTGCCAAATACATCTCAGAGAAGAAGCAGGAAAGCGGAAAACACTACCTGTCCTTTAAAAGACACTGGGACAGTGATGATCATATGATAGAGAAACAACTTCATTTAAAAAACCCCTCCAGCCAAGAGCAGTCTCCCTTATCATGCATCCCCCACAAACTGAAAAGCTAAGACCCAATCCCACGCTCACCACGGCGCAGCAAGAAGCCCCACGATCACAAGGTCCCTAAATGAAACTTTGCCTTCCTTGTCAGCAAACATCGCAATGCAGGACACAGAAAACGGGGGAGAAAGACTAGAGAAACAATAGAAGAAAGGACGGCGGAGAAAAAGTAGTACAAGGAACTCACCGGGAGAGCAGCAGGATCCGCGGGGCGGGAGCCGACAGTGTCCTCCTCCCCGAGCAGAGGCGCGGGCTCGTCGGGCGGCGGCCGGGCCGGCAGGGTGTCGCAGCAGCTGCCGCCCGAGAAGCGCAGCTGGCTCTTGCGCGAGTCGGCCGTGAGCGACACCTCGTGCGAGTAGGACTGCAGGAAGGCGCGCACGCCGTCGATGCCCACGAAGTGCGAGACCGGCACGCCGCGCAGGGCGCCGCTCTCGGCCGCCAGCAGCTGCTCGCGCCGCCAGCGGCGCAGCCGCAGCGCCAGCAGCAGCAGCAGGAAGGCCACGAACAGGCAGGACACGGCGGCCACGGCCAGCACGAGCCAGCGCGTCAGGCTGCCGGCCGGCTCGCCCGGCGCCGCCGCCTCGGCCGCGCTGCCCAGCTCGGCCAGCAGCTCGGCCACGCTCTCGCCCAGCACCACGGTCAGCGTGGCCGTGGCCGACAGCGCCGGCCGCCCGTGGTCCTTCACCACCACCACCAGGCTCTGGCGCGCCGCGTCGCGGGCCAGCGGCAAGCGCGCCGTGCGCACCTCGCCGCTGTGCAGCCCCACGCGGAACAGCCCCGGCTCCGTCGCCTTGGCCAGCTCGTACGACAGCCACGCGTTCTGACCCGCGTCCGCGTCCACCGCCACCACCTTGGCCACCAGCGCGCCGGCCTCCGACGAGCGCGGCGCCAGCTCCACGCCCGACCAGCCCCCGCCCGACACCGCGCCCGCCGGAGCCGCGGGCGGGTAGAGCACCTGCGGCGCGTTGTCGTTCTCGTCCACGATCAGCAGCCGCACCGACACGTTGCTGCTCAGCGCCGGCGCGCCGCCGTCCTCCGCGCGCACCCACAGCCCCAGCTCGCGCACCTCCTCGTAGTCGAAGGAGCGCAGCGCGTACAGCGCGCCCGTCTCCGCCTGCACCGACACGTACGACGACAGCGGCGCGCCCCGCACCCGCCCCTCCGACAGCCGGTACCGCACGCGCGCGTTCTGCCCCCAGTCCGCGTCCGTCGCGCGCACCGTCAGCACCAGCGCGCCCGCCGCGTTGTTCTCCGACAGACGCGCGCTGTAGCGCTCCTGCGCGAACACCGGCGCGTTGTCGTTCACGTCCAGCACCCGCAGCGCCAGCACCGCGCTGCTCTGCAGCGGCGGCGACCCGCCGTCGGCCGCCCGCACCGTCACGTTGTACTCCGACACCTGCTCCCGGTCCAGCTCCTTCGCTGTCACCACACGGTAGTANATCGCGCTCAGTGCTGATCGCACCGATATCTCGGGCGCATTGTCGTTGACGTCTGTCACTGTGATAATAACTTTCGCCGTGTCAAAAAGCTCTCCTCCATCATGTGCCTGCACCTCAAGTTCCTGTGAGGAGATTTTCTCGAAATCCAAATAATCTTTAAGGGTAATTTTTCCTGACTCAGAGTTCAGGTGAAAAAGTTCCGACCCTCGGTCAGAAATTTTATGGAAGCTGTATTTCACATGCCCGTTCAGACCCTCGTCGGCATCAGTGGCCGTGACGGTAACGAGGACAGAGCCCACGGGCACGTCCTCGGGCACACGCACCGTGTACTCCGCCTGGCTGAACACGGGCGCGTTGTCGTTCGCGTCCAGCACCGTCACGCGGATCCGAGCCGTGCCCGTCCGTGCCGGATCGCCGCCGTCGATCGCCCTCAGCACCAGCTCGTGAAACGCCGCCTCCTCCCGGTCCAGCGCCTTCGCCAGCACCAGCTCGGGACGCTGATCGCCGTCGGGTCCCGCCTGCACGGCCAGCGAGAAGTGCTCGTCGCCGCTCAGCTCGTAGCTCTGCAGGGAATTCCGTCCTGAATCTGCGTCTTGTGCTTCTCGGAGGGGAAATCGCGACCCCGGAGCAGTCATCTCGCTCACTCTGAATTCTTTTTCTGTCTCTCGGAAGGTGGGGGTGTTGTCGTTAATGTCCGTGATCTCCACTTCGATTTCATAAAACTTCATTTCCCCCTCCACTATCAGCTCGCAGGGCAGCACGCATTGCTGCACACTCTCGCACAGCTGCTCTCTGTCGATCCTCTCCGCCGTCACTAAATGTCCTGTCTTCCCGTGCAGAGCGAAATACTGCGTCCTGCCCTCGGAGACAACCCGGACAGCATTATCGCGGATCTCCGGCAGTCGCAGCCCCAGGTCCTTGACTACGTCACCCACGAACGAGCCCTTGGGCATCTCCTCGGGCACCGAGTAGCGCAGCTGCCCCCACGCCGCCTCCCACGCCAGCAGCAGGACGCCCCAGAGCAGAGCTCGCTGCCGCCGGCCCCAGCGCCTCCCCGCCGCGCACATCTCCGCCGCGGCACCGCCGGCAGCTCCCCAAGGCCGACCGCCGATCCGGCTACCGCTTCTGGTTCGGCTCACCGCTCCCGTCCGCTGCCGCCGGCCCCTCTGCCTCTCTTCAGCACGGCTCCGCACCGCGGGGACGATCGCAGACCGTCCGCCCGCACAGCCAGGAATCCAGCGATCCAGTGATCGAGCCGAGCCGCAGCGGGCGGGGCTGTAGCGCTCCGAGCTTCCTCTCGCTCCTCTCGGTCAACAGCGGCGCCCGCAGCCTCCTGCCGGCACTGCAGGCACCGAGCGCTGCCGAGCAACGCCCGCCCTGCTTTGCCCATGAGCAGCTCACGGGGACGACACCGACTTCGAATCCCATCGAGCGCGCTCTCCTTCTTCGGCTTTTCTCCGGCCGATCTGTGCTGTGATCCTCCGGCAGAAATCCACCGATATGAAGGCAGACTCTTCCCTTGGTCTTGGTATTTCTACCGTACTGGAAAAATCCTTGCTAATGTCAATATATGTCAAGGTAAATGTTTGGCTTTTTTTCTTTTTATTTAAGGGGTAGAATATTCATAGTTTTCCAACACGACTTAATTTTAGCCATCGCGCTTGAATGACTGATACAAGGATAACAAAAGAAAACAAATCTGTGACAGATTATCTAATGAAACACACCCCCCTCCCCTACACCACCCAGAACAACGAGCTATCAGGCTCCTTAACCAACAGGATAGAACTTTTTTTTTAATACTTCAGTTCATACAACGGCCTAAATTAACTACACCGCTATTAAAGGCGAGCGAAAGCCGCATCAATCCACTGGCTCCCTGCAAACTGCAGGAAAATTGGTTTTTAGAGCACAGCAAGAAGTAAACCAGGTACCTCTGCTGTGGCCTACAGGTGAGCAGGCTGATTGCAGAGAGAGAAGCTTTCCTTTGCTCCCAATTTTTCTTATACGCCTTTTTTCCCTGAGGGTCATCTGTTCTCAAGAGTATTTATGAACTGGAGTAGTTAGAGTAATACATAAGTACAGACGCACACCCTAAACTAGGTGGATCATTTGTAGAAGTGTAAATAGAACTTATCTGAGTGCGTAATCCCTGTCATGATTCCCTTCCACTTTAAAATGTACAAGAGACAGACAACTTTTGCTGATATGGCTTAGAAACTGAATTCCTCTGTTCAGTATTCCATTATCAACGTGATCTACCAGGCCGAGTCACCTCTTTTGGGGAAAAGAAAGAGGCCAAGTACCGTTAAAATAAGAAACTACTGCCCAGTATGATAGAAAAAACAACAACCAAACCACCAACAACCAAAAATCTCAAACCAAAACAACAAGGAAAAAAACCAAACCTCCACAACCCCCCCC
>VZRV01010079.1:5303-29313 GCA_013398115.1 Falcunculus frontatus
GAGGGACACCAGGGGGACAGGGAGGGACACTGGGGGACAGGGAGGGACACCAGGGGGACACCAGGGGGACAGAAAGGGACACCAGGGGGACAGGGAGGGACACCAGGCAGGGCTGGACACAGAGAAGGGGCACAATGCCCGTGCCCGGGTGCCTCCAGGCCATGGGACAGTGTCCAAGGGGAATTCCTGCAGCCAGGACCATCCCCAGGAACGGCACCACAAAGCTCCCAAAGCTCTGCTGCACCTTTATTGTGCTTTTCCACCATCCAGCACCGCGTGGACTTTGTGTGAAAGAGGAAAAAATTTCCATATTTTTACGGACAAGATGCTGGGGATGTGGCTCAGCAGCTGGCAAATCTGTGCCAAGCAACTTCCAGAGCTGGAACTGGCATCTCTCACCTCCCAGCTCTGTGCTCGAGCCCAAATTACAGCTCTTTTCTGTTTAAAATAGATGGAACAATGGGTTTGATATAAACAGAGGCTGCTCCTCCCTCTGAAGGATGGATGTAGGTTAAAGCAGAGGAATCCACGGGTGCAGTGAGCAGGAGGGAAGTGACGGGGGATACAAAGGGCCAGCCTCGTGCCCAGGGAGGAGATGCTAATGGAACATGACTGACTTGTTTAGTAGGGGAGGAAAAAAGGAGAAGTTAAGAGAAGGGAAGAGAGCAAACAGGAATACAACCTGACACGAAGATATTCCCAGTGGTAAAAGCTCAGGAAAAAGGATGGAAAAGTAAAGTACAGCTGGGGGAGCAGAGGAACAGGAGCAATGCCCAAACAGAAATAGCACAGGCAGAGTTTTCCCGCTGGGGCTGGGAACGCCCGTGAGTCAGAGCTCACAGCAGCTCCTGCAGCTGAAGCCAAAATCCAACGGGCTTTTCCCAATTATTTTTTGGGAGAGGTATTACAAGTGATGACAATTCCTGCTCGTCCGGTGACAACCACACCGAGCGTTCTGGGGGTGAGGATTCCTGAGCAGCAGCTGGGCCAGGCTGCAATTAATAATGGCAAATTTATTGAGGAATTCCTGATGGAGAATTCCTCACTCAATTCCTCCCTGTGCCAGCTTGTCTTCTGCCTTCTGGGCTTGGCCACGCTCTCACACTCATTCAAGCAACTCCCACACTGTGGCTCCTGATCCAGCTGCTTTTTTGGCTGCCATAAATCAACTTCATTTTTAGAGGTGCAGATTTTATACTGGGAATGTTCCTTACATGGTTTATCTTCTCCTTCTTTCTAATCAAGACTTCCTCACTCCAATTCCAGGGTGCCAAGTTTTCAGTAAGGAATTATTGAACTGGATCCTACTCTGACCTCCACTATTTAGGAATTATAGTTAATTCCTGACCCTCCCCTAAGTCAGGAGAGGCTTTTGATCATCACCACCGAGCCTCTGTATCACTATAAATAAAACAGGGGATGTTATAAATAAAATAAAGGACAATGGAACGTGTCGGGATGCCCAGAGGGCTGAGGAGCACTTAAAACTTCCAGCACATCCCTGGCAGCACTCTGGGGCTGGCAGCGTGCACAGATCCCGTTATTCCTGCAGGAAACAGGGAGTTTCCCTGTTGAAAGTGCCTTTCCCAGGGACAGAGGAGCCCCCCAGGGCCCTGCACTCACACATGCCGTTGGGAGCTGCCAGCGGGACGCGGGGCCCCAGGAGGTTCCCTGACATCGGGGACATCCCAGGAGGGGCAGCCCCACCACCGGGGTGGATGCTGGCAGACATCATCCGGCCTGGCATGGGCTGTCCTGGCATCATGGAGCCGGGCCCCGGCATCTGACCTGTGGAGGAGGGAGAGACACGAGCGTGAGGCCCTTGAAGTGCAGGGAGGGAAAATCAGAGGGGTTTTTGTGCTCCCTGCTGCGAGCAGAGCCGGGTGTGGGAGTGCTCCACGCTCCCAGGAAATGCCTCTGCATCCCCCAACACCTCCAGGAAGGGCCAGGGGGCACCTGGAATCGCTTGGAAACATTGGCACAAGGGGAGGGAACACAGTTAAACCCAAGGTGAACCCCCACCAGAAAGGGCATCCCATGGAATCCAAGTGTCGGGAAGCAAACGGAATGACAAGGCATCAGAGGAAGAGCCCTGGATGGAAAGGAGCAGCCATGAAGCCTCATGGCTACATTTCATGGGAGAACTGAAATCACTCAGTTAAAACTGGGCTGCACAGGAATTCCTACCACGATTCCCTGTTTTGCTGTGAGGGAGGATTCCAAGGCTCTTCCTCACAAACCAGCTCTGTGGGAAACCTCCCTGTTCCAGCTACAACACCCTGGGCACCTCCAGCTTGGGGCTGATGCTTTAAAACCTCATTTGAGGGATGGTTTGCCATAATCCAATTCCATTTCCTTTAACACACATCCATGGAGGGACAGTATTTAATGAGACAGGGATGGAAATGGCTCCTTCCCCCCAACCCCAGGCAAGGGGAAAATGAACGTGATGAATCCTCTGACACAAAGAGGCTCTGAATGCACCAGAGTCACACGGGGCTAAAACTCTGCATTTGGGATCGAGCCAACACCTGGGCACAAACACCATTAACTCCTAAGAGGAGAATCTCCAGGGAGAGCTCAGAGCCCCTTGCAGGGCCTAAAGGGGCTCCAGGAGAGCTGGAGAGGGACTGGGGACAAGGGATGGAGGGACAGGACACAGGGAATGGCTTCCCAGTGCCAGAGGGATGGGATACTGGGTAACATCATCCAGTTTGAACCTCCCAAAGACTCAGAGGCTTTGTAGCAGAAGGAGGGGATGTTCACAGCTACGAGGGGTGTCATTCACTGGCAAAATTAAGGCTGATCAGGGAATAAAACATATAAAAACTGGAACAATACAGCTGTGTTTGAGAGGCCCAAGAAAGCTGGGAAGTGAGAAATTCCCAGCCTGGGAGCTGCCACCTGACAGGAGCCTCAATAATTTGGCCATCCCTGAACAGCACAGGCCTATGAGATTCTCTCTCACTAACGAAGTGAATAACATTAAAATCCCTCTTGTGAAACACCTGAAGCTGAATCAGATTTCACTACACACTGAGTGGCTTCACAAGAAACTCCAGCACCGGGCAAGAATTCCTTCAGGGAAAGGCTGTCAAACCCACAAGGATGTGCAGCTTCAAGGATGTTTTATATGCAAATCAACCCCAGTTGAGCTAAAATCACCTGAACAGAAATTAAGTCCACTTTATAAAATGTCATTTCTTCATAAATGCAAAGTGTGCCCCTGGATCCCTGGCAGTGCCCAAGGCCAGGCTGGATGGGGCTTGGAGCAGCCTGGGACAGTGGAAGGTGTCCCTGCCCATGGCAGGGGTGGCACTGGGTGATCCTTAAGGTCCATTCCAACCCAAACCATAGGATTCTACAACTCCAAATCTCCCAGCAGTGCTCTCTGGGAAGCTCCTTCCCTCCTGGACCATGGAGACTCCTGAGCTGTTTCCCTGTTAAACCTTGGAGATTTAAAACCAAGAGACGCTGCCGGTTTGCTGAAGTTGTCCTTAAGCTGAGAAGCTCCTCTGTGTGGGGGTTTGGCTGCCCATTTTCTCCCTTCCTGACATGGGATGCAACAATTTTATCTCAAAATTAGCTTAGGGAGCTGGCAGAGGAACAATCCCATCCCATCCCAGCTCCAAAACACCCAAGCTGAGAGTACCCAAGCACTGAACCCATCCAGAGTGGGATTAACCAAGGGAAATCACCGCTGCCACCACGACAAAAACAAAGCCCTGCTTCTACAGAGATGTTTTTTTTCCAAGAGAAAGCGCTCCAAGACAGCGGCTCAAGCAGAAAATGTGGAAGTGTGACCTACATAGGGGGGAGAGCTCACCAACAGCAGCTGTGGGAGGAGATCCAGCCCAAAGGTTCAACACAGCGAGATTTAACACACTGAAAACCCCTCACATGGAGGGGCTGGGCACCTTCCCCAGCACCTTCCCCTGCTGCCAGTGCAGCTTCACATTCCAGGGAATCTCGGGAGGAACCGCCTTTAGAGGCTCCCCAAGGTATTTATCTCCATTAAAAAGCCTCTCCCTCTATTAAATCAGCACTTGAGGAGCACTGGGCTGATAAGCAGCCAGAGGGGTTTTGTTCTGATGCACGAGGCTTGGAGCTGATCCAAATCCTCTGGCACCTCTCCCTGGCCAGCCTTTGCAGGGAAAACCTGTGGACAGAGGCAGTGCTCCGTGGGGATGAGCCTGGCTCACACCCTGCTCTCAGGAGCTCTTTCCCAGCCCTGCCACAGAGGAGGCAGAGAACAGCTCCAGGGAATGACTGCTGGCATTCCAAGGTGTGCTCCTTCCCACTGGGAACGGGTTTCACAGGCTCTGGGAATGCTGGAATGCTTTGGGTTGGAAGGGACCCTAAAGCTCATCTCATTCCACCCCTGCCATGGGCAGGGATATTCCAACAGCAAATCCATCCTTCCTCCCTCCTCCCTCCTCCCTCCTCCTGGCCCAGCCAAGCACTGTTGATAATTAACCACAATAACTCATTTGGCCTCGTGTCTCGGGGAAGAAGAGGCACAATTTCCACTTCACTGGCATCCAGCATTTCTGCCCCTCCCTCTGAGTGCTGGCTGGACACTGCCAGAGCCGTGCCCGTGCCCGCTCTGGGATCACCATTCTGTGCCTCCCGGGAAGCACGTAGGATACACTGGGAACAGCTCGTGGGGAAGCTGCTGCTCTCACCCTCCCAGAGCCAAGGATCCTGCACCAAACACCCCCGGGAGAGCTCAGCCCTCAGCAGGGCACGGGCAGCACGGGGCAGGTGATGCCTTAGGTTTTAACTTCTCTATTTTCAAATCCTGTACTGCTCAGAGTGTAACTCTGAAGTTCCTTGGAGCCTGGAATTCCTGCTCTCTCGTACTGGGCAGACAGAACAAAGCCTCTCCAGGCTTTGCCTTCAAGGACAGCCAGGCTGTTTTTAGGCCCAAAATGTGCAAACCAAAGATTCTAAGGGGGAGCAAGCTGAGGGGAGTTACATCGTTAAACTGGGGCTTTAATTGGAGAATGAACCCTGATATGCAAATGATCCAAACCTATCAAAGTGTGAAGAACTCGTGACCTGGGGTCCATCTTGGGGTCCTTTTTTTGGAAGCAGCCTCTGGCTCCCCCAGGGTGTACCTTGAAGGCCCTTCAAATAAATACCTGTCTTTATTCCCTTCCTCTTGTCTAGTCTCTGTTTCTAGGTGGCATCACAGGTCCCTCCAGAGGAGCTGCTGTCCCAGGGTCACTCTGATTCACTGTTTGATTCTAGCAATCCTGCAATATATCAAGTATTTTATTCCTTTTCTTCACTATTCCAGCCCCAAACACCTCTTGCCTGGGGCAGGTTTTCACACAGCCAAAGTGCACCTGAGAGAGCCCAAGGTGGTGTCAATGCTCCCGTGTCACTGACCTCCCTCACACCTTCAATCCCAAATTACACTGAGGTTACAACGCCGTGGATCACCTCCAACCCCATTCACCACCCTGTGACTTGGGTTTCCTTTCATCCCACTGCTCCCTGCATCTCCCCAGCAAGCTCTGTTCATCTGATGGAGAAACAGGAAGCACTGACAGCTGTTAGGGAATATTTACCTAAAGGAAGGGAACTCAAAATCCTTATCTGTACCCCAAAAAAACCCCTGGAATCATCACCAGCCCAATAAGGAAGCAAATAGCATCCAGGAACTTAATTTAAACCCACAAATAATGAAATACTCAGCAGCTGAAAAACCACAAGCCCAAAATTCCTGACAAAGTCTTTTTTTTTTTTTGAGTATTTCAACCACTGACAGAAAATGAGGTAAAATATATCAGGAAAAGGTTATTAAAGTTGCTCATCCAGCTGTGGTGGGAAGTGTGTCCTGCCCTCCTCATTCCAGTTCTGCCTTAGGTCAGAAATGATTTACCAGGTGAAAAAGTGGTACCATGGGAAGAAACTGGGAATTTTATTTCCCGTTACAATGACAAGGTGCAGCTTTTCACAGTGAAATTGGAATCCAATTTTGTTTTCCTATTTTAAAAGTTTTCATTCCAGGGCAAAGGGAACAATAAAATAAGCTCAGGGAAAATGAATTCTATGGTCCAGCAGTGCCAAACATGGCCCTGCCAAGGAGAAGTGGGTGACCCTTGGCTGGAGATGTTCTCCACATGGGTCCACTGGAGATGTTCTCCACCACCACGCCCAGACTGACATCTGAGCTAAAAACCACATTTCTGGGAAAAGCCTCACTTTTAACTTTCAGTTAAGAGATTGACTTAACTGCTTCTGCCCCCGAGCCCAGACGAGCCGTGAGCAGGGATTTATCTTCCTCTCTTCCCTCTCCAAATGCCATCTCAGATCCTTTCCTCCCTTTGCTTCCCACCACCCCTTCAGCTCTCGTCAATCACTCCAAGGATGTTGTGCTCTGTTCACGGTCTGCTGCGCCCACGGTCGCATTTTCAGCTGCTGCTGAGGTCAGAACCTGGCTGAAAGCACCAAGGCAAGGTCTGGAACCCAGCCTGAGCAGGAACTGTGCAGGTATTGCCAGCCCATGGTGCTCCTGGATCACTCTCAGGGCTTTGGGGGTTTCTCCTCCCCATCCCTGGCAGTGTCCAAGGCCGGGTTGGACAGGGATTGGAGCACCTTGGGATAGTGGAAGGTGTCCCTGCACATGGCAAGGGGTGGCATTGGGTGATTTTCAAGGTCCAACCCAAACCATTCCAGGACTCCATGATCTCCTCACACTCTCCAAATTTTGGGATCTCAACCAAGGCTGCAAGAGACTCAGGGCCAGACCCAGTGAGGGAACTCACAGGTGTGGCATGAGCAAGGTGAAGTTCACCACTTTGCCATTTTCTCTCCATGCCCTCAAGTCACAATAACTCCACTGTGCAGCCAAAGAGCTTTGGCACCCGTGGGCTTCCCAGGCATTCCCAACAAACTTCCACTGAAGAACTCAAGGAAACGAGTCCCTTCTGCTCTCTAGGCAAGATCAGCTGGGCTGTGGCTGGAGACACAGAGGGGTTTGCTCCGAGCTCTGAGGGGCTCTGAGGGGATCTCAAACTCTTCCCTTAGCTCCAGCAATGAACCAGAGAACTGCCAGAGGTGAGGGCAGATCCTGCTCCTGGGGTGTAGGGAATGGGACAGCTCTAGATGCCACCATGGGAGCCAGGAGTGCTGAGCCTCAGCCTGGGCTTTGCTGCCCTCAGCCAGGGGAGGTGCTGCTGGAAAAGTCAATCTATTGACCAGCTTGAATCAAACCTGAGAGAGACATGTTCTGACTAATTACCAGAGCCCCATTCCCTGTCCCTGCTCTGGGAGGGAGCGCTGGGAATGGCTCTGAGGGGCTGCAGTAACACAGGGCTGTGTGAGCCAAGGATGGGAACATAACAAACCAGGAGTTAGCAGTCCCCCAGTGAATAAATACAACAGTGCTGGACTCTGGTCCCACTCCCAGCCTCCACAGCAGCGTGGAAGGAGAGCTGTGTATGGATGTGCCAGGATTCCCTCCTTTTCTCTGTTCTCCATTTGCCAGTTTTCCCTTTCTGGGTTATTCCTTCACGGCCACGTGAGCAGCCCTGAGCTGTCCACACCCCACAACAGACACACTGAGCCAGGATGTGAAACCTGAGTCTAAAACTAGACCATGTTTTACCACACTCCCAATCCAATTCCAGCAGAAACCAAACCAGCTCCCCAAAAGTCCTGGGGATTTTTGTCCATAGCAAACCCAGGAACTCCCTGAGCTTTAAAAACAGAGCCTGAGCCTCACCAGTCAACTCTTCCCTTCCTGCCCAGTCACCAGTGCTCTGCCCCTGCTGAGGGAATCCACTTTGATTACTCTGCAGATCCAGCTGGATTAGATGCCTCCCATTTTCCTGGTCACCTGCAAATCCTGCTGTTTTCCTGTGCCCTTCTGCTCCTTCCCAAACCAAACACTTTTTGGCTCAAGAGGAAAACTCAAGCTCCTGCAGCTTCCTGTTGCCACGTTCTATCTGGATTATGACATCCAAATTCTCCAGCTTCTTCAGCAGCTGCCTATGAAAAATCTTCCCAAGTATTTTTGGCTAATAACTGACCAGGTCTTTGTCTGGAGCAGGTTTTGGTCAAGCTCCTCCTTGGCTGTGCCCAGTCCCACAGCCAGGTTCCCACGTGCCAGACACCATTATTTGATTTTAAATTACCATTTCACAAGCTTTAGCAAGTAAAAACTGCCAATTCACACCAGCACCTGATCACCCCACCCTCTGGAATCAGGAGTACCCACCCTTGGAGACACCCAACCCTCAGCAGGACAAGTCCCCTGCCAGCAGGAGAGGAGAGGAGAGGCTGGACTGGAGACTTCCAGGTGACCAACACAGTCCTGTGACCCTGCCCTGGCATCAAACACATCCAGGCAGGACACAGCAACCTCTCACAGTCAGGTCTCCTGCCAAAGGGAGCTCCTCAAGGACCTTCTGCTGCTTGTCCCAGTCTCTTGACTCCTGCACCTGGTTTGTTGTGCCATGAACTGGAGATTGTGAGGAGGGATTGTTTCTGAAGGAGCATCTGCTCAGGTCACCAAGTATAAAACAAGTCAAAGGAAATGCAAATAACCTAAAAACATCTGGAAGTGCTTGGGGCAGCTCCATATTTCACTTTCCTTTAGAGCCTGCCTGTCCCAGGCAGGGGACTCCCAGCCCTGCTGGACAATCTGCTCTGGGGCTGATGAGACTCCCAGGGAAAAAAAAGGTGTTTTCCTGTGGTTGGAAGGAATTTCTCATGTTTGTGCCCACTGCCTCCCACCCTGGCACTGCTGGGAGGAGCCTGGCCCTGCCTCATTCCTGACTTTTGGGCTTCACACCCTCCATAAGACACCTCCTCCCCACACTCCATCCACACATCTGGAACAGGGGGAAAAAGCTCCATCATGAAGCTGCAGAACAAGCAAAGCTCATCCTTCCTGTGTCTGACAGTGGCACCACTACAAACCAGTAACCCAGAGCACCCACCACCCCTTGGGCAGCCTCCCCTGGCAGCTCCTCTCCCTCTGGGCTCACTCCTACAGGGATTCACAGCAGGAATTCCCAGCTCTTACCTGGCTGAGGTGGGTGAGGAGGTGGCATCTGGTGGTGCATCATGGGGTAGGGTGGGGGCTGCTGGTGGGGCAGCAGCCCTGGGTGTGCTGGTGCCCCCAGGGGGTTCATGCCAGGCCCGGTGGGGTGCTGGTGGGGCTGCTGGGGGTTCTGGCTGTGCTGCTGCTCCATTTGCTGGCGAGCCCTGAGCTCGGCGTATTTGAGCTGCTCCATGTGGAAGTTCTGCCTCTCGGTCAGCAGCTGCTGCCTCTGCTGCTCCAGCTGTGCCAGGAACGGGACAAAAGGGAAATCAGGAATGATGCATTTCAGACATCTTCCTGCCAACCACACACGAAGAAGCCTCTCATTCCAACCCCACCAAACCCAAATCCAACACCTGTCCTGTGGATGTCTGCAGCAGGTTCTGGGAAAGGCTCCAGAGCTTTTTCCAGCTGGAACACAGGAACTCACCTTGTTCTGTCCTAAAACCTCTCAGCAACACAGCTCGTTACTCACAGAGCTGTGCACTGAGAGCTCTGGAAGAAACTGGGGGGTTTTTTCTCCCATCTTCTGCATGTTGGAATGAGGGGGAACAGGAATCTCAAGGGATTTTCTAGGTAAGCCCAAAGCAGCTGCAGGAGCTCAGGGATCACAGGCAGGATCCTTCTCCATCCTTTGAGTGCAGGAATTGGATGCCCCAGCAGCCAGACACCAGCAATTTGCATTATTAAGAGCTTTATGTAAAAACCCTCATGTCATTTAGGCCAATTAACATCAAATTGCCTACTTTGATTAATTATGAAGTTGTGTAGAGAGTGAGACCTGAGCAGCCCAGCCTAGGGAAGGTGCCCCTGCCCTGGGTGGGACTGGACAATCCTGAAAATCCTTCCAACCCAAACCAGGCTGGGATTCCATGAAAAGATAAAAAAGCTACTTCCTACTATTGGGCATTCGATGGATCAGTGTTCTGGTGAAGGCAGTGATATTCGACTTATTTAAGGAATATTGACACATTCCCACATTATTCCTCTTGGACGACCGGACCCGGGGTTTCGTGACTCGTTTACAAATATCCAGTGAGTGTTTTAAGGTAGGCTCCATCCTTCAGCTGAAAGCAGGTTGCCAAGGAGACTCTCACCTAGCACGAGGTCTCCAAAAATCCCAAAGCTCCCTCAGTACTCGGTGCTGGCAGCCTGGCTGCTGACAAGGCAGGGATGGGGAGAGGGAAGGGAGCTCCACAGAGCGGGCATTCAGCAGCCCCAGATGGGCCGAGCTCACGAATTAAACATGCTCCTGGCCGGGGTGGAGCCGCTGCAGGGCCCACAATGGCATTATTCATGCTGCCCTGGCTCCTTTCTCCTCGGACACGGCTGAGGGAAGCACCCCATAAATCCACCCCAGGGGGAAATGGGGCGTGTGGGGAAACATTCCCGAGGTGGCAGACAGCTGCGAGAGGAATTCCTGCAAATGACCCCAAACAAAAGCTCAGGCAACACTTTTTTATTCCTTTGAGACCCTTTTGTGGCTCTGCTTTGCTCTCTTGGTGTCACCCCATCCCGCTACAGTTTAAAAGAGTCTTTACAAGGATGCCCAAACAGCAGCCAGTGCCTGACAATTCACACTGGAGTAAGGAAAACCAGAGAAAACTTCCCTTCTACACAATCCCTGTGCTGGGGATGAGGAAAGACAGTTGGAAACGGGAAAAAAAAGGCACAGAAAGACCAGTGATAAAATGAGCTGGTATTAAAGCTGAGCCAAGTTTAAGCTTGGGCCCTAATACAGAGCCCAAACCCCTGGTTCTGTGCCAGGCTCTGTCACCACCTCAGACACAACCCCCCACTGTACCCCCAGAGTGGCATTACAACAACTGCCAGGGACACATCTTCCAGTGGGAACTCCACCAGTAACTCGCAGCTGCTCCCCAGTCTCAGTCATTGCTGCAGCTGGAGTGGGGCAGGAGCTGAGAACCTTCACCAAGCTCCTGTCACCTGCCACAGAATCCCAGAGTGGAGGGGTTGGGAGGGTCTGGAGCCCACCCAGTCCAACCCCTGGCCAGGCAGGGGCACCTGGAGCAGGTGACACAGGAACGTGTCCAGGGGGGTTTGGGATGTCTCTGCAGAGGGAGACTCCAGGCCCTCCCTGGGCAGCTGTTGCAGGGCTCTGCCCCTCCATGGAAAGAGGCTCTTCCTCCTGCTGAGCTGGAACTTGGTGTGTTTTGGTTTGTGGCCACATCTCCTCGTGCTGTGACTGAACAGAGTCTGGGACCATCCCCTGAGAGGCCTGGGGGAGCTTTGTGTGGATTGATGGGATCCCCTGTGAGCCTTCCCTTGTCCAGACTGAGCAGGCCCAGCTCCTGCAGTCTCTGCTCATCAGAGATGCTCCAGAGCCCTGAACATCCCTGTGGCCTCTGCTGGACCCTCTCCAGCAGCATCCCCCTGCAGAACCCTGCTCAGGAAATCAGCTGGGATTCATGGAGGTGGCTCTGGGTGTTCCACCTGACAACCCCCCAGTATCCACCACCCATTTCTGTGCTGCTGTAAAGGAGATGCCCCAGGAGGGGCAATAAAAGCACCTAATGTTCACCCAAACAACACAGCACCGTGCTACAGCTTCATCTCCAGCACAGAACTTCCTTTCAGCAGGAATTTCCCCATGGAAAGGGAGCTCAGGCCTTGGCAGGGGCTGCCCAGGGAGGTTTGGAGTGCCCATCCCTGGAGGTGTCCAAGGAGCACCTGGAGGTGGCACTGAGTGCTCTGAGCTGGGGATGAGGAGGAGATTGGGCACAGCTTGGACTCCATGGACTGGGAGAGCTTTTCCCACCTCAGGATTCCTCCCTGAACAGAACCAGCAAAGCTTCAGGTGCCATCAGAAATTCTGGGTCAGCAAAGCTCCACCAAGAAGCCCCTGGTTTGCCACACTCAGCACTGCTCAGCTCAAACACAAATCAATGTGTTTTGCCTGAAATGTAACAGCCCCCAGTCTGCAGCACTGATTCCTGTCAGCACTTACAGTCCCTGCTCCTTCCCTGCAAGGAAAAGCCAGGCCAGCAGCAGAGACAGGCACAGCGTGCAATGGCAGCAAGGAGGTTTTTCTGCTTTAATTATTCCACTAAATATCCACAGTGACAGGTGAAAAGACCGAATTTAACCACCAGGAAGCCAAGGGGAAAATCTGTATGCACATTTTTAAAAAAGGGAAATGTCATATGCCTCGAAAGAGAGGAAAAAACCCTCCCTGTCACTAATGGAATATATCCCCCAAAGAAAGAATCTGCAGGGAACCTTTCCAAAAGAGTTGGGTCCATTTCCTGAGCTGCCAATCAAACACAGACTGAAATGGTGGAGGATGTGGAGCAATCCAGAAATTCCTGCTGACATCCTGCTCCAAGAGAAGTCCACATCTTGTCAAACTCCATCAGTGTGATTTAGGGGGAGCTTTGGATTGGGGAAGAGTTTCTCCATGGAGAGGGTGGCCAGGCTCCCCAGGGATGTGGCCATGGCATCAGGCCTGGCAGAGCTCAGGGAATGTCTGCACGATGCTCTTGGCCACATGGTTTAGTTTTAGGTGCTGTGAGGAGCAGGAGCTGGACCTGAAGCCCTTTCCAGCCTGGGATATGATTCCATTGATGCCAAATGGGGGTGTAATTCCATTAAATTCACACAGGAAACCCCTGCAATGATGAATCAACATCTTCAACCCATCCAGAGTAACTGTCTGCTCACAACAATGAGCAGCTAAGAAAAAATAAATTTAAAAGCAGCCATTCTGATAAAAATGAGATTTTGAGTCACCTTTTGAGCAGCCGGAGAGGAAGCACTTCTCCAAAGCCTCTGGCACCACACGAGACACAACTCCTGGTAATTCCTGAGTAACCCAGGCCCAGACAGCACCTCTCCATGTCCTGACCTCTCTCCTGAAGCTGCTGCTGCCTTCCCAGCTCAGGCAATCCCACCATCACCACCACAAAGTGAGGCTGTCCCTCCTCAGCATCCCCCTGCCACCTCCACGCCCCAGCTCCAGGGCTCTCCCACGAGCTGCTCAGAATGCCCCCAAAACCTGAACCATTTCCTTGGAACTGACTCTTCCCCTGGGCCAGGGGGAAAGGCAGCAGGGCTGGTTCCCTTCCTAGGGAAGGAAGGGTTCCACAGATTTCACCCCTCCCAGGGAAAAGCTGTTCTTAGGTCAGATCCAATCCATGTGAAAAGGCCACAAAAAGGCTCAATTCCATGACCCTGCTTGGAGGGAGGATGAGGAAGCAAATCCAGGACACCCCCAGCGTGCTGCTTATGGAATAGAGAAAACCCTGGATGAAGGAGGAAAGGGCTCAAATGCCACTGTGGGAGGGAATGATGGATTCCAGCTGAAGGAGAAGGACACACAAAGGAGAGGAGCTGCTGCTTTTCCAGGTGTTGGCACACACAGATCTTTGCAGGGAGAGATTTAATCCCAAATTCCCACTTACTGCCTCTTTCTCCCGGTCCATGATGGTTTCCAGCTCCTCAAAGTGGCGAAGTTTTATCTCCAGCTTCTTCATCTGAGTTTCCACCAAAAGGGCCACCAGGGATTTGATCTTCCTCTCCTCCACGGCCGCCAGGTGCTGGGGATGAAGCACAGGGGTTGTTCTGTGAAATTGGGGACAATAAAGGGCTTGGAAGGAGGGAATCATCCAGCTTCAGCCATCCTGTTCCACTTCCAGACAGAAACCAGGGAATTAGATTATAAACTGTATGCTGGGAACCAGAGGCCCTTGGAAGGTTATTAAGCTTTGAATCAAATAAATAGGTGTGAAGGTTTCATGGAGGATGCTCAGAGCAACCCAGCTCTGCCTCAGAGCCCTCCCAGCACTGGGCACTGGGAGCACTTCCAGTGGGAATGCAAATGAGGGACAAGGGTCAGTGCAGTCAGCTGGGGGTCACCCAAAAAGCTCCCAGCAGGACACACACAGGAGGCTGTGACCCAGAGTGACCCCAAAACAGGGAGATGGCACTGCCATGCCTTTACCATGAAAATAGTTTTTTCTCAAGTAAAAAAGCACATGGATTCTTTATAAGGATTTAGCTTCATCCCATTTATAAACACACATAAATAACACCAGGGATCTGTGTATATATATTTGATACATGAGGCAGCCAGGGAAGTGTTTGACACCCTCAGAGTGTGACAAGTGTGGTCATGATGCCTTTACTGGTTGTTATAAAAACCTGCTGCTCAGAGTGAGAGCGCCCTGAGAATGCACCCATCACTCCTTGGGGGGCTCTGTGCTCCCAGGCACAGGATGTTTCACTGTGTCCAAGCCTTCCTGACACATCCCAGGGCTGGGGGAAAGGAGGGCTGGGCTGTCAGAAGGGAAAGGTGAGGGCTGAGGGGAAGAAGGAAAAAAGGAAAAGCAGGAGCTCATCCAGCTCCAGCTGCAAACAGACCCCTACTGAAGGAGCTGGGCCCCAAAGTGCCTCAGAACTGGAGGGAAGCAGCATTAGAAACCTCCCTGGAACCCTGATTATAATCAGAATTTCTCAGACCCATGTGCTACTGTGCCATTTGACAGCGTTCACCTCCCTGAGCCAGCAGCAGTGAAGGAGGGTTCAGTAAATGTGGGTAAATGCACTCCTGACTCTCTGAAGTGAATTTTAAATCAGGTCTGAGAGAACCAGAGTGACCCAAAGCTCAGCCAGCACCACATCCCTGTGAAATTCCATCAGCTGTTCCAAAACTGCCCAAAGTGCTGTGCACAAAATAATGAAACAATGCTGAGAGAACAGGAGATTTCATGTCAAATAACACTGTGTAGTAAAATAAACTCGTTTGTGTGAAAATTCAGAGTGAGGGAAGCACCTGGTGATAGAGAGTCTTCTACCAAACACTTCACTCTGCTTCACATGTGCAATTTTAACAATGAAATGGGATTAACATCAAATCAAAGCACACGATTAGGTAAAAGACAGGTCTCAAAATACACCTTAGAAAGGAAATTATCCCTGAAGTTTTTCCTAGAGAGACTCAAAGAAGCTGTTCCCCAGCCTGGCACTACCCAGGGCTTTCCGTGGGCAGAGGACAAATCCCTACAGCTGCAGCTGAGGAAAATCAGGAACATAAATTCAGTGGTAATTTGAAATGCCTGATAAACCCATCACTGCACCAGCCTTGAGTCATAAATGAGCAACTGATCCTAAAGGGCTTTTCCAACCTAAATTGTCCTATAAAAAAGAATCATAGAATGCATGAATGGTTTGGGTTGGAATGGACCTTGAGGATCACTCAGTGCCACCCCTGCCATGGGCAGGGACACCTTCCACTGTCCCTGCCTTAGGTTTTAACTTTTCTATTTTCAAATCCTGTACTGCTCAGAGTGTAACTCTGAAGTTCCTTGGAGCCTGGAATTCCTGCTCTCTCGTACTGGGCAGACAGAACAAAGCCTCTCCAGGCTTTGCCTTCAAGGACAGCCAGGCTGTTTTTAGGCCCAAAATGTGGAAACCAAAGATTCTAAGGGGGGCAAGCTGAGGGGCGTTACATCGTTAAACTGGGGCTTTAATTGGAGAATTAACCCTGATATGCAAATTATCCAAACCTATCAAAGTGTGAAGAACTCGTGACCTGGGGTCCATCTTGGGGTCCAATTTTTGGAAGCAGCCTCTGGCTCCCCCAGGGTGTACCTTGAAGGCCCTTCAAATAAATACCTGTCTTTATTCCCTTCCTCTTGTCCAGTCTCTGTTTCTGGGTGGCTGCAGGAGGCATCAGCAGGCTGCTCCAAGCCCCAGTGTCCAGCCTGGCCTTGGGCACTGCCAGGGATCCAGGGGCAGCCACAGCTGCTCTGGGAATTCCATCCCAGTCCCTCCCCACCCTCCCAGGGAACAATTCCTTCCCAATATCCCATCCATCCCTGCCCTCTGGCACTGGGAAGCCATTCCCTGTGTCCTGTCCCTCCATCCCAAGTCCCTCTCCTGGAGCCCCTTTGCATCACTGGGATCAGCAGCTTCTAGGAATGATCCCTTCAGTCCCAGCTACCTCTGAACAGGAGCTCAGGGAGGTCACGAGATCAGTTTTTGGCACGAGGTCAGACTGGGACCAGAACAGTTGTTTTGGGCAGAGGAAGTGATGGATCAAGAGCAGAGGTTCTGCAGCTCAGTCCCAGCTGGAGCAGAGCAGGAGCAGCACAGGACAGGATCCATCAGGGACACTTTTGCACAGAAAAGGAAAAACCAGCTCACATTGGGTTTACATTGAGAGAAAAATAAGCAGAAGGGACTTAAATTCTAATGTTGTTTGTTCAGAAACCAGAACCTGTAAAAACACATTTTAATTGTTGAGCTATATAAATACAGTCTCACCCTGAACATTCACATTCACCACCTCTCAAAGAGCACAACCCACAATTTCTTGGTGAAGCCACTGATCCCAAAAGAAAAAAACCAAGAAAAAACCCCAAACAAACAAAACCCCATTTAAATCACTTGCCTCTAACCCCTGTCTTTCCTCAGAATCCAACTGCAATATTCCTCTGATATAAAATCCTAAGGGAAACAGCTTTTCACATGACCAGGCCTAGAGTTTATGATGAAGAGTTTAATTACTCCCTCAGACAGGACACAGACCACCCAAAGCTCTAATATTGTCTGGCTTTTTAAGTGAGTGGGAAGAGAAATCCCTGTTGAACCTGAATTCTACTCTGCAGTGTCAACCCCCTAATTACAATACATTATTCCCTGTAATGGAAAGCTGAAGCTCTTCCAGAACATTATTAGTGCCATAATGAAAAGTGCCATCAGCCAGGTCCCTGCTCCCTGCAGCTCGTTATCTCCAGAGGAAGGGGAGCAGCAGCTCATCTTCATTTGGAGCGAGTGCCCTTCCATAAAACACAGATTAAATCTCATGGCTCCTTACACTTATCCAGCTTTTTTCCAACCTGGCTGAGGATATCTGTGAGTCTGATGAACTGAGAGTCACCCTCAGGTTCAAAGTGATGCACAAAGGAGCCACTTTGGACTCTGCACTTCACCAAAACACTGAACCTCAGCTTTGCCTGCACTTTGGGATTTTAATGGACAAGGAGTTTTCTGCCTCGTGGGATTTTACAACGTGGTTTGAAAGGTAAGAACTAAACCATCCTCCATCTCCTGGGTTCAAAAGGAGGGACTGCACATGACATCAGCCACCACCCTCACTCTGGGGGATGCAGCTGGGGAAAGAGTCTGAAGTGAAAGAGTCAGAGATGGGAGTGGAAAAGTCAACAGGACACACAACACCTCGTTGTATCCGTGGAGATCCATCAGGAATAAACACCAGCCATGCTTTGCTCTTGGTTCCTATAAAGCAGGTGGATGTGGAATGTGGCACCGAATCCAAGAGTGATTAAAAAACCCAAATTAAAACTTGAATCCAGAGAAATTTGTGAAGAGAAACCAGATTTGAAAAAGATACTCTAAAAGCAATGAAAGCAGTGTGGCTCCTGCAAGAAGGAGAGGCAAGACAACGTGCAATTAGTAATTACAGGGTAAAGAAAAGCTGATTCAACACAGCTCATTAGAGACCACACACAAACAGGAGTTTAAGGGGAGACACCAACGTGCTCTGAACTCTTGACAGAACCTGAAACCATGAAGGTGTCTGTGGAAGCTGCAGTGCCAGGACTGAACATCCCTCTGTGTTTGCTGCACACAGAGCCCTGGGGCAGCAGCAGAGGCCACTGAAGGGTTTGTGGCCCAGAGCTGCACCCTCAGCACCACAGCCAGACCCCCCAGCAGAGAACAGCCTTGCCAAGAAATCACACATTTTGGGCTGTTCCTTAGGGATGTTCATTGAGGGCATCATAACCCAAGGAGCTGCTTAATTAAAACTGTTCCTTATCTCACTCAGGGGCAGGAGAAATTAAAGTGTCAGGGATCAGAGTGGGAACTCCACAGCTCTGGGACCAAGGAGCACTCCAAGCACAGCTCTGCTGTCCCTGGAAGCCCAGCCCAGGGTGTTGGGACAGCACCAACCTTGGCTTTGGTGGCAGCAGAGGCCAAGGCAGCAGCTGCAGCTGTGGCCACGTTTCCTTCTGAGATCTCGTGTTCCACTTTCTTCTTCCCAGCCTCGGCCTCTTTGTCTTTGCTGCCATCAACGTTCTCCTTGTTCTCCTCTGCCTCCTTCTCCTCTGCAAGACATTCCCAGCCCAGGCTGTTACACGTGTTCCCGGGATGGGAGGGCCCCACACTCATTAGTCAGGCACTAATTAACTCATCCTGACTTCCAGCACTGCTCCCCATCCAAATGCTGACAGGGGAACCCCAGTTTGAGGGAATCTGATCCAACAAATGGGGCAACTTTAAATTCTTTTCATTCCCATCTTCTCAATTCAGCACCTGCCATCAGCTTCCCCTCTCATTTCCAAATCAACTCCATCAAATCCAAATGCTGCTACTTCTACCTGGTATTAAAAACCTGAATCTAAGTTGCATGAAAAAAGCAATATATCCATTCCCATCCCTGGCAGTGCCCAAGGCCAGGTTGGATGGGGCTTGGAGCAGCCTGGGACAGTGGAAGGTGTCCCTGCCATGGCAGGGGTGGCACTGGGTGGGCTTTAAGGTCCCTTCCAGCCCAAACCATTCCAGGATTCTGTGAGGCACAAGGGAAACGTGTTAAAAATAAATAAGGTTTTATGTAGAAAATGATACTCCTCAACCTGTCAAAATCCAGGCTCTTCATCACTTCCCAGGGAAACCGAGCTGAAATATTAACTTCCAAGGGTAGAAGTGAGCAGAGAATCCCAGAATGGATTGGGTTGGGAGGGACCTTAAAGCTCATCCCATGTCCCATGGGCAGAGACACCTCCCTCTATCCCAGGCTGCTCCCAGCCCCATCCAACCCTGAACACCTCCAGCAGTTCCACTTCTTTGCATCCAAAATGATGAAATGCTGTGGAATATGGGCAACCCCCAGCCATTCCCATGACCCACAGGCACTTTGGTGCTGCAATTCCTTCCCCCATCCCCAGGGCTGGGAAGCTCAGGGAGGGATTTGGTGCCTGAGCTCTGCAGGGAGGTTGCAGTGGGATGTGCTCTGCCCAACAGGTGCCAGGGAACATTCCCAGTTTGGGGCCTGTCCCAGGCTGTCTGGGGAGGTGCTGGAGCAGCTGGGAGCTGTTACCTGTCTTGGGCTCTGCAGCCCCTTCACTCTCTGGCTCCTTCTCCGTGCTCCTCTCGTTTTCCCCTTCTGGGACTTTCTCTCCTTCCTCAATTTCACTCTCGGCTTTGCTCTCCACCTAAAGGGGAGGAGATGGGTTGGAGAATGGCAGGGAGAGAAGAGATTCACTGTTAACTTCATTTATGGCCTTCAAATGAATTCAATACCATAAAGGAGGAGATTGCACTTTAAAGGGGGGCTGCTGCTTAAGCCACATTTGACAAACAAACCCAAAATGTGAATAAAACTAAATGCTAAACTCGACCAAGTCCAGTGACCCAGGCCAAGCTGGGTTACTTTGGGGGTACAAAAACTCCTGAACTAAGATCACAGAATCATGGAATGGCTGGGAAAATGCAGATTTCCCAGTCCTGAGTGAGTCTTCCCCACTTATCTCTTCCCAAATGTCCCTGTATCTCAGGGAGGCAGAAGAACGACCTGAAAACAGAGTGGGAAATAACCCCAAGGCTGCACTGATCAGCCCCAGGTTAGTCTGAACTCCTCATGCAGTGAAGGAGGCAACGAGAAATATCTCCTGTTGCTGCAGACTCCAGAAACAACCACCCCCACTTCTTTATCAGGAATTAAATAAAAAATTAGTAATAATTTAAAAATTAAATTTAGATATAAATCTATAATTAAAACATTCATTTTATTAAAATACACATTAAACAACATTATATTAATATATAAGCAAATAAAATAGTAATAATTTAAATACTAGAATAATTTAGCAATTATTAAACTGCTAGCCTGTAATTCCAGGCTCCCAGTTTAATCCCAGTTCAGGTGTGAAACACTCACTGCAGTCTGAGGTACCTATCTGTGGGCACGGGTTATGAAAAAGCCACAAATGTGTCCTTGTGGTCATTATCCATGGGCTGAAGGATACCAATAATTGGTGTGTAAATATCTGATAGCTCTGGGCAGGGTGGATCAGCCCCAGCAGCAGCAGGACACAAACACATCCACATCCAGGAGCCAGCCCAGAATTCCCATGAGGAGGATTTTCCTGGAGCAGCTCAGCTGGAGGCACCTCGGGCACAAATGGCTGGGCAATACTCAGAGTGTCCAACCCCAGCGTGTCCTGGGAGCCCTGGTGGAAGGCATTTGCCCAAACCACTGTGCCAGGGCAAGGTGCCACTGCAGAGCACCCCCAGGAACCCCCCACGGGCCCAGCTCCAACCCCAGCTCCCCCAGCATCACCCAGCTCCTCCCAGCCCTGCCTCTTTCCCTCTCTTTTGGACCAGGACCAAGCACTGCAGCCTCACTGCTGGGATTTGGGGCTCAGGCACTGGGAAGAAGCTCTGTGGAGGATGGAGACTGTCCCTTGGGGACACAGCACAACTGTCACCCATCCTATGGGCACCCCAGAGCTCGGGAATTCAGCATTTAAGTGCCAGAAGCCTCCTGCCAGCAGACCCAGACTCACCTTCTCTGCCTGCTGCCCCTCTGCCTCCGTTTCCATCTTCTCTTCCTCAGCTCCATCTGAGAAACAAAGAGGGAAGGTTTTGGAATTGCCCCCACGGCCACTCACCACACTCACTCTATTTCAGCCTTAACTAAAATCTGCTCTTCTCTAACAGTGGTTCCAAGCAAGTCCCAGCACTGAATTCCCCCAAACCAGGCTGCTCCAAGCCCTGGCCATGGGCACTTCAATCTCCCTCCAGCCCTACCCCAGCCCAGACAGGGCCCAACTGGTGTGAAAGAGAGACCAACACGAGGACAGAAGAAGAAATAACAAAGACAGTGATTAAAGAGCCACTGTTCCAGGTGCTGGATGGATGCACCTCAGAGCAGGAGTGGTGGAAGAGCTGGGAGTGCATCCCTGTGCTCTGGACACAGCCCCTGGCAATTCATTTATTGCTTTATAAAACACTGATTTAAAACGTTCCTCTAATAGCAGCAGGTTCCAGAGATCAGGGGATAACAACCAGCCATGGAAACACCATGGAGGTGCTGGATAATGTCCTACTGTCTCTGATATTTTTTGGATTGCTTAGAAGTCCAAGAAATCCCAATTTATCCACAGCTTTGCAAGGAGGGACAGGAGGAAGCACAACCTCGTGGTCCTGGCCCAGGATTTCACAATTTAATGTACAGAGGCATTAAAGGAGCTTATTTAGATCCTGGACTGGGGCAATGCAGAACTGCTGGTGACAAGGCCTGATCCATCTCTAAGCTTCTGAAGACATCAGCTGGTGCTGGGGGTTCATTGTCAGTAATCCTCATTTTCCTGCTAATTCCTGTGTGCTACACTGAGGAAAAACAAGGCACCAAGTGTTCTCCTTGAACAGCAACAGCTCTGTAGAGAAATTTTTACACGAGTCCCTTCCATATATAAGAAATACCAACTAAAATGTCTGACTGAAGGGGTAATAGTTTTCCTCACGGCCTATTTTAAGATGATAAACCCACTTATCTGAACTATCTGCCACCATAATTCAATTTAGGGAGACTGGGGACATTCTTCCTCACAAGTTTTATCTGAGAGTTAGGATTTAGTGACCCAATAATGTCACAGGGAAAAATCTCGATTAGATTTTGTCAGACAGCTCTTTCAAGCCTAGAAGCAGAGTTCCAAACTGGGCTTAAAAGTGTCACCCCTCCCAGGAAAGGGAAGGATTTACAAAGAAAGCTGGATTCAATCCTTTAAGAAAAAAAAAGGGGAGACAAAGTGCAGAGCACTCCCAGGTTGGTGGAGCTCAAACCAAAAAAATACTGCACAGAAACACCCAAATTTACATTCTTGGGTGGGGAGGATCAGCAGGATCATCCCATTCCCACCCCTGCCATGGCAGGGACACCTCCCACTGTCCCAGGCTGCTCCAAGCCCCATCCAACCTGGCCCTGGGCACTGCCAGGGATCCAGGGGCAGCCACAGCTGCTCTGGCCAAGAGACCAATCCATGGACCATGGGAGCTGCTGAGGGACTGATGCTGCTGCTGCTGCTGTGGAGGAAGTTCACTGGATCCCAGAATCAGAGGCTGGAAAAGCCCTCCCAGTCCATCCAGTCCATCCTGTGCCTGATTCCCACCTTGTCCCCAGCCCAGAGCTCTCAGTGCCACCTCCAGCTGCTCCTGGGACACCTCCAGGGATGGGCACTCCAAACCTCCCCGGGCAGTCCCAAGGCCTGAGCTCCCTTTCCAGGCAGAAATTCCTGCTGATGTCCAACCTGAGCCTCCCCTGGCCCAGCCTGAGGCCGTTCCCTCTCCTCCTGTCCCTGTTCCCTGGGAGCAGAGCCTGTCCCATCCCCTCCTGTCAGGTAGGAGTTCCAAACAAACAGGACATCCCAGCAAGACAAACTGCTTCCCTTCCACTCTTCAGAGAGGATTTTCTCAAGGAAAAGCACACAGAGCATCTCAAACTGCCCTCAGATCCTCCCTCGTGTTGATGCCTTAGGTTTTAACTTTTCTATTTTCAAATCCTGTACTGCTTAGAGTGTAACTCTGAAGTTCCTTGGAGCCTGGAATTCCTGCTCTCTCGTACTGGGCAGACAGAACAAAGCCTCTCCAGGCTTTGCCTTCAAGGACAGCCAGGCTGGTTTTAGGCCCAAAATGTGGAAACCAAAGATTCTAAGGGGGGCAAACTGAGGGGCGTTACATCGTTAAACTGAGGCTTTAATTGGAGAATGAACCCTGATATGCAAATGATCCAAACCTATCAAAGTGTGAAGAACTCGTGACCTGGGGTCCATCTTGGGGTCCAATTTTTGGAAGCAGCCTCTGGCTCCCCCAGGGTGTACCTTGAAGGCCCTTCAAATAAATACCTGTCTTTATTCCCTTACTCTTGTCCAGTCTCTGTTTCTGGGTGGCTGCAGGAGGCATCAGTGTCAGGACACACTGATGGACACCATCCAAACCCAAGTGCTCCTTCCCATTCCCAGGGACACCCTTGGAAGGCAGGGATGTGTGACACTGAGATTACTGCAAACAGCCTGATTTAACCTCGCTTCTCTGGTTCTGGCTGCAGCAATAAATGTTAGGTTAAAATTAGGCTGACAGCTTCAGACAGGTTGTAGTCAATGGGTTTTGAAAAGTGTTTTCCTGCATCAGCTGCAGAGCCCTGACGTGCAGTGACAGCACCGTGGCTGCAGCTCCCAGGTCCCAGGGCTGGGACAACAGATTAAATCATCCATTAGGAGTCTGGGGGGAAATGATTTGCCTGGCTGGAAGCAGGTTTCTGGTTCTTAATCATGGGGTGCTCCAAGTATCACAGAATCAGTGAGGTTGGAAAAAACCTCTGAGGCCACCGAGTCCAAGCTGTGCCCAATCCCCAGCCCAGAGCACTGAGTGCCACCTCCAGCCTTCCTGGGACACCTCTGGACTCCACCACCTCCCTGGGCAGCCCCTTCCAATATTTAACATCCTTTCCATGAAGAATTCCTCAAGAAGTACCTCAAAACAGCTGAGTCTGGTAAAACTGAATCCCTAATTCCAGAATGCAAGGCTCACACAAAGCTCAAAACACGCCTGACCTTCTGCACAGCCACAACGGAATTGCCTCTGGCCCCTGGCACAGACACAAACACCACTGCACTGATTTTCCTGGGTGATCTAATGAGCTTCATGAAAATACATCCCAGAGGAATCGATCAGCTGGAGATCCCCTTGCCTGGGACAAAGGGGGAAGCCTTGAGTTTTAAAGAGAGCCCCTGAAATCCCTTTCCTCTGCACCAAAGACGCTCTTGAACTCTCTCCAGCAGGTTTGGTATTGCACCTTGCAGGATGTGAGAGTCAAGGATTGCAGAATCCCAGAGTGATTACAGCTGGAATACACCTCTGAGACCATGGAGTCCACACCCTGTGCCAAATCCCACCTTGTCCCCAGCCCAG
>VZRV01010112.1:0-26137 GCA_013398115.1 Falcunculus frontatus
CCTCACAGCCGCGTGTGCTCCAACCGCCACGGCCTCATCCGCAAGTACGGGCTCAACATGTGCCGGCAGTGCTTCCGCCAGTACGCCAAGGACATCGGGTTCATCAAGGTGAGCCCCGCATCAGCGGGAAGGGGCTCGGGGCTGCCCGTTCGCGCTGACTCCTCTCGTCTCTCTCGTTCTCTTGCAGCTGGACTGAGCGCCGGGAGGATGAGGCGACAGCCAGGAACTCCCGAGGCTTCCCAGGGCCTCCCTGACACATCTGCAGCGTCTTGGCTCAGCCTTATTTAATAAATGATCTCCTAACCCCGCTGATCCGTGCGTGTTTCCCTTCTGTAAAGGTTTTAGCGGCTGTGGGGGTTCCTCTCCCCACGGTGCTGCTCCAGGAGTGTGGGGGGCTGCCCTGTTGTGCTCAGCTTCCCAAACTCCCACTATCCCGGGCTGCTCCGAGCCCAGCCTGGCCTGGAACCCTTCCAGAGATGGGGCAGCCACAGCTTCTCTAAAGGGAGAGAGTTAAAAGCACACTTAAGTGTGCCAGAGATCTGGAATTAGGGTTCCCAAGCTCTTAAAAAGGGATTACAAGTGCGTGGGTGCTCTTCTTCTCTTCAGTGCCGTTGCTCTGAGAGGACTGACCAGGTGAATGCTCTGCTCACACCTGGGATGCCAAACGCTGCTCCCTCCCAGCTGAGTGCCCTGCAGCTCCTTTGGGAATCTCCAGGAGCCTTTGTGTTGTCTCCCTGGTTATTAAATCAATGAGATGGGGTGGTGAGCAGGGAATGGGAGCAAAGCCAGGTGAGTCCATAGCAAAGCTGAAGGGCTGTGGGATTATCATGGAATTCAGAATGGGATGGAAGGGACCTTTAAAGCCCATCCAGTTCCACCCCTTCCTCCAAACCAGGTTTCTCCAAGGCCTTATCCAGTGGAAGGTGTCCCTGCCCATGGAACTGGATGGATTTTAGATCCCTTCCAACCCAAACCATTCCCTGATTTTGAGAGAAAATGTTACTGTTACTTTGAGTTCATTGCAAGAGGATTAAACCCACAGCAAGGTGCAGGAGAAGAACAGCAAATCCTGGGACACTAAACAGGATAAATTCATAGTTAAAACCTAATTAAAATCAAAAAGAGGTTAATATTTAAATCTCACTTTCTCAGATTTCTGTCTCTTCTTTGCCTTGAGCTGCTGCCATTGGACTGAGCAGGTTCCTGGGAGGGTTTCTCACTTCCTCAATGTCCCAGTTCCCTGCCCAGCTGGGAGGAGGATGATGGTGAGGAAGCAGCTCCTTCCACCTGCTGCTACCAAATCCATCCGTGTGTGGCACAGGGATGTGGGTTTGGCATCATCTGGGAGCTCTGCCTCGTGCTGGGTTTGGCTTTGCTGCACCAGGAGGGGGTTGGGCCTCTCATTTTGAAGGAGAAATGGTAAAATGCTGATTCTCACCAGAAAAATTCTTCGGTGTGAAGATCCTACATTAAAAAAATAAAAATACTCAGTTGCTCTGCTGGTGGTTTTGAGCTTTTGCCCCCAAGTTTTTATTGATGAATGCAGGGAGTGGAATCCTACTGATGCCTCCTGCAGCCACCTAGAAACAGAGACTAGACAAGAGTAGGGGAATAAAGACAGGTATTTATTTGAAGGGCCTTCAAGGTACACCCTGGGGGAGCCAGAGGCTGCTTCCAAAAATTGGACCCCAAGATGGACCCCAGGTCACGAGTTCTTCACACTTTGATAGGTTTGGATCATTTGCATATCAGGGTTAATTCTCCAATTAAAGCCCCAGTTTAGCGATGTAACGCCCCTCAGCTTGCCCCCCTTAGAATCTTTGGTTTACACATTTTGGGCCTAAAACCAGCCTGGCTGTCCTTGAAGGCAAAGCCTGGAGAGGCTTTGTTCTGTCTGCCCAGTATGAGAGAGCAGGAATTCCAGGCTCCAAGGAACTTCAGAGTTACACTCTGAGCTGTACAGAATTTGAAAATATAAAAGTTAAAACCTAAGGCATCGCTATGGGATGTGTTTGTTTGGCTTTGGTGGGATTCTGAAATATCAGAAAACCCTAATGGCCATTTTAACCAAAACACTGAATTTCTTAAATTAGGGGGGCTCTAACTGAGGTGTAAAACTTCAGAGAAACGCAAAATCCGTGAGGATGCAAAATGTGACCGGAGGGTCTCTGCAGTTCCCACTGCTGTGTCCAAATTCCCTCCTGCCACCTCTTGGAGGTGCTTGAGGCACTTCCCAGTGGGAAATCCCTGTTTTTCCCAGCATGTTGGACACAGGAGGATGCTCCTGTGGTGGGTGCCACTGAGAGCCTTGGAAATGGGAGCAATGTTGGAATATTTTGGATTCTCAGAGCTGAAAGAATCATTCAAACCAGGCAGGGAATTGTGGATATTTGTCCCTCTTTCCTGAGCAAAGCTCCTTCCTGATGGAAAAAGGGATTTGGGATTATTTTCCCTGTGCTGCCCTGAAGCCCCTGAGGGTCTGGGCCCCAAATCTGGGCCAGAACATTTTTGTTATCCTCATGATGGAAAACAAAAATAAAACAAATAGCTGGGGGTGGTAATTGTAAAGCGAATTCCTATTGAAACCAGAGCTAAAATATGTTTTGAAACTACCTTGTGAGCATTCAAATACCTCAATTGGCACCTAATTTTGTAAAAGCTTTAAACCTCCTTTTCTATTGCTCCCATCTTTTCAGTCTGGGGAGAAAGTGGTGTAGGACAAGCTGTAATTCCTTTTTACCTCATTGCTGCCTTAACCAGGTATTTATAGCCCAATAAACAACGAAGATGAGGTGACAAAACCTTGAATTTCCCGAGTTCGGCGTGAAAATCGTGTTTTGTTCCTCCCTAAAGCTGGTGGCTCCAATATCTGGAGGTTCAGGGATGTGAAGCTCGAACTTATTTGGATGCAAAACGATTTATAAAGAGCTGCCGATTCCCCTGAAGAACAGGTGAAATCCAAATCCACTTCAGGGGCTTTGCATTAATAGTGAACAGCTAATAAATGTTTTCCTTCAGGGAAATAAAATGTCCTGCTCGGAGCCAAGGAAAAGATAGTGATGCCTTGGCTTTGGGAGAGATGAGCTTCCAGCTGCTGGAATTGAGTTTGTAGGGGATTTGCACTGCTGAAACCTCACTAAATTGCAGTGGATTATGCACCAGATGAAATCTGCGCCTGTCAGAGGCTCTGGGAGGAATTTCAAAGGCTTTGGGTAAAACTTTGGTGTCTCAGCTCATCCCGAGGCTGGCAAAGGAAGCTGGCAGTGCTGGGATAGGAAAGCAGTGCCATTCCTGCTGGGAATACCTGTGCCTCTGATGCCTTAGGTTTTAACTTTTATATTTTCAAATTCTGTACTGCTTAGAGTGTAACTCTGAAGTTCCTTGTAGCCTGTAATTCCTGCTCTCTCGTACTGGGCAGACATAACAAAGCCTCTCCAGGCTTTGCCTTCAAGGACAGCCAGGCTGTTTTTAGGCCCAAAATGTGTAAACCAAAGATTCTAAGGGGGGCAAGCTGAGGGGAGTTACATCGTTAAACTGGGGCTTTAATTGGAGAATTAACCCTGATATGCAAATGATCCAAACCTATAAAAGTGTGAAGAACTCGTGACCTGGGGTCCATCTTGGGGTCCAATTTTTGGAAGCAGCCTCTGGCTCCCCCAGGGTGTACCTTGAAGGCCCTTCAAATAAATACCTGTCTTTATTCCCTTCCTCTTGTCTAGTCTCTGTTTCTAGGTGGCTGGAGAAGGCATCCCCTCCTGCTGTCCCTGCTGTGATTTTGGCACCAGGCTGGGGGTGATCCTCGGGCTCTTTTCCTTCTCCCGGCCTCTCCAGGTGAATTCCAGGTGGTTCCCAATCACCTGGATCAGGATCAGGAGTTCCCTTCCCCAGCTGTGAGACTGAGATAACACTTTCAGCTTGATATTCCCAAATTCCTGCAGGGATCAAGCTCCACCTGGGGTGGTTTGGAGGCTGCAGGTGATGCTTGGAGTGACACCGAGTTTAGGGCTGGCCAGAATTCCAGAGCCAAGCTTAGGGAAAGGGACAAACCCAGAGGGTGGGAGCAGGGCCAGGGAGCCTGAGAGGATACAGGGAATTTATCCAAGCACACAGGAACTGGGAAAGATAAAGCCCTGAGGGAATTAAATCTGCCCAGAGCCATCAAGGGTGACAAAAAGGCTTCTAAAGGTGCCCTGGTGAGAAAAAGAAGAGCAGGGAAATTGTGGATCCTCTCCTGAAGGGAATGAGACCGAGGGCTGGATCCAGGCTGGGAGAGCTGGGAATGTTCACCTGGAGAGGAGAAGGTTCCAGGGAGAGCTCAGAGCCCCTTGCAGGGCCTAAAGGGGCTCCAGGAGAGCTGGAGAGGGACTGGGGACAAGGGATGGAGGGACAGGACACAGGGAATGGCTTCCCAGTGCCAGGGGAGCGCAGCATTCCCGCTCCAGGAGCAGCAGCTAGATGGCACCTTCTGCCTGCAATTCCTGCTCCTTGCTGTGTCCATGAATCCCAGCTTCCCTCTGTGAGCTGGAGCGTGCAGGAGTTTGTCCTGCGGATTCCCTGTCCTTGCTTTCTTTTGAAAAATCCCAATATTTTGTATCCTTGCTGCTGGACAGGAGAACTGGGGCAGAGCCGAGCTCTCCTCGCTCCCATTGGAGTCTGGGTGACGTTGGAAGCAGAATTCCAGCTCCTTTCCTTTCCTTTCCTTTCCTTTCCTTTCCTTTCCTTTCCTTTCCTTTCCTTTCCTTTCCTTTCCTTTCCTTTCCTTTCCCTTGCTTTCCTTTCCTTTCCTTTCCTTTCCTTTCCTTTCCTTTCCTTTCCCTTGGTGTCATTTTGGTGAAAAAGTTGAAAATCCCACCCAAAGCAGGCAGAGGCAGTTTATCCCTGCTCAGGTTATCCCTGATTTTTTCCTGCTTCTTCACCAGCCCGTGCTGAGCTCTCCTCATCCTCACTGGCACCACGAATATTCCTGACCCGAGGGCTTTGAGCCATAAATTCATTTTAGAGGAGTCAAACTCAGTCAGTGACATTTGGGTGTCACTTCATGGGGCCAAAACCTGGGCTGAGCTCGAGGGAAGCATCTCTCCCTCATCCAGCACTGGAGATTTTGATAAATCCCATGGATTTCTCCCTGCTGATTCCTGCAGGGGAGCAGCACCAGGCTGGAGCTGCAGAGATGCTCACAACTCCCAAATCCCTGCTTTATATTTTTATTTATTCCTTTAGCACAGTCCTTTGCTAAACGTTCCCCATCCCAGTGTTGGGATGAGCCCCCGGGCACAGGGGGCTGTGCAGGAAAACTTTTCAGGAATAATTTCTCCATGGAAAGGGGGCTCAGGGAGGTTTGGAATCCCCATCCCTGGAGGTGCCCAAGGAATTCCTGGATGTGGCACTCAGAGCTCTGAGCTGGGGACAAGGTGAAGATCAGGCACAGCTTGGACTCACTGATCCCAAAGATCTTTTCCAACCTCAGGGATTCCATGATTCTGCTCCGAGTGTTTAACAGGAAAAGCTGGGATGGGATCAGGCTGTGTGGTGAGCAGAAATGCTCCCAAATAAAACATTCCCAAGGGCTGGCAGGAGGCACCAGGGGCTCTCATTCCCACCTCTTGTTGGGAGCGTGTTCCTTGCAGACAATGTTTATTTATGGCCTGGAAAAATCTATTTCCATCCCAATCATTTCCATAATGGAATATTTATGGCGACAGCCACAGAATGCTCCTTGACTAAACGGAGAAACATTTATTCAGTTCGAAATGTTTTCTTGTTTAGTGGGAAAACTGAGTTAAACAAACTTCAAAATTAAATTGGAGCCCTCCTCTTTAGTGGGATTGCTGGGGTTTCCCAGGTGTTGGCTCGCTGAGTGACGGATAATGTTGGAATTATCATTTCAGCTTTCATCTCAGAGAGAGTTGGTTTAGGTGGGATATTGGGAAGGAATTCCTGGCTGGGAGGGTGAGGAGGAGCTGAGATGAAATTCCCAGAGAAGCTGTGGCTGCCCCTGGATCCCTGGAAGCGTCTAAGGCTGGGTTAAATGGGGTTGGAGCAATCTGGGATAGTGGAAGTTGTCCCTGCCATGTCAGGGGTGGGATGGGATGGGATTTAAAATCCCAAACCACTCTGGGATTCCACATTTCCATGATTCCATTCTGTCCCAGAGCTTGGCTGCGCTCCCTGCTGCCCCCACACCAGCCCTGATGTGCTTTGGAAATTTAACATTTATGGGTTTTGAATTCATCTCGTTGCAACCGAGGGGAAAATCATTTTAAGGGATCAGTTTTGTTTGCACAGGGGTTGTCCCAAAAGCACTGGGACAAAACTACTGGGAAGGGGTGGTAAAAAGGATGGAGTGATGCCTCCCTTCCCAAAGGCTGGCTCAGAGTGTGGATGTCCACACAGAAGACACAAAAATTTTCCCTTTTCTGGCTGAGAACTGATCAAAGTTTGGCTGAAAACTCCGTTTTTGGGGTAAGGGGTGAAGAGCTGACAACCAACCTTTGACTCTTTTATCACAGAGCAGCAGTTTTATCTCATCCCTGCCAGTGCCAGCTTCCAAAATACACACCAGGGAGATGATGGGACGCTCCCACTTGGAATTTTCTGCCCTAAATGGTGTCCCCCTCTCCTTTTGGGGTGATTTTAAGCCCCAAAGCCCCACAGAGCCCCTGCAGTGTGGCCAAACTGTGATTCCCTCTTTCTCCAACCCCCAGCCTCGGCTGCACTGTGAGTTCCAGACCCCAAACCTGTGCCTTGAGTGCCAGAAAAGGGAATAAAAGGCCAACAAGTTCAAAATAACCATAATTTCCTCGGTGTTTTCCTCCCCCAGGGCTGAGTGGGTGGGCTGGGATTGGGATGGGAAGGGCTCTGAGCATCGAGAAGGGATAAAAGGGGCTGGTTTGGGGCTCTGAAATGGGATTTTGAGGCCGTGAACTGGCTGGGAATGAAGCTGAGGGAACTTTTTCCGGATAAATAGATGAGCACGTGTCCAGGTGTGTGTTTTTCCTCCCAGGATGGGCAAAACCTCAGGATACGAGTCCTGAAGTGACTTTCTTTGCTCCCAGCCTGGATAGAGCTGTTCAGAGTCCTGCCCTCACGAGGTAACTTTAATTCCTTTAAAAAAAATCCACATTCCAGGCTTTTTCGAGGGCTTTGATGAGTGGATTTTCCTCTCTGCAGAGGGCTGAGGCAAACCCAGTAAATGAAAAGTCTGGATGGCTGCGACTGGAAAGGTCTTGGAGCGTCGAGAGGGAAGGGAATGGATTGATTTATGATTTTAACAAGCCTGGCTGGGTCAGGAGTCGTGCCTGGCTGGGTTTAAAGGCAGGAGGAGATATTAATCAAAATTAAAGCTGCTCTAAGCCTCTCTCCAAGCCACTGGGCTCAGTCCTGCCTAATTGATCCCAGGCCTAAAGCAGGCCTGGCCCTGCAGAGCCAGCCTGGAATGAAGGGCTGGGGTTTAGTGCCACATGGAGAAGCAGAGGGCTGGAACAAGGGGATTAATGAGGAATAACTGGGATCACTGGGAGGGGCCGTGCTCCTGTCCCCTTGGATTAGGCGGTGTGGGAATGATGGATGGGGGCATGGAATGAGGAGCAGCGGTGACATTTGTGGAGCTGCCTCTGAAATCACGTCCTGCCAAAGGCTGGCTGTGCTCGGATAGGGAAGTGCAGCACTGGAAAATGAGGTTTTGGGGCACAAATCTGCCTTTGAACCCCCAGGGCCCGCCTGGATTGATGCCCGAAAGATAGGCTGGAAATAAATCCCCATAGAGCGATGTCTATAGAGCAGGGATTTGTTTATCTGNGGCCTGGATTGAGCTGTAAAAACCCAATGTGCTGCCCCACCGAGCTGCTGCCTCGCCTTATTCCTGCATCAGTCGGCATTTTGAGGGAAAACTCCCCAAAAAGAGCTGTGTGGATGGGGCTTCCCCCACCTGGGTGAGGTTAAGGAGTAGTTTTTGTTGGAAAAGACTCCAAGATTGTTGAGTCCAACTTGTGACTGATCCCTCACCTTGGTTTTCAGGACGTGAGGAATCTCTGGATGTTCCCTGAGGTCAGGGAGGGGCAGCGCCTCCTTCCATGGCCTGGGCTCTTGGAATGGCGCAAAAATTCTGGGAGGTTTTCTGCAAATCTCCACATCTTTTCGTAGAGAATCCATGTTTTACATGGGGAAAAGATGAGGAGAGGCTGAGGGAGCTGGGAAAGGCGCTGAGGCTGGAGAAAAGGAGGCTCAGGGGGGACCTTGTGGCTCTGCACAACTCCCTGACAGGAGGGGGCAGCCGGGGGGGGTCGGGCTCTGCTCCCAGGGAACAGGGACAGGAGGAGAGGGAACGGCCTCAAACTGTACCAGGGGAGGTTTAGGTTGGATTTTGGGAATATTTCTTCATGGAAAAAGGTGCTCAGGCCTTGGAACAAGTGTGACCTAATTGTGGCCTTCCAGTACCTGAAAGATCCAACGAGAAGGACGGGGAGAGAATTTTTTACAAGGCCTGGAGTGGCAGAATGAGGAGGAATGGATTCAAATTGACAGAGAATAGGTTTAGATGGGATATGGGGAAGGAATTCCTGGCTGGGAGGGGGGGGAGGGGCTGGAATAGAATTCCCAGAGAAGCTGTNGACCCCAAGATGGACCACAGGTCACGAGTTCTTCACACTTTTATAGGTTTGGACCATTTGCATATCAGGGTTAATTCTCCAATTAAAGCCCCAGTTTAACGATGTAACTCCCCTCAGCTTGCCCCCCTTAGAATCTTTAGTTTACACATTTTGGGCCTAAAAACAGCCTGGCTGTCCTTGAAGGCAAAGCCTGGAGAGGCTTTGTTCTGTCTGCCCAGTACGAGAGAGCAGGAATTACAGGCTCCAAGGAACTTCAGAGTTACACTCTGAGCAGTACAGAATTTGAAAACATAAAAGTTAAAACCTAAGGCATCAGCTGTGGCTGCCCCTGGATCCCTGGAAGTCTCCAAGGCCAGGTTGGATGGGGCTTGGAGCAGCCTGGGACAGTGGAAGTTGTCCCTGCCCATGGCAAGGGTGGGACTGGATGGGCTTTAAGATCCCTTCCAACCCAAACAATTTTGGAATTCTCTGGTGATTCCACGTTGGATTTCAGCCAGATGGATTTGTGCACATCTGATTATTTTAGGGACATGCTGCGTGAGGCGATGCCAAGCTCCAGAAGAAATAAGGAAAACAAGGATATTTCAGGATGTTACTCCTTGATTTTGCCACCCTCTCGTCCCATTCCAGGGAAGGGGCAGCGTGCCGGGATCGGGAAGAGCTTCAGCTGCATCCTGGTGCTGACGTGGGATATTTTTTGCTCTTGGAAAACCAAATCCTTTCCCTGCAAAGCACAACAACCTCGGCAGCAGAGCCCCGGGCGAGGCAGTGAGTGACAAACCCTCCTTTCATGTCCACAGCTGGTTTTGAAGGAATATCAAAGCTGCCACATCCATAAACCACCGGGATCGCAGCTGTGGAAGGAGCAGTGATCCTGTTTTATTCCTTCCCAGGAGCTGCTCAGCGAGGGAGGCTGAAAAACGCTGCTCCATCCATTCCATCTTCCCAGAGACCGATGGAAAATGCCCTGATTTTTGGGGAGAAAACCCAGCTGGGTCCTGATGTGGATTGCCACAGCTCCATCAGGAATTGGGAGTGGAGAAAGGCACCAAATCTGCGCTGAAAAAGGGAATTTCTTGGAGCTGGAATGTTGATGGGGGTTAAGCACCCCACATCCCAATGGGATAATGGATAAGGATGGTGCTAAGCAGGCTGGTGTTAATGAGGGTGATTAATTACTGTTGCCTCCGGGTCATTAAGGGCGGGAGGGGCTCATCCTAAAGGATCAGCTCCAGGGAAAAGGAAATGCCGTGGATGTGCCCATTAGAGGGATGTTTATTGCTTCCCAAACCCTTCCTGCTGAAAATTCCCAATCCCATTCCCCGAGGCTCTCTCATCCCGGAGCATCGTTTCGGCAGGAATACCCTAAAAAACTCCTTTGGATCCAAAACCCAACAACTCCTGATAAAACCATTGGTCAAAGAGAATTTTTTTCCAGCAAAACTCCAGGAGAAGGGAGAGGAAGATGGGAAGGGAAAGGAAAAATCAGGAAAATCAATCATTCTGGGAGCCTTGAAAGAGGCCGGGACTGTTGAACATTCAAACCAACAGCTCCTCAACACAGAAATAAAATAAAAATCCTCTTTTAATAACAAAATCTCTGCCCGAGGGGGACATTTATAGAGAGAAATGGCAAAGGGAATTCCAGATGGGCCATTCCTGAAAAATCTGTGACCACTTCCTGCACATCTTTTCCCTGTTTTTCTGCATTTATTCCATGGGCTCTGCTGGTAGAGCCTGGATCCTCTGTGGCCACCCTTGGAGCTGGGAGTTTCCATGGATTTTTGTAGCCTGAGCTGAAGTTTGGGTGTTTCAAGGGGAGCAGATCCCTCGGGGGTTCCTTAATGCTCAGTTTCAGTTCATTTAAATTAATATTTCTAACGATCTGCAGTGCAGAGTCACCTCCAAAGATTTAAACTGCCGGAGGGCAGGGATAGATGGGATATTAGGAAGGAATTCCTGGCTGGGAGGGAGGGGAGGAATAGAATTCCCAGAGAAACTGTGGCTGCTCCTGGATCCCTGGAAGTGTCCAAGGCCAGGTTGGACGGGGCTTGGAGCAGCCTGGGACAGTGGAAAATGTCCCTGCCCATGGCTGGGAATGGGATTTAAGGTCTTTTCTGACCCAAATCATTCCAAGATTCCATGATTTCCTGTTTCCTCGCGGTCAATGTGCATCACTGAATTTCCCACATGATCTCAGCCCCTCCTGCCTCTGGAATTTTGAGGCTGTTGGATACCCAGAAGGAGATAAAAGCAGATTTCAGTGCTGAGTGTGGGAACACAAATCAAAAACGTTGAGCCATGGGCAAAGTCAAGGCAGCGCCGACAATTCCCTCCCTCCTTTCCCAGGAATGTTTTAAACTTTAATGAGGGAATGAAAGGAATTTTGTGGAATGGAGTCAAAATTGCAGAAGGAACATTTTCCTTGCTGTGATCCCAATTTGGCTGAGAATCCAACTGGGATGTGGTGTCCTTGTGGGGCTTGGTGGGACATGGGACAGATCCTGCTGGTGGGGGTAAAACTGGGATTAGACTCTGGATAGGAACTGGGACAGCTTGGATACAGCCTCAGAATCTCAATTTAGTGGGATTTTCATTTGGGAAAGAGCAGCCTGGAAGTGTCCAAGGCCGGGTTGGATGGGGCTTGGAGCAACCTGGGATAGTGGAAGGTGTCCCTGCCCATGGCAGGGGTGAAATGGGATGGGATTTAAGGTCCCTTCCCATCCAAACCATTCCATGATTCCATAATTCCTTTGCTTGTCAGCTTTTTAAATCCCATGTATATCCATGTCCTTCATATCCCATTGCACTCAATGAGGTGGAAACAGATACAATTAATGTCAATTCCTTGAAATTCCAAGGGAATTCCGAGAGAGCTGGGCCAGGAAAAGGCATTTTGGGGATTTTTGTGGATATTTAAAAGACATTTTACAGGATAGGGTGAGGGGATGTGTGTGCTACATCCAAGGATGGGAAGGGTGGTGGGAATAAATCGGGATGCCTTGGATAGGGCAGGACCTGAGCTCGGAATAAATAATGTGGAATTAAAGGTGGAGAAAGTGTGGCTTGGGCTGGGATAAAGTCAATTCTCTTCCTGAAGCTGGCGTGGGGATTTAGATTTGTGGGAAAGGAGGAATGAAATCCGTGTTTGGCTTTTCCTTTCCCTATTAAAGTGTCTTTACCTCAACCCCTTCGTTCTCCCACTTTTCCCCTCCCGATTTTCTCCCCCATCCCATGGGATTGTGAGGGGCTGTGCCTGGGATAAAAACCCTGCTGGATGCTGAATCCCTCTGGATGCCACGGGTTGGGATTTGGGAGGGCAGGAATCAGTAGATGGAGCTGTTTGTTAACATTTCCTGGTGATTTCCAGCGCAGAGGGATGCGGAGCCATCGGCATTCCCGGCCTTTGGAAAGATCCCATGTCCATCCTGGAGTGTTTCATTCCAGCTGTCTGGAGAACGGGGTGAAGGCTGCACTTCCCTGCCCGATTTCCCAGGAAAGCAGAATATTCTTGGAATAAAATATTTTAAATATTTCTATAAAACCTCTACAGTGAAGGGTGGGTGGAGGGACGAAAGCAGGAGCTTCCCTTGGATATTTGGGAATGTTCAAGTTGGATATCAGGAAAAATTCCTTCACACAAAGAGTGGTTCAACACAGGGAGAGGCTGCTCAGGGAAGTGTGGAGCCACCATTCCTGGGAATATCCAAAGAAAACGTGGGATTCGGTCAAAGGTTGGGCTTGATGATCTTGGAGGGCTTTTCCAATCAAAATTATCCCGGGATACGGATGGCCATGACCCTCCCCTGGCATCCCATTTCACACAGAACCTCTTCCATGGAGTATCCAGTGCCTCATCCCAGCAGAGGCCGTGGATTCCCGTGTGGCAGGGGATGGTGGGACACGTGGGATGAAGATGGAATGGATTAAAGCAAAATTCCGGCTTTTCCTTGCCCATCTGTGGCCGTCCCAACTCTTGTTCTTCCCCAGGGAGGAGCGGAGGTGGAGTTTGTCCTCGTCCTGCTGCCAGGTGACCTCGGAAGGGCCACCCCAAATCCAAGCAAATCCCAAAGTGTGCAGCTCCATGCATCCAGGTGCTCCCTGAAATCCTCTCTGCCATGGAGCTGCTCCACCCCCGTGGGCCGTTCTCTTTAGGGTTGGACTCAACGGGTCCCTTCCAACCTGGAATATCCTGAGATTCCATGACCTTTTCTGCCTGATTCCACTTTTCCAGTGTTCTAGCACAGCTTTGAGGTCAAATCCTTGTCTGAAGCCCAATGGGATTTCCATGGAAAATGGGGAAATCTGCTGGATTTAAAGGATAGAACATGAAGATGGCGCCAGTTCCCACCACAAGTCTGTCCCAGCGTCTCCAGTGGCAGCTGGACATGGACAACCAGGAAAAGCCAATGGGAGCATCCCAACCTCTGCTCTTCCTGCAGCTGATCCAGGGATCCCAACCAAGCTCATCCCCAGTGGAAAAGCCATGGGATTTCCCATGGACACAGGAGCAACCCCATGGACACATCCAATGGGAGCAGAGCTCCTTCCTCACATCCTCCAGGTGCTCTCCTCACTCATGGAATTATCCCCCACAATGCTCATTTGGATTCCAAAGAAATGAGCCATGAGCTGCTGGAAATAATAATAATTTTCACCAAGAACGCCTGAGGATCCGGGCCGATATTTTAATTTCATCTGGAATTCCAACAGGCGGAAAATCCACTCAGAATTAAGTTGGGATATGAGGGAGAAAGTTGGGAAGAAACAGGAAAACATATTTGGGTGGGGGGAAGGATCTCCTGTCCCGCCTCCTTTGGGGTCTTCTGCATGGAATTAATTCCTTTGGAAAAAGCAGAAAGTTGGGAAAATGGGAAAGAGGAGAAATTTAGATGCTGTCAAGAAAAAATGGAACAAAATCGAGCGGAAAAACTCCGTTTTTCCTTTTTGCAGGATCAGATTTATTATTTTGATTTTTGTTTTTTTTTAATTTTAATTTTAATTCTTTATTTTAATTTTTAAAAAAATTTTAATTTCTATACTATTTTATTATCTGCAGGCCAGCACAGCCCTTCACTGCTGCTCATTTTGAAGCGCTCCAGAGTTTTCCTTGGAATATTAATAAATTTTGGCCCTGGCCACAGAACTCTTAAGAGTGTCTGGAATTTAAATACACAAAAAATGCCATTTTTTGGGATATTTAAATTGCAAACCACAAGGATGACCCCGAGAGTGGAGGCAGTGCTGCCACACAGAGTTTTGCTTGATGCTCTCAAGTTGCCCTGGGTGTGTGAAGAAAATTGTAATAAATTTCAATTATTTTAAATTTTTTAATTAAAAATTTTAAAATTTTTATTAATTCATTATAGAATTTATGAATTTTATGTGAAATAATTAATTCACACTCAGTTCTGTGGGTCTGGGGTGGGTCCAGGCAGAGGCTTCGATGCGCTGCTGGTGGTGGGATTCTCTCTGCCATCAGAAACAGCTCCTTAAGGAAAAGGAATTTTCCCACTTTAGGCATTTATTTGTGGGATTTGGGGATTGCCTTTTCCAGCCAAAGCACTGGAAAATCCTTTGGAGCCACAGGGTTGGCTTTGGCTGGGACCATGGAGCAGCAGAAGGATTTTGGGTGCTGCAAAAGACACATGGAATGAGCAAATGATTTCCTTGGAGAAGGCAGTTTTTCCCCCTTTCCCTGTGCCATTCTGGCTGTGTCATCCCAATGGCTCTGAGGATGGACAAATCCCAAAGGAATTGCTCTAAAAACAGGGAAAGGTTTCCTGGAAAAGCTGTGGCTGTCCCTGGATCCCTGGAAGTGTCCAAGGACACGTTGGATGGGGCTTGGAGCAACCTGGGATAGTGGAAGTTGTCCCTGCCCATGGAATGGGATGGGATTAGTTGGGATTTAAGCTCCCTTCAACCCAAACCATCGCTAATTTCTGGGAAATCCATGGCAGATGTGCAGGAATGCTGAGGATGAAGTTCTGGGAGACGCCGGAAGATCCAAGCCTGTCATAAACCAGTTGGAAGCATCCTGCTGCCTCCAGCAGGTCATGGATCAAGTGTTAGGATTTCAGGAAAGCAGGGAATTATTTTGAATGGGATCCTTCCCAAAAAAATCCCAAAGTGCTGAGGAAGTTTTTGGGAGGGAAGAGTTGTCTGGGAATCCAGGATGGCTCGGGGGGTTCAGTGTGGGTGTGGCAGGGAATTGCCTGGGAGTGGTGTGGGATAAGGTTTGGAGAAACTGTTCCTGAGCTCCCTGATCCCATCGTGCATCCAAGAAAATGACTTTTCCATCCATTTCTGGGGAGCTGGGAAGCAGCAGCAGGGATTTGAGCTGGGTGCTACTGATNGCCAAAGCACTGGAAAATCCTTTGGAGCCACAGGGTTGGCTTTGGCTGGGACCATGGAGCAGCAGAAGGATTTTGGGTGCTGCAAAAGACACATGGAATGAGCAAATGATTTCCTTGGAAAAGGCAGTTTTTCCCCCTTTCCTCATGCCATTCTGGCTGTGTCATCCCAATGGCTCTGAGGATGGACAAATCCCAAAGGAATTGCTCTAAAAACAGGGAAAGGTTTCCTGGAAAAGCTGTGGCTGTCCCTGGATCCCTGGAAGTGTCCAAGGACACGTTGGATGGGGCTTGGAGCAACCTGGGATAGTGGAAGGTGTCCCTGCCCATGGAATGGGATGGGATTAGTTGGGATTTAAGCTCCCTTCAACCCAAACCATCGCTAATTTCTGGGAAATCCATGGCAGATGTGCAGGAATGCTGAGGATGAAGTTCTGGGAGACGCCGGAAGATCCAAGCCTGTCATAAACCAGTTGGAAGCATCCTGCTGCCTCCAGCAGGTCATGGATCAAGTGTTAGGATTTCAGGAAAGCAGGGAATTATTTCGAATGGGATCCTTCCCAAAAAAATCCCAAAGTGCTGAGGAAGTTTTTGGGAGGGAAGAGTTGTCTGGGAATCCAGGATGGCTCGGGGGGTTCAGTGTGGGGGTGGCAGGGAATTGCCTGGGAGTGGTGTGGGATAAGGTTTGGAGAAACTGTTCCTGAGCTCCCTGATCCCATCGTGCATCCAAGAAAATGACTTTTCCATCCATTTCTGGGGAGCTGGGAAGCAGCAGCAGGGATTTGAGCTGGGTGCTACTGATTTATGGCAAAGCTGGAGGGGAATTCCCTCCCCAGCTCAACACCTGGAGCTGATTTAGGGAATTCTGCAGCTCCAGGGAGAAACCCCGGGAAAGGAAGAGCTTGGAGATGCTCAGGATCCTCCTGGAATCCCAGGATCCATCGCTGAGGTTGGAAAAGCCCTCTCAGAGCATCCAGCACTGCCAAGGCCACCACTGCCCCGTGTCCCCAGGTGCCACATCCACACACCAGCAGTGGTTCTTCCGTCGGTTTTTCCCACACCCCTCAAATCTCCCAGGAAATCCCTTTTTCTGGAGCTGGGAATTGCTGTCACTTGGAGCTGGAGAGGCAGCTTTTCTCAGGAATGCTGCAAGGGATCTTTCCTTTCCAGTCCCAGGAGGAGCCCAGGCCTAAATTCCTCGCTCATTTATCCATTTTTATTCCCTAATTCCTCCTGAACGCTTCCCTCTTGGAACAGCACTTAAGGAACGATGCAGACTGGAGGGGGTTTTGCTCCCAGCTGGATAACGTTCCATAAAGGATGTGATCCCAAGAAAGTCTGGAGAGGATTTTTCCCAGTTGAACAAACCTTTTAGGGAGGTGCTGAGCCCTCCCCTTGCTGGATCCGTGTGGTTTGGAGCCGGATTTTCCTGGGATGGGTTCGGTGTCGATGGGAGAGGGGCTGGAGCTTCCCATGGAAAGATCCCATGTGGAGATTCAAGGTTTTTCCTCGGCTTTTCCTGCCTCCAGCTCAGGGATCCCAGCACAGGGGGGACGTGGAGCTGCTGGAGTGAGTCCAGAGGGATGGAGCAGCTCTGTTGGGAGAAAAGGCTGGGAAAATTGGGAATATTCACCTGGAGAGGAGAAGCTTTGGGGTGGCCTGAAGGAGATCCAGGAAAGAAGAGGAGAGAGGATTTACAGGGATGGAGGGACAGGACAAGGAGGAGTGGATTCAAACTGCCAGAGAACAGGTTTAGATGGGAAATTGGGAAGGAATTCCTGGCTGGGAGGGTGAGGAGGCACTGGAATAGAATTCCCAGAGAAGCTGTGGCTGTCCCTGGATCCCTGGAAATGTCCAAGGCCAGGTTGGACACTGGGGCTTGGAGCAGCCTGGCATAGTGGAAGGTGGAACTGATCTTTAAAGTCCCTTTCAACCCAAACCAGTCTGGAATTCCATGATTTTCCAAGCTGATTTTTTACTCCTCCTAGTGCAGCGCTGGGAATTCTGGAAAACACCAAAAATCCGTTTTCCACCTCTCTTCCACAAACTTTTCTTCCTCTTTCTGAGTTCCCTACCAAACAATCTCACCCCACTGAAGCTGTTTGGGCTTTTGCTCCGGGGCACAGGCACAGATCTTTGCCTGATCCATATTTTAACAACCCTTGGAAAGAGCAGGATGCTGCTAATTCCGTATGATGGGATTATGGTGGGCTCCTATGAATTAATGGTGCTTAGAAAAACGGCCCCATTGAAATCCTTGCCTCTGAGCATTAACCCAGGAGCTGAGCCGTAAAATGCAATCCTCATTAAAAATCAGTGGCCTGTGCTCCCAGAGCTTCCCAAAAGCCACTTTTTGTCTGATAAATAGGGAGAAAAAAATCCCCAAATCCTACAGGAGCATTTTTGTGGTGTGGGGAATGCTGTTATAGGGCAGGGCTTTGGGGTTGGGTGGGTTTTAAAAGGTGCTGCTGTTTGCATGTGTTTAAGAGAAATGGGAATATTTTGGTTGATTATCAAAGAGGTTCCCCATGTTTGGGTTGAAGGGAGCTTAAATCCCATTGAATTCCATCCCATTCCATGGGCAGGGACAATTTCCACTATCCCAGGCTGCTCCAAGCCCCATCCAACGTGTCCTTGGACACTTCCAGGGATCCAGGGGCAGCCACAACTTCTCTGGGAAACCTTTCCCTGTTTTTAGAGCAATTCCTTTGGAATCTGTCCATCCACAGATTCTCTTTCTGTTTATTTCTTTTAGTCTTGGAATTTTTTCTCCAACAAATAATCTGGGGGTGGTCATCGATCCTTGGGGTCAACCTCCAACCTGGTTTGCTGTGATCCTGATTCAATATCTTGGATATTTTTTAAGGTTTTTATGGTTTAAGTTTGGCCCCAAATCAATGATGAACAGGAGAGATGGGAAAAACCCTAATCCCAGTGGGAATTGTCCCTATCCCTGGCAGTAGGGTTGGAATAAACCCCTTTAAAACCCCTTCCAGCCCAAATAATTTTTCCATTCCTACATTCGGAAAATCTTGGAGCCCTTTCCAGCAGAACTGAACTCTCTGCTCTGCTCAGCCAAGGATTTGCCCAGTGGGAAGATCCCAGTGAGTTTAGGGATTCTGGCAGTGTTTGAGGCTGGGGGTGTGTGGGATTTCTGGCTGTTTGTGGATATCCCTGTGGATATATCCATGGATATCCTGCGAATATCCCTGTGGATATCCCTGTGAATATCCCTGTGGATATGCCTTTGGTTACCCCTCTTTTGCACTACACAAAACACCTTCCCAAGAGATTATCTCCTCCTGCTTTCCCTCTTTCCCCTCTTTTTTGTGCAAGATCCCATAGACCCATTCCCACGTTTTACAATGTCCTGAATCACCTGGAATTTTAGGATTGGGTTTTTTTTTCTCTCATTAAAAAAAAAAAAACTCTGTTCATTCCCTGCTTTATTTCCTCCTGTAATCCCTTTTCTGGGGTTGTTTTCCAGGGATGTGGTGGTGCTTTGCCCACTCCTGGTTAAATTACTGAGTGACACCTACAGCATTTGCATCCTTAATTATTACCCTTTACACTAATTAGGCTTCTCCTTGCTGTCACTCTTCAGAGCGTCTGTTACAAAGATAGATGGGACGGATCCAAAATGTTCCATGAATATTCATCCTTTCCCAGTTTGGAACCGTTCCTTGGTGGTTCCTTTTGCACTTTTGGGCTTGGACAGCTCTGTTTGTGGGCAGGGCTGGGAGGCAAAACAGAACCTTTGGCAGAAGGGGATTTTTTGGGGGGGTTGTTCTCACAGCCAGGATAAAAATTTTCATGGAATTTGCTCTGGAGATGGGATGGGATAGGTGAGTGGGGATGGATGTGCTCCTGGAAATGTCCTTGGAGGAATAAAAGGGTTTTTCCTGCAGCTCTGGGGCTGAGCCTTTGGCTCTCTTAATCCAGATGAAGGTTGTTCCTGTATCCCAAATGTGGTTTTGGGATAATTGCCTCGTTCCTGGGCACCTGGGATAGTGGAAGGTGTCCCAGCCCACAGCAGGGGGTGGAATGGGATGGGTTTTAGGGTCCCTTCCAACCCAAACCATTGGTGTGGGACTTCCTTTGCTCCATTGCTGGATGCAGAGATCCCCTCAGGGCCTGAGGTTAATTCCAGCTGGCTGCAAATATTGCAGGGAGCGGCTCCCAAACCTTTCCCTGGTTTTTCTGGGAGGAAATGGCCTTAGGAATACATTCTGGGATGAATTAATGAGTGTGTTCCTGCAGGAATTCCAAGCCTGGCTCTGGGATGTGCTGCAGGGTCTCCTCCTGAGCAGTTACCAAAACCAGACTTGAGCATTTTATAAAAAAACAGCTTAATTCTTAATTATTTCCTTCTTTTAATGAGAATTAAATTTGTTATTAAATCCCGATGCCTTTATTCCCTCACTTCTAAGTCCTGGGAACCCTAATCCAGGGCTGCGGGGCCACCAAGAGCCTTTCACAGTCTTTAAATTCCCAGCTCCTCCTCCTGTTTCCCATCTTTTCCATGGTGCCGCAGGGCAGGAGAATCACCCGAATTGGGACAAATCCTGACACGTGCAGGGCATCCCGCCATGGAGAGGGAAGGGCTCCTCTTTTGGGATGCAGATGGAGCTGGGATGTGATGAAGGGAATTTGGGAGGTTAGGTGCGACCTGCTGCTGCTCCCGGCTGGAATTCTGCGATGGGTGGATGCAGTTGTGTGCCCACACCTGGATTTTTAATCACTCCAGGTCTTCCATTCCTCATTTCCCTTCTTTTTTTTTCCCACCCCCTCCCCATCTTGCCTTCAAAGGCGATATTTATTTGACCCGAAGCGAGCTCCTCATCAAACAAACCCAAGCCACGGATGCTATAATTAGCAGGATATCCTAATTTTTCTTCGAGCCTAATTGGAAGGTTTCTCCCATTTCGGGATAATCCTAAAACGATCCTATTTTATGGCTCATTTGCCAGAAAAATCCCGCGAAGCTCTCGCAGCTTTATCACCCCTTATCAGTGGGTAAAGAGTATCAGAGAGGGGCGGGGGGGTTTCTGCTAAACCTCGCTGCTGCCGCTGGGAAATCTCCCAATTTTCCCAACTTTTGTTAATTAAACAGCCTTCCCTGAGTGTTCGGTGATAACGAGCTGCTAAAAAGACTCTGAAAACAGCCCCAAAATTCCCTGCAGGGGGCTCGGGGTTTCCAGCTCTTCTTGCTGGAGCTGATTTTGGGTTGTTTGGGGGAGTTTTGGGTGGATGCTGTGGATCGTCGGCTGCGCCCACAGCAATTCCCAGCTCCAGGAGAGGGTTTAACCCTTCCCACTGCTGCGTTAATCCCATTAAATGCCCGCGGTGAGCTGCTAAATGGCCGGGTTTGTTTTCCCTTCCTAATGAGCCCAAATTAATCACATTCGATGCGTTCTCGCTGTTGAAGGGCGCCTTCATCGCTTTTCTTCTTCCTCACTGACCTCCAAGGTAGGACAGGAGGGGGTCGTTGGTAGCCAAAATCCAGCAATGGATTTGGGGGTTCCATCCAGCAATGGATTTGGGGGTTCCAGCCCCCAATGGATTTGGGGGCTCCAGCCCCTTCCCCAGTCGGCTTTGGGAAGGGTCTGGAGCCCCAGGAGCAGCTGAGGGAGCTGGGAAAGGGGCTGAGGCTGGAGAAAAGGAGGCTCAGGGGGGACCTTGTGGCTCTGCACAACTCCCTGACAGGAGGGGGCAGCCGGGGGGGGTCGGGCTCTGCTCGCAGGGAACAGGGACAGGAGGAGAGGGAATGGCCTCAAACTGCACCAGGGGAGGTTTAGGTTGGATATTGGGAATATTTCTTCATGGAAAAGTTGCCCAGGGCAGTGGAGTCCCCATCTCTGGAGGGATTTAAAGCCCTGTGGATGTGGCACTTGGGGACACGGGGCAGTGGTGGCCTTGGGGATGGTTGGGTTCGATCTTGGAGGGTTTTTCCAACCTCAAGGACTCCGATTCCATTTTCTGGAATAAAAGCAGCTTCCTGGGGCACGTTGTGGCTCAGTCCTGTGCGATCAGGTCTGCTCCTCATGGAGCAGGAGCAGCTCCTGGGGCTCTGTTTGCTCATGGAGCTCTTTCCGGGTGGTTTTTTGCAGAGGTTTGAGCCACTGGTTTTGATCTAAAAAGTTTTGCAGCCCTTGTAAGGTCCCCAAATCGCCACGGGTGAGTCCTGGTGTTGCATCCTGGCAATCCATCCCTGGATTTACAGCCCAAGGAATTTGCTCCTGGACCATCTCGAGATCCCTGGAGGCTCTGCTGTGCCCCACGAGGCTTCTGCGGGGGCTCTGTGCTGGAAACACTCCTGGCTTTGGAAATTTTTCCAGGAAAGAGATCTGAGTTGTATGAACTTTTAATCCTTTTTATTTTTCCTTTATGCTTTTCTGACTCCAGCAGAGATTTAGGAAGTGGTCTTGGCAAAGATCAGTGGATAGCCTGTTAAAGAAAAACTCTAAATTTGCTGTTTGGGTGATTTCAGGGGGAAAAAGAGAGTTTGAAATATTTAATTTAGTACTGAGCTAAGCTTCATCCTAAGGAGGGAGAAACCCCCACCTCAAATGAGAGAGGAACCTTTTGGGTTTTTTTTCCTGAAGCCTTTAATTAAAACCCTGAATAATTACATTTGTCCTGCTTAGTGGAATATTGGAGCAGAGGGTGGGAAGCTCCAGTTCTCTGCTCTTCCAAAACACCAGGCAGACACCTCTGTCTCTCCTATTTTTTCCCTACAAAGCTTTTTCCTCATTTTCCAGCCTGGCTGTGTTTGGGACCAGCTTATCCTGATATTTTCCCCTTGCTAACATTGTTTTTGAGGACAAAGAGTTGTTTTTCATCCCCCTCTCGGCTGCCTTTTGCCGAGCACACGGAGAGGAGCTGCCGGAGCAATCCTGTTTTACCTCTCTGGAAATAACGGAGCCAGAAACATTTTCTCCTTCTCGCTGGTTTAAATTTACAGAAGTGAACAATCATTTTTGCAGCCTCTGAGAGAGAAATGTGGGGGAAACAAACTGATCTTATCGACTTTTCCAGCTGGAGCAGCGCAGGGAACATTACTTAGAGCTCCACCACGCTCAGCTCTAATCCCATGAGATGTCTTTGTTGATGCATAAGCTGTGACCTAAAATATTGACTTTATAAAGTAATTGAATCCCCGAATCATGTTTCAGATGAAAAGCACTTGACAAATGGCTCCAGGAAGGAGCTGAGCCCAAAGTGTGGCTGGAATGGGATTTACTCTGCTTGACTCCTGGAGCAGAGTCCGGAGCAAACGGCCCTGCTCCAGGTTTGGGGGGAATTACAGGGCAAGAAGAGGTTGTCCCATTTTTTTTCCTATTTTTTTCCTCACAGGAAGAAGGGTAATAAATCCTTCAGGCCCTACAGAAGAGGTGGGAACAGAGAGTTGTTGTGCAGGGTGAACATTTTGGCACAGGGTGATGTGGTGGGGCTTTGTGGGCGCTGAACTCGCTCTCTTGGTTTGGTTTTCATCCAAGGTGAGATAATATCCAGTTCCTGCACCAAATCTGAGTTTCAGAGGCTCCAAATCCCTGCCTGGCCTCTCTGTATGGCCCAGCTCATCCCAAGTGATCCCATTGCTCCGAGCAGAGCTGCTGCTGGAGGGAGAAGGGGAGATGTAAACGGGGAAACGATGCAAAGCCAAAGGACCACGGTGAGACTCTGGTATGGACCAGATCTCATCCCTGAGCCATTTCCCTGGATCTTGGGGATAGCTGGGGCTGAGGGGATGAAGATGAGGCGCTGAGGGGGTGAAGATGAGGCACTGAAGGGGGTGAAGACNGAGGGGGTGAAGGTGAGGCACTGAAGGGGGTGAAGAGGAGGGGCGGAGGGGGTGAAGATGAGGCACTGAGGGGATGAAAGTGAGGTGCTGAAGGGGGTGAAGATGAGGGGCCGAGAGGGTGAAGATGAGGGGTCAAGGGGGTGAAGATGAGGGGCTGAGGGCATGAAGATGAGGCGCTGAGAGGGTGAAGATGAGGGGCTGAGGGCATGAAGATGAGGCGCTGAGAGGGTGAAGATGAGGGGCTGAGGGCATGAAGATGAGGTGCTGGAGGGGATGAAGATGAGGCGCTGAGGGCGTGAAGATGAGGGGATGAAGATGAGGGGCTGGAGGAGGACTCCTGGCGAGAAATGATTTCACCCCAACCCAGCCCAACGGCCCAGCGTCCGTTCCCTCCTTCCTCTGCTCCTCACAACAGATTCCCCTCGTTCATGGAAGAGGCCATAATTATCTCATTATTCCAAACGGCTCCATTTACCCAAACCTTATTCCTGACTCCTAAATTGTTACCTTGCTCATCCCACAACCACTGTTTTCCTTCCGAGCGCGCTGACCCCGCCGCTTTCTTTCCCCCGCTCTTTTGCATAACGTTATAACAAGCATTTAAATAACTCTAAAGGTTCCATCAGCTCTTGCTTTCATATCTTGCTGTCTCCATGGCAACTGGCTACTCTTTCCTGTCTACTTTCCCTTTTTTTTTTAGGTTTGAGTCCCTCAGTCCAGCGGCTGGGAGATGGAGTTGGATTCTCCGCTCGTTTTGGATTCTCCCCTTGTTTGCCCTCGACGTTGAAGCGCTGCCCAAATGTTGGTTTTGCTGCCGTGCCGTGATCATTATTTTCCGTCTTGGCCATTAGCGAGGACACTTGGAGCTGGGAGATGGAAATTTATTTTTCCATTTGTGCAATGTGCTGGAGGACGGGGAAATATGCAGCGGTAATTACTGGGATTTGGAATTCCGGGCTGAAATCGGGATGGGTTAAGTTGAGTTCAACTGAACTTTTCTTTGCAGAGTGTCCTCATCCCATGCCCCTCCTTTGGGCTGTGAAATCTCTCGCAGAAAATTTGACGGTATTTTTGTCAAGGCCCTTGTTTAAATTGAATCTTAATGTCCCATATCCCCGTTAAAACCATGAATACGAATCCAACATCCTTTATATGGATCTGACAGACCCAGAGCACGGGCTGGGGAAACAAACTGCAAATCTCCCTGCAAATTTCTGGAATGAACCTGGGAAGGGCTAATCCAATGGGACTGTCTGCCACGGGCATGAATTCCAGCCTGTCTGGGGACCGAATCCATCCTGGCAAAGCGGGAGGGAACAGAAGGTAGCGGTGGCAGCTCGCAGTTGCTGCCAGTCTGCATTTCCATCTGCAAGGAGCTGCTCTTGATGAGACTAAAAGGCAAAGGAAAGAATTCCAGACAGGCTGCTCATTTCCCTTCCCCCAAACACGACGTGCTGACCCCGCTGCCGTGTGGGAGCGGCGACGCAGATGGAGCTCCCACCCCTGAACAAACAGGACAACGAAAGCTGCTGGCATTTTATTGCTGTTTATGGCTGAGAAATGGGCCATTGGATGCTTCTGGTCACCCATAAGATCGTGGAATCATGGAATGGTTTGGGTTGGAAGGGACCTGGAAGACTTTCCACTATCCCAGGTAGCTCCAAGCCCCGTCCAACCTGGCCTTGGACATTCCAGGCTGCACTGTGGGTATCCCGTACTGTGGGAAGAGTAACTCTGGGATTTCCTTATTTATTAGACCTCAGTCTCAGGAATATTGGCATTATTGGATCAAGGAAGAGAAACAATCCCAGCAGCAGAAGAAATCACCAGTAGAAGAAAAGAACAAAATTCATTAAAGCAGCTAAAGCTGAGTGAGTCCATTCAGGCTCCAAGCCCCGTCCAACCTGGCCTTGGACATTCCCTGCTGCACTGCGGGTATCCCATACTGTAGGAAGGGGCAAACTCTGGGATTTCCTTATTTATTAGACCTCAGTCTCAGGAATATTGGCATTATTGGATCAAGGAAGAGAAACAATCCCAGCAGAGGAAGAAAAGAACAAGGAAATCATTAAAGCAGCTAAAGCCGAGTGATTCCGTTCAGACTCCTGAGCCTTTTCCACTGACTCCAGAAACTCCTGCCTGGTGTTTCCTCCTCTGATTGCAGTCCCTGATTGATGCCCCTGGGGCAGCTCTCACTTTCTCCCCGCTCACAGTGTCAGGGGCCTGTTTGGACACAGTTGTGCTATTTGGGAAAAGTATTTTTATGATGAAGGGATGTTTTGAAGAGCCCTCAGAGTCCCAGACCACCCCTGGCTGGAGCTGTCACCACCTCATGGAGAAAGAAGCTGAAGCAAACAAAATTGTGAAGAAAAGCCCTTGTCCTCAAGGAACACCGAGGAGGAAAATGCTGGGATGAGCCAGCCTTCATCACTCTGTTCCTCTGCTGATTCATCAATTTGGCTGAATGTGGAACCTGACAAATGCTTTTCCAAGCAAATTTAGGAGGATCTCTGCAGCTGCTTTGCTCCTGAGGAGGAATGGGAATGCTCTGAGTGCAGATCCTGGCTGATCCTGGAGCACTTCTCTGCAGAGTGTGGGACAGCTCTGTCAGGGGATGGACTGATCGGGGGCTGAGAGCAGCATCCCAAAAATTTGTCAGGGGTTTAAACCATTGTGACTGCTGGGACAACAGAGGAGCTGGAGAGGGACTTGGGACAAGACCTGGAGGGACAGGACACAGGGAATGGCTTCCCACTGCCCGAGGGCAGGGATGGATGGGATATTGGGAAGGAATTCCTGGCTGGGAGGGTGGGGAGGGGCTGGAATAGAATTCCCAGAGAAGCTGTGGCTGCTCCTGGACCCCTGGAAGTGTCCAAGGCCAGGGTGGACAGGGCTTGGAGCAGCCTGGGACAGTGGAAGTTGTCCCTGCCCATGGCAGGGGTGGCACTGGCTGGGATTTAAGATCCCTTCCAACCCAAACCATCCTGGGGTTCCCTCACCAACAGCACAAAGCATAACAAAAGAACAATATAAAGGTACGGTGCAAAGTTTTTCCCTCTCTTTTCATTCTGCAGGTGCATTAATTAATTAATTCACAGCACTTTGTGCTCTGTATCCATTCAGTGCCTCCCTGCAGAGCTGAAGGCACTTGAAAAACCTGCTCTCGCTCACATCTGAGCTGATTTTTGGCAGCAGAGGAACGAGAGTGTGTCTGCAGTCGCTCTCCCTCTCATTTCTCCTGCCCAAGTGCCACCTCTGGCGTGTCAGAGCCTCCGAAACAGCGAGGGAAGCGCTGGTGGAGTGGTGCCAGCAGCTTTTCCACGCTCATCCTCAGCTCCGTGCCCCGTGCGAGGCTCGTGCTGATGCCTCCT
>VZRV01010114.1:0-31949 GCA_013398115.1 Falcunculus frontatus
CGTGCCCCGAAGCGCCCTCAGCCACCCGCCGCTCCGCAGGGCTGGGGGTGGCCCTGGCCCCCGATTCCCCCCAGGGCTGTGCCCGCGGCAGCTGCTACCCGGCCACTGGGAACCTGCTGGTGGGGCGAGCCGCCCGCCTGAGTGCCACCTCCACCTGTGGGCTGGACGGGCCCCAGGAGTACTGCATCGTCAGCCACCTCCAGGTGAGTGGGACGGGGCCCGGGGGACCGGACGAGGATGAGGGGCACGGGACAGCATTGGGGACACACATCACTGAGCCTCCCAACTCGCAGGAGGAGAAAAAGTGCTTCATCTGCGACTCGCGGCGGCCCTACGATGCCCGCACCAACACCAACAGCCACCGCATCGAGAACGTGGTCACCAGCTTTGCCCCCCGCCCCAAGAAAGCCTGGTGGCAGTCGGAGAACGGTGAGTAGTGGGTGGGGGTGGTGGGTCATCCTGTCCTGTCCCGAGGGGCTCTCCTTCCCTTCCTCCCACACTGAGGAAGCGTGACTCAGCCTGTGGCCGCGGCCACGCCCCTGGACCACTGCCGGCTGGGGGGGACGAGCCCCCGGGACCTGTGAGTGGGTGCTTCCACTTGTCACACTTGTCATCCCCAGGTGTGGAGCACGTCAGCATCCAGCTGGACCTGGAGGCCGAGTTTCACTTCACTCACCTCATCATGACCTTCAAGGTGGGTCTCAGCGTGTGGGTACCCAGGCTGGGACGGGACAGGATGGAACGTGCCCTCAGGGACTGTGGGGCTGGCCCCTGTCCCACCTGGGTGTGTTGCAGACCTTCCGCCCCGCGGCCATGCTGGTGGAGCGCTCAGCCGACTTTGGACACACCTGGAAGGTGTATCGCTACTTCGCCTACGACTGTGCTGCCTCTTTTCCCCACGTCCCCCATGGGCCGCCACGCCGCATTGATGATGTCGTCTGCGAGTCCCGCTACTCTGACATTGAGCCATCCACTGAGGGGGAGGTGAGGCCCTAGTAGCATCCCAGGAGGGTCAGGGGACCCCCTGCACTGCTCTCATCACCTTGCTGTCCCTCCCAGGTCATCTACCGGGTGCTGGACCCTGCCATCCCCATCCGGGACCCCTACAGCCCTGCCATCCAAAGTGAGTTGCCAGCCATCTGGGCTCCTGCTTGGCTGCTCTATTTTGGGCGTAGCTATTTTGGCTGCTCTCTCCCTGCTCTGGGCCCTACACTGGGGTCAGGACCCGATCCAGCCTGTGGGGTCTTGGGCCGCTCCTGCACCCTGCCTTGTGAGAGCAGCTAAAGGTCAGGCTGCATTGGGTTAAATGGAGGGAGATGGCTGTGCCACAGCTGAGCTCAACACCAGCTGTGGTTCGAGATGGGGAGTCAGGCTGGGCACAGGACACAGTGGGTTAATCACCCAAGGCTAAATTTAGACTGAGAGCAGGAGGGAAGGAATCTGCAGGGCAGGGCTGCTGGGAAGCTGCAGTTCTAGGGAAGCCATCCTGTCCTCCCAGGGCCCCCAGGCTGCGCCCACCAGGCACAGCCATCTCCTGGGTGCAGCCCCTAATGGTGAATGCCCCAAGACATGTAAAAGTGCTGTGCCAAGGGTGTTGTTCTGCACTCGTGGGGTCCTAGCCTGCCTCTGCTGTGGGAGTGCAGAGCCCAGCCCACACACAGCCAGACTGTGCACAGCCACGTGTGTGGGAGCTGAACCCTCACAGCTACATACAGCCCAGCCTGGCCACGTGCAACCACGTGCCTGTGAGCCAAACCATGCACAGCCCTGGGCCAATACTGTATGATATAGAAAGCCACAACAGCCCAGCCTGATAGCGTGCAGCGCTGCATGGATGCCCCATGCCATGCACAGCCCATCCCAGCCATGCCCAGCAGAGCAGAGCCATGCCCAGCTCCTCTGAACCACCCACACAGCCTTCTGTGCCATGCACAGCCCAGCCCAACTGTGCCCGGCAGAGGTGAGCTGTGCATAGATGTGCCCAGCCACCCTGTGCCAACACGGGTCTCTCCCTGCCCTAGACCTGTTGCGTGTCACCAACTTGCGTGTGAACCTCACCAAGCTGCACACGCTGGGGGACAACCTGCTGGACTCACGGCGGGAGATCCGGGAGAAGTACTACTACGCACTCTACGAGCTGGTGATGCGCGGGAACTGCTTCTGCTACGGGCACGCTTCCGAGTGCGCCCCGCTCAGCGGGGCCCCTGCCACCACCGACGGCATGGTAGGGTGAGCCAGGCCTGTGTGCCCTGCTGGAGCTGGGTAGCTGTGCCACCTAGTCCCGCAGCCCCTCACCGTGGCATCCTGGCAGGTGCATGGGCGCTGTGTCTGCAAACACCACACGCAGGGCCTGAACTGCGAGCGCTGCGAGGACTTCTACCAAGACCTGCCCTGGCGCCCGGCCGAGGGCTCCAGCACCAACGCCTGTCGCCGTGAGTGCCCCTGCTGGCACCAGCTCCTGGCACAGTGATCCTGGTGTCAGAGCTGTCAGGTTGTGCTGTGCCAGGGGTTTTGGGATGCTGTACAGTGAGATGTGGTTTGGTGGTGACTGGCATCATGCAGACTGGCTGGGGGTGTTTGGGGTGCTGCAGGCTGTACTTTTGGGAGGCTTGGGGTTGTGGTGCTGCATATCAGAGTAAGGAGAGTCCAGGCAGAGGAGGTTTGGCACTGGGGGTGCTGTCTGCCAGGTGTGAGCTGTGGTGCCGCATGCCGTGCCCTGGTGCTGTCCCTGCAGGCTGTGACTGCAATGAGCACTCGCAGCGGTGCCACTTTGACATGGCCGTGTTCCTGGCCACGGGGAACACCAGTGGGGCTGTGTGTGATGGCTGCCAGCACAATACCATGGGCCGCCACTGCCACCTCTGCAAGCCCTTCTACTACAAGGACCCTACCAAGGACCTGAGGGACCCCACGGTGTGCCGAGGTCAGTGTGGGACAGGCTGTGCAGGGTGGTGCTTTGGTGGTCACGGTGCTGACCCTGCCTGTGTCCCCAGCCTGCGACTGCGACCCTGAGGGTTCTCTGGATGGTGGGCTGTGTGACAGTGCTGATGACCCAGCCAGGGGCCTGATTGCGGGGCAGTGCCGCTGCAAGGAGCACGTGGCTGGTCCCCGCTGCGACTGCTGCAAACCCGGCTTCTTCGGCCTCAGCACTGACAACCCGCAGGGCTGCCAGCGTAGGTACCAGGGTGGCACCTACTGGGGTCAGGCATGTGGTTTGGCATTGCCGGAAGCTGGTGTCTCTCCCTGCAGGGTGCCACTGTGACCCCCGTGGCACGGTGGCTGATGGCAGCCGGTGTGACCCCATCAGTGGGGAGTGCTTCTGCAAGCGGCTGGTGACCGGGCGCAGCTGCAACCAGTGCCTGGTGAGTGGGGCTGTGCCACAGCCCATGCACAGTGCTCAGGACTATAGCATACAGGACTATAGGCTGCTCTCTAACCCCCTTGCCCTCTGCAGCCTGAGCACTGGGGGCTGAGCCACGACCTCCCAGGCTGCCGGCCCTGTGACTGCGATGTGGGAGGTGCTCGCAACAACCTGTGAGTCTTTTGTGGGGATGCGGGGGGCAAGGGGCACCCCTGCTGGTATCAGGGCTGATGGTGTTGCTGGGGTACCAGGTGTGCCATGGGGACAGGGCAGTGCCAGTGCCGCAGTCATGTGATAGGACGACAGTGTGAACAGGTGGAGCCCGGTTTCTACCGCATCAACCTGGATCATTACACCTATGAGGCAGAGGATTCACTGTTGCATCAGGTAAGGAATTAAGGTGTCCCTGGAGAGGACATCAGGCAGAGCAGGGCAGTGGGTGCCCCTTTGCAGGGCCCCCAAACCAGCAGGCAGTGGTCTGCCTCCCTACCTAGGGCAGAGCAGTGCCTGCTGGCCAAGGTGATTTTTAGCGTCCCATCTCACAACACCTGCTTGCACCAGGGCTCGGTGGTGGAGCGTGAGCCCCCCCCAGACCGTCCAGCTTCCTGGACAGGGACAGGCTTTGCCCGCATGTTGGAAGGCAGCTGGGTGGAGTTTCATGTGAGTGATGTGCCTTTCTCCACTGAGTATGATGTGGTCATCCGCTATGAGCCCCAGGTGAGCCCCAGGTGGTGAAGCCAGCAGTGTGATGTATCACCAGATTGGGAGGTCGCGGTGGGGAGTTCCAGATGGTGAGGCTTTTTGACACTGCCCCTTCTCTGCTACCAGCATCCAGAGGCCTGGCAGGAGGTGAGGCTGAAGGTGCTGCGCCCCAGCCCTGTCTCCGCCAGCAGCCCTTGTGGAAACACCATCCCTGCTGATGACCAGCTCTCTACCAGCCTCCCCTCCGGTGCCAGGTAAGCACCTCGGTAGAGCTGGGCTGTGCTGGGGCTCATTGGAGGCACATGGCTGCCCTTGCTCTGCTTTGCCCCCATCCAGGTACGTGGTGCTGTCCCAGCCCATCTGTCTGGAGCAGGGTATCTCCTACACTCTCCGCCTGGAGCTGGGCTGTGCTGCTGCTCAGCAGGATCCCACTGCCAGTGTGCTCATCGATTCGGTGAGGGGCAGATGGGCAGTGGGATGGGGGACAACAGCCTTTCAGGGGGATAGGATGTAGCCATAGGGAACATAGGGAGAGAGGGACATGACGCCCCACTGACTTCGCCCTGCAGCTGGTGCTCCTGCCGCGTTACTCCTCACTGGAGATGTTCATTGCGGGCGACCCCAGCTCCATGGAGCGCCGGGAGACCTTTGAGCGGTATCACTGTGCCCAGCCCTTCCATGCTGCAGGGCCCTCGCCCGTGGCCGAGCCCTGCTCCAGCCTCCTGCACAGCCTCTCAGCCATCCTGCATGACGGGGCGCTGCGTGAGTACAGCCCCACACCCTGTCCCGCACCCTGTCCCACAGCAGTTGACACTGACCTTGCTCTCTGCCTGCAGCCTGCCTCTGCGATCCCCAGGGCTCGCTCAGCGCCGAGTGCCAGCCCCAGGGTGGGCAGTGCCAGTGCAAACCCAATGTCATGGGACGGCGCTGTCACCGCTGTTCCCCGGGAACCTTCGGCTTTGGGCCCGGCGGGTGCCGACGTGAGTGCCTGTAGGAGAGGAGCCTGGGGACCCCAGCGCTGGGGGCGTGGGGAAGGGATGCTCTCTACAGCGTGGGGGCAGACGCTGTGGGTGCTGTGCTTTCCAGCATGCCAGTGCAGCCGTGAGGGTTCAGTGAGCACCATCTGCGATAGCACCACAGGGCAGTGCCCCTGCCGTGAGGGCACCCACGGCCCACGCTGTGACCGCTGCCAGCCCGGCCACTGGGGCTTCCCCGTCTGCCGGCCCTGCCAGTGCAACGGGCATGCTGAGAATTGCGACCCTCGGACAGGCAGCTGCCTGCGCTGCCGTGACCACACGGACGGTGAAAGGTGCCAGAGGTAGGTGGGGTACATGCCCAGACTGGGGCAGGGTGCTGCCAGCAGCCCCAGCTCCTGCTGACCTTCTGCCTGCAGGTGCGCAGCTGGACACTTTGGGAACCCAGCGCTGGGCTCTGGGCAGCACTGCCGGCCCTGCCCCTGTCCTGAGGGGCCCAACACCCCCCGCCACTTTGCTGCCTCCTGCTACCAAGACAGCCACTCCCAGCAGGTCGTCTGCCACTGCAGCCCTGGGTACACAGGTGGGTACCTGCCACAGCACATTCAGTGCCTTCCGGGGTGCCCTGTCCCCGGGCACTGCCCAGCACTCTGTGTCAGCAGGTTCCCGCTGTGATGAGTGTGCCCCTGGGTACTATGGGAACCCTCTGCAGGGTGGGCGCTGCCTGCCCTGCCAGTGTCACGATAACATCGATGTGACGGATCCGGAGGCGTGCGACCGGCGCACAGGACAGTGCCTGCGCTGCCTCTACAACACGGCCGGGCCCCACTGTGCCGAGTGCCAACCTGGCTTTTATGGAGATGCCACACGACACAGCTGCAGGCGTGAGTACCCACTGCCATGCCGAGACAGACTTGCCTCCAGGGCCTGACACGTCCTTGGGGACCATGTGCACCCATGGCTGCCCCTGCATGCGCACAGTGCTGTGGAGTCCCTGCAGCCCTGCCTTGGAACAAGGTTGTCTCCTCTGCCCAGGCCCAGCACTGTGGCCCAGTCCCTGTCCCCATGTCCAACTTATTCCATCCCATCTACATCCTATTCTCATGCCCATTCCTGTCCCCATTGCCATCCCATCTCCACTGCCATCCATCTGTCCCCATCCGGTCCTTATTCCAGCTCTGTCCTGATCCTGGTCCCATCTCCATCCCAATCTTGTCCCCATCCCTGTCCTCATTCCCTCATCTCTATCTCTGCTTGGTCTCTCTTGATTCCAGGTTGCTCCTGCAACCCCCTGGGCACTGATGCCAGCACCTGTGGGCCGCAGCAGTGCCACTGTGACAGGCACAGTGGGCAGTGCCACTGCCTGCCCCATGTGGAGGGCCAGAGCTGTGACCGCTGCAGCCCCAACTTCTGGAACCTGGCCAGCAGGCAGGGCTGCCAGCCTTGCGCCTGCCACCCCCAGCACTCCCTGACACCCACCTGCAACCAGGTGAGACCCAAGAGGGACAGGGTTTAGGGGAATGGGATGGGGCTGGAGGTGTGCTGCAGCAGTGCCAGCCTCGGCCATGCCATGTCTGTCAGTTCACAGGGCAGTGCTCCTGCCGTCCAGGCTTTGGGGGCCGGACTTGCACCGACTGCCAGGAGCACCACTGGGGCGACCCACGGCAGCAGTGCCGAGGTGAGAGCCGGTGCCAGCAGGGGGACCACAGTGGGCCCCGTGGTGCCCTGACACTACTCTCCCTGCAGCCTGCGACTGTGACCCCCGTGGCATAGCCAGTGCCCAGTGCCACCGCAGCAGCGGCCACTGCGACTGCCAGCCTGGCATCTCTGGAGTCCGCTGTGACCAGTGTGCCCGGGGCTTTGCTGGTACCTTCCCTGCTTGCCAGCCCTGCCACCCCTGCTTCGGGGACTGGGACCGTGTGGTGCAGGATCTGGCCGCCCGCACCCGAGCGCTGGCACAGCGGGCCAGCCTCCTGCAGCACACCGGGGCTGCTGGTGCCTTTGAGGGCACCTTCCGGCGGCTGGAGGAGAACCTGGCCACTGTACGTGATGTGGTGGCCACCCGCAACGCCACTGCTGCTACCGCTGCCCACTTGACACACACCATGGAGGGGCTGCGGTGAGCACCTGGCACAGGGCACGGCTCTCAGGGTAGCCCTGGGGGCAGCTTTTCACCCCCTTCCCTTGCAGGCGGCAGATTGAGGAGGCAACTGAGAGGCTGACACGGGTGGAAGGGGAGCTGACGGCTGCTCAAGATGCCAACTTCAATGCCAGCCATGTGCTGAACATTGTGGACCGGGGCGCCCGCGCCCTCAACCACAGCCTGCAGGACTTGGAACAGCGGCTGCATGCCCTCAAGACCTCCAATTTCCTTGGTGAGCCACACCACAGAGCCAGGCCAGGGTGGTCAGGCCATGACCAGAGGGGTCTGACAAGTGTCCCTGCCCCCTCCAGGTGCTTATGACAGTATTCGCCAGTCGTATGGGGAGTCGCGGGAGGCCGAGCGCCAGGCAGACGCCTCCACCCGTGCCGTGCCCAGCCCTGTCAGCATCTCAGCAGCCACCCGTCGCCGCACTGAGCAGCTCCTGGCCAGCCAGCGGGATGACTTCAATCGCCACAATGCGGCCAGCCGGCGGGCACTGATGGACCTGGCAGCAAGGGCACAGGCACTGAGCCTGCACCCGCTAAACGAGAAGGTGGGACGTAGGGAGGGGACTGGGGGAATGGTAGCCAGGGCTGTCCTGATCCCATGCTGCCTTGCAGGTCTGCGGTGCAGCGGGTGATGTGCCCTGTGCTGAGAGCCCTTGTGGGGGTGCCGGGTGCCGGGATGAGGATGGGGGACGACGCTGTGGCGGTCTGAGCTGTGGTGGAGCTGTGTCCAAGGCTGACAGTGCCCTGGACCGGGCACACCATGCCCAGGAGGAGCTGCGTCAGGCTGCCAGCGACATGGCCCAGCTCTCCCACAAGGTGTGTGGCACATGGGTGCTGGTGCGATCTGGTGGCACAGCCACACTCTGCAGCCCTTGGGGCTGGCACTGAGAGTCCCTGCCCATGTTCAGGTGGCAGAGGCCAAGGGGAAGGCAGACGAGGCTCGGTTGAGAGCGCAGGCAGCCCTAGACAAGGCAAACCAGACCAGGGCCCATGTGGAGAGCTCCAACAAGAAGCTGAGGGAGCTAATCAGCAATGTCAAGGCCTTCCTGAGCCGTGAGTGCTGGCATGCTGGGAGGGCTGGCCAGCCCTACCCAGTGCTTTGTGGCTCTGCACCTGCACTACACTGCACTGGCCCTGCACTTCATTGTCCCAACACTGCATTGTCCTGACACTGCGTTGCCCCGACACCGCATGTGGGCTGTGCTGCCCCTGCCTCATGCTGCATTGCACGGTCCCTGCCCTGCCCCAACCATCCTGTGCCCTCCAACCATCTCTGGCCCCCGTGCCCTGTCCCATGTTCCACTCTGCCCTTTGGTCTGCCTGCTCCCTCCACCTTGGCATGCTGTAGGGAACACACTGACTGCTTCCACCTGCAGAGGAGGGGGCTGATCCTGAGAGCATCGAGGTGGTAGCCAGCCGGGTACTGGAGCTGTCACTTCCCGCTGCACCGGACCAGATCCACCGCCTGGCCGAGGAGATCAAGACACGGGTGCGCAGCCTGGCCAGTGTGGATGCCATCCTGGAGCAGACAGCTGGTGATGTGCATCAGGCTGGGCAGCTGCTGCAGGATGCCCAGCGGTCCAGGTGAGCCCAGGGACGTGAAGATGCAATCCCTCCAGGGACCCCCAGCCCAGGCTGTGCTGAGGCATTGCCATCTGGCCGCAGGTCACGGGCAGAGGGAGTGCGGGGCACAGCCGAGGCAGTGCGGCAGGCCCTGGAGGAGGCGCGGCAAGCCCAGGGCATGGCTGAGCAGGCACTGCAGCAAGCTGCCGGTGACATCCAGCACAGTGAGAGAGCCCTTAGCATGGTAAGAGCCCCATCCCTATGACTATGGGACCCCATCCCCACCATGCGGTCAGTGTGACCACACCAAACCCCCATGCCACCGATCCCCAGATGCAGACCCGGACAGGAAGTGCAGAGCAGCAGCTGGCGGGTGCCATGGAGCAGATTGGGCTCCTGGACAGGCAGACCGAGGCCCTGAAGGTGAAACGCGCCAACAACAGCCTGGCAGCCACGCGTGCCCAGGACGCAGCCAGCACTGCGCGGGATCGAGCTGGCGAGGCCAAGCAGGTGGGTGACCAGGGGGCACCAGTGTGGCAGCAGGGATCCCCCGAGGATCCCGCTGACCAGCCCTGCTGCCCAGCAGGTGCTGGAGGGGCCACTTCGGGATCGGTACCGGACAGCACAGGAGCTGGTGGAGCACCGGGCGCAGGGTGCGTGGCAGGCAGGCAGCAGGGCACAGCAGTTGCGGGAGGAGGCCGCAGGGCTGCTGCAGGACGCCCAGGACAAGCTGCAGCGGCTGCGAGGTGAGGCCGGGGGGGGATGCTGGGGTGGTGGCGGGGGCAGTGGTGGGGGCCAGGCTGACTCATGTTCCCCCTGTCCCTGCAGCGCTGGAGGAGGAGTACGAGCGGAACGAGCGGGTGCTGAACGCCAAAGCAGCCCAGCTGGGCGGGCTGGAGGCCAGAATGAGGGAGGTGCTGGCCACCATCAACCAGCAAGTCCAGATCTACAACACCTGCCAGTGATCCCCCGGAGGGGCTTGGACCCCCCTGGAGCACCCAGCCTCCTGCCGCCCAGCCTCCACCTGCCCCCGCAGCGGTGGGCGGGGTGGGGGCTGCAGGGTACCCCCGTGTGAATAAAGTTACAGAGCAAGACCGCCTCACCTCCGCCCCGTGCCGTGGGCCTGTCTGCCCCGGGGTCCCACAGCGGCTTCCCCCAGGGTGGGAGCTGGCCGCCTCCGGCTGTGGGCCACAGCGGGGCTTGGGGTCGGGAGGTGGGGCCGGGAATCGGCAGCGGGGCTCGGGGGCACGGCACACCCAAGACCCCCACAGACCAACCCGGCATTCCCATGGACCAAAGGCGGGTCCCCCGTGGGACAGAGCCGGAACCTCCGCGGACAGGACCCGGACACCCGCACTGTGCCCCGCTCCCCCTGCCGCGGGAACGCGCCGGCACCACCCCCGTTCCCGTGTCACGTGGGCGCGCCCGCCGGCTCCCGGAAGTGCGTCACGGGCTCGGGCCTGTCTCCGTTGTCGGCCCGCTCGGAACTTCGGCGCGGCACAAACAGACCGGAGCGGCGGGCGGGGCCGTGAGTGCGGGGAGGGCCAGGCCGGCCGGGCCGGGGNCGCCTGGGCCAGCGTGGGGTGAGGGCCGCGGCGGCGGGCAGGGCCCAGGGGCAGTGGGAGGCCGGGATGCGGCCCGTGGGCGCGGGGGCCGGGGCGGCGGAAAGCTTGGCAGGCGGCGGATGGCGGTGGCGGCGGCCTGTGACGGGCCTGAGTGGAGAGAACGTGCGGGGCTGCAGGAGCTGCGGCGGGGGCTGACAGCGGGGCTCGGCAGGACGGGCCGAGCGCGGCAGCCCCGGGCAGGAGCCGGCGCTGTGACCTCGTGCTCTGCCCGCCGGGGCTGTTGATACACACACCGTTCGCACGAACACCGTTCGCACTCCCTTTCTCCTCTCCTGAGGCCAGGCAGCAGCGCCCGGGAGGCCGGGGGCCTCCGGCTGCTGTCTGGACGCTCTCATCACTCCCTGCCCATGGCCGGCGGGTTGGAACTAGATGATCTTCAAGGTCTCCTTCCGGCACAAACCATTCTATGATTCGATGATCGTCCCCAGAATAGGGGAGCTGGGCCTGCCGGGTTCCCCACTCAGCACAGGGCTCACTGCTGTCACGATGCGTTGGGGGCACAGTGATTTCCACATGGGTTGGAAACATTTTGTGTGATAGTGCTGGCTTGAATAATTGCCCCAGGGGGCTCTGTGCCTGCTGTGGCTCCACCCGTGTGTCAGGCATGCCCAGAAATTCAAGTAAAAGGCAAGCTTGAGCCTTGGGATTTCTGATCCCTCAGGGGATCAAGAAACAGGTGACAAATGTGTTTGTGTGCACGAGGGACATGTTTCTGTTGGCTGTATTTAAGACATGGAGGATCCAAAAGTCCGTGGAAAGAAGATGCTGTTGGGATAGCCAACCTTATCTGCAGCTACCCCTATAAAGGCCTTTGGGTACTGTTGAGGAGTGCTGTGGACAAGAATCAGGGAGCTCCTCCTGCTGAGTGCTTAACCTGCCCCAGACACGGGACACAAATTTCATCTCATTGAGCACCTTCTGCTGTCCTTCCCCATCTGGTGCTGCTGTGGGGAGGAGTGGCCCTTCTCCTTGGCCTCTTGCTCCCTTTCCTCTGGCCAGTCAAAATACTTGCCGTCTCGGCATGAGCTGGATTGGGAAACTGCTCTGGGGTAAGACACACTTGGGAGAAAGTGGCATCTGGATCTGGTACACACCACAGCAAAAAGGCGGGGAGAGCAGAGGACAGGGAGGCACCTCTGTTCCCAGCAGCAGCATGGCCAGGCTTCCCTGGCTCCGGGGATTGAGTAAGGTTTTTGTAGGAGTGCCCAGCTCATCAGGTGCTTCCCAGAGGTTCACCTGGCATCTAGCCAGAGTGGCCTTTCACCATCTCTCCTCTGCAGTGACTCCTACCGTGCCAGTAGGAGTGGTGCCAAAACCTCTGTGCCCCCGTGCACCCAGCGGCTGAACATGCTGCTTGTATGTGTGTTTCCTGGTAGCAGAAAGGCAAAAAGTCTCCTATTCGCCTTTTCTAATCCCTGAATAACCTGTGCTTTGCCTGCACTCCTCCAAAACCTTGAGGTGCCTGTAGAAGCCTCAGGCTGCCATCAGTCTGGCAGCTGAAATGGGCAGAGCTCCAGCCTCCTTGGTTCCTGCCTGCCCTGAGGAATAACTGTCGGCAAAGCACCCGAGGGAGCTGAGCCCTCAGTGAGGCATGAGAGCAGCAGGCTTCTCCTGGAGGAGTGACAAGCAGGCACACAACCCTGTCTCTCTTCCTCACCACTTCTTGGGCAGAGGCCTGTCCTTTCTCAGCCCTCCAGGACCCTTCTCAGAGCTTGCTTTCACCCTGCCCAACAGTTACCGTGTGCCACCCCTTTGGAGGTGCAGGAAGGAGGCAATAGAGCCTCGCCTGACCCTGCATGAAGCAGTCACTGCTTCTTGTGTCCCATTTCTCCTGATGTTTTCACCCTAGAGGCAAAAGAAATACAACAAAAAATGCTTTCCCATGTTTGCCGAGCCCAGGTGAGCTTCTTCAGCACCAGGAAGCATCTGTAGCCAACCTGTTTGGGTGTCAGTGGGGACTGGAGCTGAATGGCAGCATGCAGCTGGCATCAGAGGCCTAGCCTGGCAAATCACAGCCGCATTCCCTGCTGTGGGGGCCCTTCCCATTCCCTCTGGAACCAGAAGTGCTTCTGCATTCTGGAGAGACCCAGTGTGTGCAGCAGCATGGGGATGACGCTGCTGCCCTCCCACACTCTTTTAAGCTCTTTGGGACTGATGCTGGACCCTGCTCAGCATCCCAGTCTCCAGGTCACTTTGGGCCTCTCCACTGCAGGTGGCAGGAATTGTCTGTGCCTGGCAGTCGGGCTGGACTCGGCTTTTCACTTGGCTTCAGTGGCTCTTGGTTGTGAGGGTGGGTTGGCCTGAAGAGAAGTGGTTTGGATGCAGCACCCGTCATGGGGCTGGCTTTGCTGGAGCTGAGGGCAAGACCGGGCTGCTTTGCTCTCTGGGGTCCCTCGGTTTGTGGCTACAGCTCCACATTTGGGGCTACTGGTTGCCCTGAACATTTCTAGAACACAAATGCCCTGGCAACGTGGGGCAGGCAGTACAGGACTGTCAGTGTTCTCTCTCTGAGTGCCTCCCTTGGAGGTGCCTCCTGCCACTGGCCATGCCCACGCACAGCAAGGGGTCTGTGCTTGGTACATGGGTGAAAGCAGAACAGGGTGTTCCCGAGGGACAGCTTGCCTCCCACTGAGGGAGAGGCAGGCTCAGTGGAGCTGGGCTAGGCCAAGATGCTGTTGGGCTCAGCTCCATGTCCTCAGATGGGAGCCGGGCTGTGGGATGTGTGTGAATCAGTACACTGGGAGCTGCTGCAGGCAGCTGGCACCTGGAGGTGGGCAGGATCCGTGCGGCTGGGCCCGTTTCCCTGCTGCAAACCCCTGCGGGCTGGTGAGCACTGCCAGGGTCAGGGTGTGCAGCTGGGGCAGCGAGGGAGGAAACCTTCCCAGCTCTCTGCTCTCACTGCCTCCACAAAGACACCTCCAATGGGACTGTTTTCAGTGGGTTGTTTCAGCTCTGCTCTCTCAAAGCCCTGAACATTGTAGGGTGGCACTGATGAGTGCAACAGACCCCTGGGCCAGCAGCTTCCAAACCCTGTAGGGCGGCTGGCTTTGTAGGGAGGGCATGTCTGAGGGGGCAGGGGTGAGCAACCTATGTGCCCTGCTCAGCCTGCTCTCTTCCTGGGGCACGAGGAGCAGAGGTGTCCTGTTTCCAGGACAGGCCAGGCCCCGCTGACGCTGTCTGTAAACTGGCTGGGAGATAAATATTCAAGGTGCAGTCATGCTGGTTAAGCTCCCAGCTATTGGGCGAAGGGGGAGGAACTCTCCTTTTGCCAGGGAGCTCTGCTCTCATCTGTCATGGGAGACTGTCCCAGGCCTGCTTCCTTCTTAGGGCGTTACTGGCTCCTATTCTGGCCCTGTTACACAGGACAGTGTTTGACTGAAATAGCTGTTGCTCCAAGCTGTGTGACAGGCTCCCCCGGTTGATTCTGGAGGCTCAGTTTTGCAGATCCAGGCCTTCTCATGTCCTTACCCTTGCCTGTGTCTCCGGGTGTTAGCACCAGTGGCTCCTCTGGGCCAGTGTTGCTGTAGTGAGAGCCATGAGCATGACACTTGCTTTCCAGGTTTTTAATGCGTACCACATACTGAAGACCCCGGTTGTATGTTGGGAGCTCTGACAAGCCCATGCTTTTGGCAGTAAGCATTGTAGCAGCTGTGATGAGGTACGTTTCCTCACTGAATGCTGCGTGGGGCTTCCCATAAACACCACGGTGAAGGTCATGTAAGGGCACTGGCCCTGAGGCAGAGAGCGGATCCTGATGCTGTTGGGCCTTTTCCACCTGTTCCTCCTGCCATGCTCGCTCTTTCGTCTCTTTAGGCCACTACTTCCTTGCCAGAGAGTTTGACCACAGAGAATCGCCAAGATAGCTGGGCCAGGAAGAAAACGTCGCACCCCTGACCCAGACTCCATTACTGACCCCGGCGGGCTGTTTGTGTCCTCCAAACGGCTGAAAATGTCCAGCAGCACAAATGCCCCTGGCCAGAGGAGAGCGTCTCGGGGCTTGGATGATGCCACCAACAAGAAGAAGCAGAAGGATCGAGCCAATCAGGAAAGCAAGGAAGGTGAGAGCCCCTCAGCATCACTGTGGTGAGCAGGCCCATGGTGTCTCAGCCCCGCAGCCTGGGAGCCTCGCAACCATCTGCTGCAGGATAAGCAGATTTGACTAATCGCTTCTTGCAGCTTATGGTAACCCGTGTGATGTGGGATCTTCTTTGACACAGTGTCCTCCCTGGACCTGTAACCTCCTTCCTTTGGGCACTACTTAGCCCCAGCGATGTTAGGAAGGTTGGGCCTGTGGCTTTGTTAGCTAAAGTGTGGAGTTGGCCTTGGTGATTGTTTCTAGACTCTTCTTTTGACTGAGTGTGATCTGCCCTGATCCAGCAGGAGTGGAACTGGAACCTGTGGGTGCTCTTGCAGCTGGAGGCAGCACTGCTTTTTTCCCATCGGTTTGCTGGGGCCAGGTGTTGTGAGGCGGTGACCGGGTGTGCAAGGCCTGCGGGTGGGGCTGGTGCTTTAGCTTCTGAATCAGGGTAAGGTGTGGCTCAGGTGAAATAGTTGCTGCAGAGTAATTCCTTCTGTAACTGCCATGTATCCTTTGACAAAAATGATGCTTCAGGTGCGGGGAATGCCTGCGGGCAGGATGCCGGCAAGAGTTTCTGTGGCTCTGGAAAGCTGTTTGATTTCCATGCCTGCTCTGTTACGATTGTTGTAACCTCAAAATCACAGGGTGTTTTATAGGCCAAGGTAATTGAGTGCTTGGCGAGGTCTGTGCCAGAGCAGCCAGGCACAGTCCCCAATGCGAAATCCCACAGGGCAGAGCACAGCATTGTGCTTTCTCTTGCATGGGAGGAGTACACCTCTCATAGGGCCTGACTCTCTGCATCCTCTGACGTAGGGGCCTCCTTGAGGGCAGCCATGCTGCCCCCATCCCCTGTGTGAGAGGTGGTGAGGGGCTGTAGATCCTCCAGGCAGTGCCACTGCCATGCTTCTCACACTGCCGGCACCTTTGCACCAGTGGCTGTGGTGGTCAGCAGAGGTTTCCTACTGGTTTGTAGCCAGTCAGGGGAGGCAGTGACAGCTCTCTGACTGTTCGGAGTGGAGACCATAGCTCCTGTTGCCACTGTTTCTCTGCTCCAGGAGAAGGTGCTGTTGCTTTGGGTGCCTTGCCTGGCAGAGCTCACTATCCTGGGGGGGGTAGAGCAGGCCTGGAGACACTTCTGGCTGTTGGAGGTAATTCTGTGGGGAGCAGGGATTAGGTGTCAGGTCAGTTTGGTTCCCCACCCTGATCTGGAAGGAAGTTTCAGATGTGGACGTTGGCAGCTTGTGCAGGAATGGAAATGTTAAAGTGCAGCTGAGCCACCTGGTTCTCTGGTTACAGCAGAATTGGTTTGAGCATGACCAAACACCAGGTTCTTTCTGTCAGATCAAGACAGGACTCCTCTATATGGCTGAGGCCTGGGACTTGATACACTGAGCTGGGCCACGCAGCTGAGCCGGGATGCCACAAGCTCCACAATGAGATGTGCCTCAAGAAAGCACTGCCTATGTGGTGCAGTATTGTTGTTCCTCCCACTGTCGTTCTGCTTTGTCTGGGAAATGGTGGTATGTCCTGGAGCAGCTGTACTGGGGCTGATTTGCTGTGGTGCTGCAGGTGGGACTCTGGGGAAGGAGAAGTATGAGAAAGCAGAGAAAGGAGATGAGCAACACATGCAGTATGAAAGGCCTGGACACAGATTCAGGGTAAAAGGAGGTGATGTGTGAAATTTTGGGCATCAGCTTGCTGGCCTATGTTGTGAGGCGATAGAATGACAGACCTGCGTGCGCTCTGCTTCTCTGCCCACCAGTGTCTCGCCCTGAGCTCGAGCAGGCTGAGACTGCCCAGGAGAAGGACTCAGAGGAGGGTAAGTCGAGGTGTGTGCCAGCTGCCCAGTGCATGGCCGTGGAGTGCCCTTGCCAAGGGATCTGAAGCTCTCATTTTGTTGTCCCATCCTTTGGCATTGAGCAGCGCTAACCTTAGCACTCTCTTGCCCCGGTGTTTTTCTTAACAGTATGTGGCCTTCCCAGGGGTGGAGAAGGGCTGTCTGCAAGGAAGAGGCCCTGGGCATGTGGCAGGCTGCTTGCAACTCAGGTGTCATGGTGCCATTGAGCACAGCCCTGGGACACCTCACTGCTGACACCTGCTCTGCTTCTTTCTGAGCAGAACATCATGCTGGGCTGGGAACATCCCAAGCTGTGTCACCTTGTGGGCAGCATTGGCTGGTTTCTGTCTCAGTCCAGGCCTGCTTTGAGGACAGAGTAGGACATTCTCGTACCCCAAGGGTAGGACAAACCTGATTGAAATCAAGGTGATTGAAATCACTTTTTTGCCTTGAAGACTTTAGGGCACCGCAGGGCCACACCTGGAGCCTGGCAGGCCCACAGAGTTCTGCCTGCACCGGAGTATCACTGCTGCACTCTTTTCTCACCTGTTGCAGCGTACTTGCCTGGCTGGTCGGCCTGCCCATGTTTCAGCCATGTTAGCCATGCTCACCTGGCAGGAGTACAGTGCTTTGATGGTTGCAGCTAAGCTGTTTGGTTTGCATATGCAAAGGGGAAGTGGCAATTTTTGATTGTGGTCAGAGTCCACTTGAATCCCCCAGAGTAACTCTGTGGCTTCCTTGTTCCTTGGGAAAGCAGTAATTGTTTTGTTGTTGGCAGGAGCCACCCCTTCCCATCTGCCATTGCTGCTTGTGGCAATGCCAAGAGCAGCACTGCCTTTCTGATCTCTCTGGTTCCCACCAAGATTCATCTGCCCTGCTGTAACATGTGCTCTTGTTTGTGGCCTCTCTGACGAGAGCAGGTCCCATTTAATTGTCATGATCTGTGTTCCCTGTGCTGACCTCCTTAACTGTGTGTGTTCAGGCTTGTGTTTTCTGGTCGAGGAGTGGGCACTTCAGGCTCATTCCCCAGCGAGTGGGTGACATTTCCCTCCCTTTTCCTAGAGCTGCTGCTGGACTGGAAGCAGAATGCCGATGAGATCATTATCAAGTTGAACTTGGGCAGTGGAGCTCTGAAGGCAGAGGATGTAGATGCTGCTTTCACCGACACGGACTGTGTGGTCAAACTACCAGGTATGGAAATGGAGCAACTGCTGCAGGCGTTTCTCCATCGGGGCTTGGCACAGCTCTGGGCCAAGCACGGGGTTGCAGCAGGCAGACATCAAACTTTTCCCTCAGAGGCAATGTCCTGCTGTCAGCTGGCACAGCCTCAGGCAGCAGACAGGGCTGATAGGAGAGCAGTGTAGAGCTGGGGAGGGCAGGAGTTGGCCTCTGTGCCAAGTGAACAAGTGCCCACTGCCGCGCCGATACGTCTCTGTCCCCTGCTTGCTGGGATGGCTGAGTCAGTCCCGGGTATCCTTTGGAAAAGTGACTGTGCCCCTGAGGGCAGGGAGGCCCAGGGCCTTCCCGCTGGGAAGGAGGCCAGCCAGATGTACAAAGCAAATTCAGGGAAGCTGGCTGGAGCCCTGGAAGGCTCCTGGGGTATGGTGGCAGCCTGCCTGCAGCCTTCTTGGCTCTGAATGAGTGCTTCCTTCATCGTGGGGGCAGGTGAAAGGGGGCTGTGGGTTAGGTGACAGCTGCCTGGAGCACTTCCTGAGGTACTGATTCCCCTCTGCTTTACAGATGGGCGCCAGTGGAGCTGTCAGTTCTATGAGGAGATCGAGGGCTCCTGCAGCAAGGTCCATTACAAGAAGGGCAACTTTCTACAGCTTGTGCTTCAGAAGAAGATCCCACTCCATAACTGGTCTTCACTTCTGGTGAGGAGGGAATGATCTGCCTTTTAAGAGAGCTTATGGAGCCCTGAGGAGCTGGGGTGACTTCTGAGCTCCCTGCTCTTGAGCTGCCCAGGGAGCAGTGTAGGGTACATCCCGCATCTACATGCTGCATGAGCCATCTGTCACTGTCCCAGGGAGTTGTACCCCTGTTTCTGCCTGCCGTGCATCTCCAGGTTCTGGAGTAGAGTCCTGATGCAGTCTGGGAAGGGGGAGTGAGGGTGAGGGGTTGTCAGGTAGCCTGAAAGCTACCTGACTACCTTCCCACTGTGCTGCATTGCTTTTAACAGAAGAGAAGGAAAGACGGGTCCAAAGAACTGGCCAAAGGGGCTGCATGCTGGGAGAACGGGAAAGAGAAGGCTGCTTCTGCGGAGTTGACCCCTGAAGAGCCGAGGGCTGAAGGCACAGAGCCACCAAGATCCCGGCGGGAGCCCTCCAACCCCAAGCGTGCTCCGGGAAGAAGTGAGGCCCTGGGAGGGAAAAGCCCAGCCAGCCCAGGGACACAGAGCGGCCCCAGCGCCAAGCGGGCAGTATACCTCAAAGTGGCTCCCACTGAAGAGGAGCCAAATGCCAGAGTCACTGGGAACACGGAGCCCAGCAAAGGGCACAGCGGGAGGGCCGGCAGCCGCCGCAACGGCAGAGCCAGCCAGGTTGATGCACCCGCGGCCCTTGCAGATCTCGCACTGCCACTGGAGAAGGTACCTGGGGACCTGACTGGATAGGGTATCCCTGCTTCCTCTGCCCTAGGCAGGGGATGCAGGACCCATCCCTGCCCATGGGGATGAGATGGGCTCTGTGATGCTGAGGGCTGACAGGAGGACCTGTGGTGGAGGAGCGGGTGAAGTGAGGACCGTGCAGTTGCTGGGCTGTGGTGCTAATGGGGCTGAGCTGGTGTGGGATGTGCAGGGGAAACGGGTGGTATGGAGCTGTGCCTGACTGGCTGGCAGGAGCCACAGTGGGTGGGTCAGGGCAGGTTAGGGGTGACAGTGTGTTTCACAATGTCTTTCTATATTGAAAGGCTGTGGTTTTGGCCAAGGAGACTGTTCCAGTGGAGATGCCACCTCTCGCAGCTGCCACGGAGGTGTTCCCCCACCGTGTTGCCACCTGTGTTGAGAAGAGAGTCCTGCAGCCAGGCAGCCCTGCTGAGGCCTTGCGGAGCCGGGACTGCCCGCCTGTCCTGGCAGAGAGCTCTAAGGCTATCCCAGTGGCCACCCCTCCCATGGGCAGAGATGGTGAGAAGAGGGACTGGTCCAAGGATGACGTGGCTCTGGAAGCAGCAGCTGATGGTGAGTGGCCAGAGCCCATGAGGTGAGCCTGGTTGGGAAGGTCCATCTGCTCAGGACCTTTCCTGGGTCAGCTTGCAGCCTCAGCATGCAAGGAAGATAACCTCTCTCTCCATGGCTTTCCTTGCCCAGAGCTAGAGCCTTTTGTAAGCCTGACCTTTGTCAAGAATGACTCGTACGAGAAGGGCAATGATCTGGTGGTGGTGCATGTCTATGTGAAGGAGATCCACAAGGAGACATCCAAGGTGTTGTTCCGGGAACAAGACTTCACCCTAGTGTTCCAGACGAGGTACCGGTTTGCCTCAGGATGATACCAGGCTGCTGCAAAGCTCCTGATTGTGGCTGGGCTACTTGTTTGTTCACCTCTGCTCACTCCCACTTTCTCTGCAGTGATACGAACTTCCTTCGTCTCCATCCTGGCTGTGGGCCCCACACGGTGTTCCGGTGGCAGGTGAAGCTCAGGTATGACTCCTGTCCTTCTTACCCACACCGGGGCAAGGGAGGCGAGAGTGCAGAGCTGGAGCAGGAACCAGTCCCAGCTGGCAGTTCCGTGCAGGGAATGCTCATTTCTGCATCTGGAGGTTTCACTTACACCATACTGCACTAGTGCCCTGAGCCTGGTCTGCCTTGGCTGTGTGCTGGCTTGCAGGGGAAGAATCCCAGTGCCTCCTTGCCTGCAGTTCACCCCAGGCTGTTCTAGAGCTCTTAGGGACAGAGCCAGACCAGCCTGTGTGCCCTTTGGGTGGGATGTGCAGCAGGAGGGAGCCAGGCAGAATGGATCTGTCAGGAAAAGGGGTGCTCTGGGTGCTCGGTGTGGCCAGGCTTGAGGGTTTCCACCCTGCTTTGCCAGGGCTACCTCAGGATCAGTGCTAACAGGGTTCTTACTGCCTGGGGGCCATGGCTCTGCCATGCAAAGGCTTTGGCATGTCTGAGGCTGCTGCAGGGTCTGGGGCACCTCTGACTTGCTGCGTGCCTTGCAGGAACCTTATTGAGCCGGACCAGTGCACGTACAACTTCACGGTGTCTCGCATTGATGTCTGCCTGAAGAAACGCCAGAGCCAGCGCTGGGGGGGGCTGGAGGCTCCAGCCACACGAGGTCTGCACCCTGCCTTCTTGTCCTACCTGCCTGCTGCACCGCAGTGGGGCATGGGCCCTCATCACCACTGCCAGCTGCCAGCTAGTGCCGGATCCTCTGGCTTGGGATTGTGGGGAAGGAGAGGGGCTGAATGGGTGCACGTAGGAGGGATGTGAGGCAGGGTGTGAGCCAAGTGATAGGGGAAGGGCACTGCTGTTTCTCTTGCTCACGGGGAAGAGGGGTAGAAGAAAGCCTGTGTGCAAGTGTGGACTGCCCCACCGTGGGCAGCATGTGGTGCTGCTAACCACAGGCCCACCCTTCCCCCTTTTTAAGGTGCAGTGGGTGGTGCAAAGGTTGCCATGCCTACAGGCCCTACCCCTCTGGATAAGAACCCTCCGGGCAGTAACCAGCACCCCCTCTCCAGCAAGGAAGAGGCCCGAACCAGTGACAAAGAGAAGCCGCGTGTGGAAGATGGGGCTCTGGATGGCGTGGCGGCCCGTACGGCCCCAGAGCACGTGGCAGTGAAGCAAGAGCCACACATTCCTTCGGTGAGTGTGGCCTCACTGGATCTGACCTGGATAGGGGAAAGAGGGACACCTCTCCTCAGTGTCACTCTGGAGACTGGCAAAGTATTCCTGGAGGAGGAGGCGGTGCCCCTCAGTCATAGTTGGCAGGATTAGAGGCAGCTGTTGGCCTGTCTGTCCCAGTCCAAGTGGGAGATGGTGTGATGGCTCCAGCCCTCTCTTGGGGGTTTCTTGGGCTTTGAGTTCCTCTGGTGTTCCCAGAGAGACTCCCTGAGTACCGCACTCTCACACCTGCCTCTGCTTTGGCAGCCCAAACCAACGTGTATGGTGCCACCAATGACACACAGCCCGGTGAGTGCTGAGAGTGTGGAGGATGATGAGGATGAGGATGAGAAGAAGAAGGTCTGCCTGCCCGGCTTCACAGGGCTGGTGAACCTGGGCAACACCTGCTTCATGAACAGTGTCATCCAGTCCCTGTCCAACACCCGAGAGCTGCGTGACTACTTCCATGGTGAGCCCACACTGGGACCCCAGCAGAGCTTGGCCACTCAGATGATGGAACCAGCATCCACCCTGAGCTCCTCCATTTCTTACAGATCGGTCCTTTGAGTCGGAAATCAACTACAACAACCCACTGGGGACGGGCGGGCGCCTGGCCATTGGCTTTGCCATGCTGCTCAGAGCACTGTGGAAGGGCACACACCACGCCTTCCAGCCCTCTAAACTGAAGGTAGGGCTCCTGGCACTGGCACTCAGCAGGAACTGCTGTGGGTCCCCAGCATTCCTCTGTGGGCACCTGGCTGCCCTGCAAGTGCCACAGAGAGCTGTGGCTGTGGGTGGGTGCAGCCAGGGTTTGTGCATGGGGCAGGCAGTGCTGCCAGGTGTCTGCTGGCCAGCTCTGACGACTGTGCTCCCCACAGGCAATTGTGGCCAGCAAGGCCAGCCAGTTCACTGGCTATGCCCAACATGATGCTCAGGAGTTCATGGCCTTCCTGCTTGATGGCCTGCACGAGGACCTCAACCGTATCCAGAACAAGCCCTACACAGAGACTGTTGACTCGGATGGGAGGCCTGATGAGGTGAGGGTGTTCCTCCCCCAGAGTTACTGGGAGAGCAGCGTGGGTGGTTTACTGAGGTGCTAAGCCCTTTTTTCCTGCAGGTGGTAGCTGAGGAGGCTTGGCAACGACACAAGATGAGGAACGACTCGTTCATAGTAGACCTCTTCCAGGGCCAGTACAAATCCAAGCTTGTGTGCCCAGTGTGCTCCAAGGTAGGGCAGCCCTGGAAGTTCTGTCCCTGTCCTGGCTGTGCAGAAGCAGGCTCCTGACCCTCCGAGAGCATAGGTCACAGGGCAAGGCTGGATCTTGGGTCCACTGGATCTGCTGCTCAGCCACAAGTACTTTCCACAACTGAGTGTGCTTTTGTATTTGCAGGTGTCTATTACGTTTGACCCTTTCCTGTACCTCCCTGTGCCCCTCCCACAGAAGCAAAAGGTGCTGACTGTCTACTATTTTGCAAAGGAGCCACACAAGAAACCCATCAAGGTAAAGGATATCTTCTACCCTGGGGAGGGAGCCTGAGAATGCTCCTGGAGGTGCCCCTGGCAGCTGGCCATGTGCCAACGGGCTAAGCCCTGTGTTAAGTAAGGGCCCGCATGCCTTAGTATGGTGTGACTAATGTGGCACTTTCTCGGTGGCAGTTCCTCGTGAGTATCAGCAAGGAGAACTCCAGTGCCATGGAGGTACTTGACTCAGTGGCCCACAGCGTGCGTGTGAAACCAGAGAACCTGCGCCTGGCAGAGGTGAGAGTGCTGGGCAGATACCTGCTCTGCAGGGTTAGGCCACCACAGTAGGGCCTGGGATGTCTGTCTTTCCCTTGTGAGGTGGTGAGCTGAGCACAGTATCCTTGAGCTGCTGCTCTTCCCACAGCTCACTGTGAGGCTGAGGTCTGTGGCTCTCTGAGGAGAGGACACAGGGCAGCCCTCACATGTCCACGCTCCACTGCTTTCCTGGCAGGTGATCAAGAATCACTTCCACCGCATGTTCCTGCCGTCTAACTCACTAGACACGGTCTCACCGACGGACCTGCTGCTTTGCTTTGAGGTGCTGTCCCCAGAGCTGGCCAAGGAGCGCGTGGTGGAGCTTCAGGTCCAGCAGGTAAGAAGACATATCGGGACTACTGGGAGGGGTGCAGGAAGGCTGAGCTGTAAGTGGGACTGAGCAGGAGGGGCAGAACTGCACGCAAGGGCAATTAGCTACAGTGAACACGGATGCCCCTGAGGCTGCCTTGTCCTGCCCCGGTGCCCTTCCCTGTCCAATGGGTCCTTTCTCCTGCAGCGTCCACAGGTGCCCAGTGGCCCTGTTGCCAAGTGTGCAGCCTGCCAGAAGAAGCAGCTGCCAGAGGATGAGAAGCTCAAGCGCTGCACGAGGTGCTATCGAGTCGGTTACTGCAACGTGTGAGTTGGCTTGGTGCCTGGCAGGGAGGGAGGGTCTCCTGCTGTGAAGGGCTAGATGGGAGAGCTCTGCCTGCTGGGAGAAGGTGAGATGGGTCTGCCCTTTCGGATGGAGCCAGCTGAACTCCTGGTGCTCCCGTTGTCCCCAGCACACCCCTCTGGCCCTGCACTGCTCCTTCCCAGGCTGTTCAAGGATGCTGAGTTCAGCAGGGGCTGTATGTGTTACAGGGCATGTCAGAAAACACACTGGCCAGACCACAAGGCTTCGTGCCGTCCCGAGAACATCGGTTTCCCCTTCCTCATCAGCGTGCCCGAGTCCCGCCTCACCTACGCCCGCTTGGCCCAGCTGCTGGAGGGCTACGCAAGGTGAGAGTCCAGGGAAGGAGGGTGCTTCTGCCCTGGAGCTGAGCTCAGCCCTGTGTCTAACCAGCTCTAACTCCCACCTCCTTGGCCAGGTACTCAGTCAGTGTATTCCAGCCTCCATTCCAGTTGGGCCGGATGTCACCGGAGCAGGGGCTGCAGCCTCTGCACTCGGACAAGCTGGAGCCCCTGGCCAAGAGCAGCTGTGCAGCAGCCACCTCCGTCCCCGAGCTGGGAGATGGGGACAGGGCTTCCAGCCTCCTGCAGGAGCCCCCACTCTCACCAGCTGGCCCTGAGCTGCACCCAGAGATGGGGGATACTACCACTGTCCGGAGCAAGGTCCTGACAGCCAGGAGTTCCCTGCTGAGCTTGGATTCAGGGTTCTCTGAGCACATAGAGTCACAGAGTGACAGCTGTTGTGAGAAGGAGCCATCCTATGAGAGAGCCCTGAAGCCAGAAGGTAAGAGGTGCTGAAGTGCTAGCTGTGTCTATGCCAGGAGCTCAGGCAATTCTCCCTCCTTGGGGGTGACCTCCCACCACAGCATCACTTCTCCCCTTGTGAGCTTAGTCTGGAGACTCTTGGGAACACAGATGAGGCCCTGGGAGCTTTGTTTTGGCAGTGCTGCCTCACCTGAAATGCCTACCTACCCACGCTCTGCCTTGCCCTGGCAAAGCCCAGGGTGTAGAGCAGAGACCTGATGAGGAGAGAGGCTGGAGCACTGTGCTGCTGTAGGAGAGGTGGGAATGCAGGGGCTGGCAGAAGCCTCAAGTTCTGTGGGAGCAAGGCAGAGCTGGTGCAGGCTGAGCCCCTGGGGGCTGTGAGCAAAGCAGTTCTCTCGCTCTGACTCAGCTGCATGGGACCAGCCTCTTGCGCTCGGCTGCCTGGCTGTCACGTTTCCAGACACTCGTCTCAGGATGGCAGCAATGTGCAGTGAAGGGGCAAGGCAGGCAGAGGAGCACAGCTTGCCAGGGGCAGGCGCCTGCTAAAAATAGTCAAGGACACAGGCACGTGGTTGTGTCCCTTCAAGGCCGTAGCATGTGAGGTGGGGGTGGGGGCGCTGCAAATTCTTGGCCCCTACGCAGGGCAGACAGGCAGTGCCACCACGGATCTGTCCCTGCCTGTTCACAGCTGCCATCCCTGGGTACCAACACACTCCAGACTCACTGAGTGCCCGCGCCACGCAGTTCTACATCACTAAGATTGACGCTGCCAACCGAGAGCACAAGCTGGAAGATAAAGGTGAGCCAGAGCCCTGTAAAGCACCACCTTCACCCCTTACAGCCTCTGGCGGGGTAGTGAATCTGCCAGGGTGCCAGAGCCTGCCTGGCACAAGGCGAACCCAGGTGTGATGGTGGCCCACACTGGACAGTAAAGGCTGCACCTGACGGGAGAGAAGGGCTCTGCTGCACAGAGCCTCTGCCTAGAAGCTCTTCTTGGGCATGACATTCCTGCTCTCCTCAGCAAATAGGCCAATTCCTTCCAACCTCATGTGTTCTCAGAGGGTCTGTGATCTCTGGGTCACCTCTTTGTTTGAGTGGGATGCCCACACCCAGTGCTGGTTGTGAGAGTGCTGCTGATGAGAGGGCTGTGCCAGCATTGCGCCCCACAGGCTGAGGGGCTCTGCTGCCCCAGCATGGTGAACCTGGCCAGGGGGCACCTGTCTCTTTCTGGCAGCACTTTTTGATCTCTCTATCTAACTGGGATGGGCAAGATTGCTCTAGGAAGGTGGCCTGGTCCAGCCTGGTAGAGTAGGTGTGTGAGGTCTGTGCCCCTTCACAGGTGACATGCCCCTGGACCTGACAGACGACTGCTCCCTTGCCCTGGTGTGGAAGAACAATGAGCGCCTCAAGGAATTTGTGTTGGTAGAATCCAAGGAGTTGGAGTGTGTGGAGGACCCAGGCTCGGCCAGCGAAGCAGCCCGGGCTGGCCACTTCACCCTGGAGCAGTGCCTCAATCTCTTCACCAAGCCTGAAGTCCTGGCCCCAGAGGAAGCATGGTGAGGAAGGCAGCAGGGTGGGTTCCAGCCAGCGGGCCCAGGCAGCAGCAGGGGTTTCCCAGGAGCTGCCCAGGCCTGCACGCTGTTTCTGCTGGCAGCCAGGAACGATGGGCTGGCCTTGCCTGTGCACTGGGAAGGGCTAAGCCAACAGGGAGCAAAGCTAGTGCTCTGTAGGACTGTGCTGGCCTGCCCTTGACAGAGGAGGCTGAGCCCTCTGACATACCCTCTGCCAGCCCTGCATGTAGGGACCCTGGGGCTGAGCTGGGCTGCAAGAACTGAGGCTCTCCCCATGCCAGTAATGAGCACGCTCTTCCTCCAGGTACTGCCCCAAGTGCAAGCAGCACCGTGAGGCTTCCAAGCAGCTGATGCTATGGCGGCTGCCCAACATCCTCATCATCCAGCTCAAGCGCTTCTCCTTCCGCAGCTTTATTTGGAGGGACAAGATCAATGACATGGTGGACTTTCCCGTCCGGTGAGAGCCTGGGGACGATGTGCCTGGGTTGGCACTGCCTCTGCTGATCTGCAGTCCAGCCTGCATAACACTGATCACCCTTGACGGTCACTGTGTCTCTCCACAGGAGCCTGGACCTGAGCAAGTTCTGCATTGGTCGGAAGGGTGAGCAGCAGCTGCCTATGTATGACCTGTACGCTGTGATCAACCACTATGGAGGCATGATTGGAGGGCACTACACAGCGTACGCCCGCCTGCCCAACGACAAGAACAGCCAGCGCAGCGACGTAGGTGAGGATCTGTCACCCTCACCACCCCCCTGCTCCTGTAGCCGTGATTTGTCTGTTTGCTTAACCCTTCCTCCTTCTCAGGCTGGCGGCTCTTCGACGACAGCACAGTCACCACTGTGGATGAGAGCCAGGTGGTGACCAGATACGCATATGTCCTCTTCTACCGCCGGAGGAACTCTCCCGTGGAGAGACCCCTGCCAGGGCATCCCTCAGACCACCGTACCGAGCGCACCCCCTCTGCCGAAGCTGCTGCCAGCCAGGTGAGCACTTGCGTCCTTTTCGGCAAGGGAAAGGGCGCCACAGAGCCTTGAAATGTGCTCAGGAGCCTGCATGCAGGGCCTGCCCGTCTTCGCCTGCACCCACAGAGCCTAGTGCAGCTGTGGTGTACCCCTTTGATACCAAAGAGCTTGTGCCAGCTGGGCATTGGAGCCTGTCTTGCCTTGTTCTTGCTGTGAGCTTGGGACAGTCCCTGTCCTGAGGGGTCACAGGAGAGCTGGTTTTCGTCATCAGCGTGGAATTGCTGGTGGGAGGGGACTGGAAGAGGAAGAAGGGGCACAGCCTTGCCAGGGTCTGCACTGGAGGAGCGGTTGCAAGCGGTGCAGTAGGATCTGGTTGTGCCAGGGAGCAGTAAGAACTTGCCCTCCTGAGCCACTTTTGAGGCAGGGTGGGGGACGCTTCCTGCTGGGGCCAAACTCAGGGCCAAGCCAAGCACAAAAAAGGTAAATGCCAGTGCTGAGCCAGAGGCCTGGCAGCCTTCACAGGGTGCTGTAGAGAAACCTGCCAGAGCGAGCTCTGTTGTTAGGTGGCCTGGGAGGGAGGGACTGGGGGTGGGCCAGATGGCAGGGTGCTTTCCAAATGCAGTGGTAGGGAATGGTTGCACTGATCTTCATGTGACAGTCAGGAAGGCCGAGGCTGGGGCACACTGTGGTGCCCACCTGGTCAGACCCCCTGCATCATTGTGCTGCAGACTTTCCCTCCATGCTCAGCACCTCTGCAGGCCCGCAGAGTCCGAGAACAGTGCTCAGTTCATCTCCAGCATGACTGCACATGCCCTTCTGGCCCGACCTCCCTGCCCCTCTGGTTCATGCTCCCCTTGGCCTGGTGCTGGTTAGGCATCCTAGTTCTGCCCTCTCACCTGGGGACGGAAGCTGTCTGTCTCTGAGGCCGGGGGGGCTATCTGGCATGTTGGTGTCTGCCTGCCTGGGCTGTTCCTGCCCTGAGGGGCTGTGAGTGTCCTGGAGCAGCTCCACTCACTGAGGGCAGCCTGAGCAACAAGAAAGCTGCACTGCTTTTTGCACACTGGTGGTGAGAGCCTTCAGGGGCCGAACTGGCACTGTGGCTCACTGTAATGCCCCATGGCACTGGGGTTCATCAGGTTGCTCTGTGGCACTGGGGCTCATGGGGCCCCTGGCAGCGCCGGTTCCCCTGCAGTAATGGGATGCATTGAATCCCAGTGGGGCTCAGCAGGTCCCCAAGCACCCTGGACCACCTGCACCCTCCCTGGCACTGGGTGCCCTCCAGAGACCTGCACCCTGACTACTCTGCACGATCACCATCATGAAGGGCCAAGCTGTGGTTGGCTGCCTGTGGAAAATCCTCCTGGAAGCTGGGCTACAATTGGTTGTCAGAGCATTCCTACCCACCAAAGCAGAGCTGTGACTGGCTGTACTGGCACTGTGCCTCCTGCTGCTCCAGCTGGCTCTGGATTGGCTGTCACCTGAAAGATCCTGTTGGGAGCACAGAAGCTGGGCTGTGATTGGCTGCTGCCTGCTCCCTTGCCTCCTGGACCCACCAATGCAAGTGCATCTGCTCCATCGGGATCCAGCTGCCGGCTTCACTCCCTGCAGTCCCGTGAAGACCCTGCCTGGCAGCTGCCCACGCTCCCTCTCACAGAGCCACCCACCGGAGCCCCACACACCAGAGACCCCGAAGAGCCGCGGGGGCGGGCGCGACTGCGACGGTGCTGCATGGGGAGGCGGGCTGGCTGGGCACGGGGCTGGGCTTGCAGGCAGCCGCCTGCCCCGGGGGATGGCGAGGGGTGTTGCCCATTGTGTTCTCCAAGTGCTGACGCAGGTTTCCACATCGCAGGCTTCTCTGATCTGGCAGGAACTGGAGGCTGAAGAACAAGAGCTGCAGCTTGAGGCACCCCAAAGGCCTACAAGAAATTCCTGGAGGCCCCGTGGCCAGAAGCGGAGTCCAGGCACTCCTCAGCACCCAGATGAAGGCTGCGTCAGATACTTTGTCCTGGCCACGACGGCCGCAATTGTGGCTCTCTTCCTGAACGTCTTCTACCCACTCATTTACCAGCCCTGCTGGAGATAGGCCCAGGCGCGCGGCCAGCTGCAGGAGAAGAGCCGCCAGGGCACGCGCCGTCCTAGGACGCTATGAGACGAAGACATGAGGCAGCAGGACAGAAAACACTGGGGAAGACTCGCCAAAGGAAGCATGGGGCTGTCGGCTCCTGCCTGTCTGCTCTGGCATCTCCTGTGCCAGCTGGCGGGTCTGTGTGGCCAGCCTGCTGTTTTGCCAAGGCACAGCCCAGAACTAGGAGCTCCTTTGCCCTTCCTTGCTGCCCACTGGGAGTGAGGAAGACCTCATGGCTACCTGCTGCTCAAGAGGGGACGTTGCTGCTGCAGTGAAACTGGGACCTGATAGCCCCACGGGCACATCAACCATTTCTGCTTGGCTCCCAAGAAGGAAGTGGAGACCTGCCGGGAGGCTGCAGCAAGGGCAGGATGCCCTGACACGGGCCCTGGCTGGCTGTCTCTCTCAGCTGTGCTGCTGCAGGAGCCTTGAGCTTCCCTAGGGCTGGTGCTACCCGTGGTCCTTGGCCAGCCCAGTCTGTCCTGCCAGCCTCCTGCTGAGCCTCCTGGTGCCAGCTGCCTGTGCGCTGGGAGTTGTGTGTGCCGCACTCCTGTGCTGGAGCTGGACAGGCTTGTCACCAAGGGCTTGTGTGCTTCCCTGCTCAGCCCCGGACAGCTGCTGGGTAGCCTGGCAATCCAGACTGGGGTGCCCATGGTGAGCACTCATCTCTGTGGGCCACTGCCTCCCACCAGTCCATGGGGCTGCTTGCTGGCAGCATCTGAGGGAGTTGGTCTCTTCAGGGCAGCGTGGTGCAGCACCTCATTTGCGAGGACACCAGCTGCCCGTGCTGCGGGAGAGGCATGGGGTCAGGGAGCACAGGTATGACCGTGGTGCGTTAATAAATCCAGGTTTTCCAAAGAGATGCAGCATTCCTGTCCTGTGTGCTGGGACTCCCACACAGAGGCAGGGACTCCACACTGGGGTTACCTGAGGCCGCTCTGTGACCCAGCTGGCACCAGGACCATCCCTTGGGCTTTGCTGGGTGCCTGGTGCACCCTGTGTGGCAGCAGGCTCAGGGGAGAGCTCTGCCTGCCCATGCCATGGGGCACAGGCTAGGCTCCAGTCCCAGCTGTGGAGTGGTAGCCTCGTGGGACACGTGCAGGGCGTGGGGAGCCCAGCAGGGCCAGGAGCAGTCAGTCCCCTGGGGCTGGGGCACAGGCTGCAGCTCCAACGGTGTCTGACATTGAGACGTGTTGCCCTTGGCTGAGCGTGGCTCAGACAGCTCTGGCGTATTTGAGTGTGAGAGGTGACTTCAGAGCCCTGTGACTTTCTTTTCCGTCTCTGCTGCTGTTCTGATGGCAGTGCCCTCAGATGGCTTGGGAGGGATGCTTGGCAGTGTAGGGGTTCATCTGCATTAGGCTGGGGCCTGAGCTGGAACTCCCCCTACCTCTGTCCCACACCCTCCCTCCATGTGCCGAGGTTTACTCCCTTCCCAAGGTCCCAGCCGGGGAGCCCAGCAGGGCTGTGCCGCGGTCATGAGGTGCCTGTCCTGGAACAGTCGCCTCATTGTCTACAGCCCTGGGTCTCGGCGGCTTCCCCTGCTCACCCACAGTGCTGGCCTCGTGGGTCTGAGTCAGTGCCCGGCACCGGTGGGCTGACCTCTGCTCCAACTGGTGCTAGCGCCCCAGGGTTGGGGCCCACAAGCTGCTGCCTGCACCTGCCTGCCCTCACGGGTGGTGGGTGGCCAGCAGTGAGGCCTGACAAGGTGCTCCCAGCCCTGGAAATCCCCTCTGGCCCTGCACTGTTCCTCAGACCTCTGGCAGGCACTGGCAGCCTGCCCGTGGCCCGTCACTGCCGCCCGTGCTGGGGTGCAGGGCTCAGCTCTGACTGGCAGTAGCTGAGTAGCCCTGGGGCAGGAGTGTGCTGAGGCCTGGCTCTCCTGCTGGGCTGGAGGGACTGCCTCCAGGGACCCTGGGCATGCTGCTTCCCTCTGTCCTGCTGTGGGCTTTGCCACCAGCTTCTGCTCTCTTAAGCCCAGGGACTGCACCCTGAGGGGCTGTGTCCCCCCAGGCACCCCTCTAGCCCCCTGGGAGCAGGGAGGGACATGGGTAGGGCAGGGTCCAAGTCTCCCTCTCATGCCCACCTTCTGCTTGCAGGGACTGCCCCCGGTGCCGTTCGGATCTGGCCTGGCCCCCGAAGGAGCCCCGCCGCTGGCTGCGGAAGGCCTCCCTGAACGTTTCGCCAGCCCTGCCGAGCGCCCAACCCCCTCCTACAGCAGCATGGAAGAAGTCGACTAGGGTGTCGTGGGGGGCCTGGCCTGGGGCTGTGGGCCAGGCCGGGCACTGGGGGGGTGGGGGGGTTGGGGAGGTTGGGGTTTGTCCTGCGCTCATTAAACTCTCTGAACTCCACTTGCCTCTGCTGCCTGCTATCCCTTGGGACCCTCTGGCCCCTGGTGAGCCAGGGCACCATGCCCCAGTGTGCTGTTGGGACCCCCAGCACCTTGCTGCCCCAGGTGTCCTCGTGGTCCAGTATTCTTTGGTGTGACCTGGTGCTCGCTGTCCCCTAAGATCCCTCAGGGACCGGTGTTTCTTGGTGCTGCTGTCAGGAGCACTCCACAGCAGTGGAGGGACACCGTCCCCTGGTGCCTACTGCCTCTCCGTTTGCTCTGCTTCTGGCTGCACCATGTTGTCCAGTGTCCCCTGGTGCAAATCCTGCCGCTTTAGTGCCTTGTGTCTTCTCCTGTGCCCTGGTGTTGGTGGGCCGAGACGTGCAAGTCCCGGAGCTCTAGTGCCTGTTGTGCGCTGAAGTGCCTCGTCCCCCGCTGCCTGTCTTGTCGCCTGCTGTCCCTAGCACCCCGCTCCCTGGTGTCCCCGGGTGTGCCCTACTGCCGTGTGTCCCTCGTGCCCGGTTTCCCCCGTTGCCACGCCGTCCCCGCTGTCCGTAATGCCCGGAATCCCACCGGGTGTTCCTTGTCCCCCCGTGCCCCCCACCTCGCCCGGGGGCCGGTGCCAGTGCGTCGGGACTGCAAGTCCC
>VZRV01010114.1:32113-48980 GCA_013398115.1 Falcunculus frontatus
CGACGCGACGCCGCCGCCGCCACAGCCGCGGCCGCCGCTGCCCCCGCGGGCTCCGGTAAGCGGGGAGCGCCGGGGAGGGATGAACTTGGGGAGGGGGAGAGGGGGGCCCACGGCCACGCGCGACCGCGACGCGCCCCCTCCCGCCGCCGCGGGGTGAGTCACTGCTCTGCATTGTGACGTCACGCGCCGGCCTGACATCTGACGTCACGCCCCTACGCGCGGAGAGGGGCGCGCGGTGGGGGGGGAGGTGCTTTCCCCCCCTCCCGCGCCCCCACGGGCGCGCGTGACGGCGGCGTGGGCATCCCCCCTCCCCCCGTCTCGGCAGAAGGCCCCGGCGGGGCGGAGGGCGCAGAGCCCCCCACGGCGGGCGAGGAGCGAACAGTGACGGCACCCCTGGTGCGACCCCCTGGTCCCCCCAAAGAGGCCGTTCCCGAACGGGAGACATGGACCCGGCAAATGGATTTCATCATGTCCTGCGTGGGCTTCGCCGTGGGGCTGGGCAACGTTTGGCGCTTCCCCTACCTGTGCTACAAGAACGGCGGAGGTGAGCCCCGTGTTCGCCCCGCGCCGCGGGGGGCACCCGTTTCCCGCCCCATAGTGTGTGCCTGGGTCTCACCCCGCGCCGAGTCAGCTCGCCCTGCACCTTCGAGGGGCTCAGGGGCCACCCATGGGTCCGGAGTCATTCACGGGGCGGGGGGTCGGGGGAGCCCCCCACCACCTGCCCTTGCTGACCTACATCTCGGCAAGGGGAGGGCGCGGAGGCGCCTTTGCCATTCGCTGCGTCCGGGCGGGCGGCGCGGGGAACGGGGGGAGCAAAAGGGGGGGCCGGGGGGACGGCAGCGGCTGAGCCGGCCTCCTGCCTCCGGCCCCAGGCGTCTTCCTCATCCCCTACCTGCTCATCGTCTTCGTGGGCGGCATCCCCATCTTCTTCTTGGAGGTGGCCCTGGGTCAGTTCATGAAGCAGGGGGGCATCGGCGCCTGGAACATCGCCCCCCTCTTCAAGGGTAACGCTGCACCCTGCCCGCGCCCTGCCTGCACCCTTCCCGTGGCCCCTGCACCCTGCCCAGGGCCCCCGGCACCCTGCCTGCACCCTGACTGTGCCTCGGCTGCCCGAAGCCTGCTGGGGCCGGCAGCACCCTGCCCACGCCCTGCCTGCTCCCCTGCACCTTGCCCGCGTCCCAGTGCCGCCCTGTGCCCCGGCCAAGGGTGGCAGCTGCCTGCACCTGTGCCCCATGGCTCCCTGTGCTGCCCTGCCTGCCTTGCCTGCCCCTGTGGCTCCCTGCCTGCATGCTGCTGGATCTCCACCTCAGAGGTATCCTGCCGGCTCCCCCCTGGTCCTGTGCCATGCTGCCAGCTGTTCCCACCCTGTCCTGTCCTGCCTGGGGCTGCCAGCTTCCCTGTCCCATTCCCACCAGCTTCCCCTGTCCTGTTCAGGGCTGCCAGCTTCCCCTGTCCTTTCCCTGTCAGTTCTCCTCTGTCCTCCCCCATCCCTACAACACTCCACATCCCACTCCATGCCGGCTGCCAGGTGCCCACAGGTGCCTGTGGGCTCTGATCTCCCCATGCCACAGGTTTAGGCCTGGCCTCTATGGTGATCGTCTTCTTCTGCAACTCCTACTACATCATGATCTTGGTGTGGGGGCTCTTTTACCTGGTGCATTCACTGACGGACACCCTGCCCTGGGCCACCTGTGGCCACTCCTGGAACACGGAGCAGTGCACGGAGCTCTTCAACCCGGACCTGTGTCACAATATCAGCACTAATGCCACTGCCAGCACTTGGACCTCCAACTTCACCTGCGCCGACATGACCAACAAGCGCTCACCTGTCATTGAGTTTTGGGAGTGAGTGTGGGAACCGGGAGGGTGTCATCTGGGGCTGGGGGTGTCATGCTGGTGCTCAGCACAGCCTCGCTCTGCAGGAACAAGGTACTGCGTCTCTCTGGGGGCCTCAGCGAGCCAGGGGAGATGAACTGGCAGATGATCCTCTGCTTGGTCACCACCTGGGTTGTTGTCTACTTCTGCATCTGGAAAGGTGTCAAGTCGACTGGGAAGGTAATGCTGGCAGGGGGAACGTGCATCAGGGCCACTGGCATGAGAGAATGGGACTACAACACACAGCACTGCTGGCTCCTGCCCTCCTGTGCCACAGCCCACAGGGGTGGGAGGCCCATGTCCCACATTTGTCCAGGAGGTGCTACCAGCTGCTGGGGACATTCCCAAGTTCTGGTCCAGCTGGGACACCTGTGGCACATGACAGAGAGCCCTGGCCTGGGGGGGTCTCACAGCCACCCACTGCTCTTCAGATTGTCTACTTCACGGCACTCTTCCCGTATGTGGTCCTCATCGTGCTGCTGGCCCGCGGAGTAACACTGCCTGGCGCGCTGGGCGGCATCATCTACTACCTGAAACCTGACTGGACCAAGCTGGTTGAGGCACAGGTGAGGGCAGTGGGGAGGGCAGCAGGAAGTTGGGTGCTAGACACCCCCTGGCACCCTCATCACCCCCTGACACCTTCTCTCATGCGCCAGGTCTGGATTGATGCTGGCACCCAGGTCTTCTTCTCCTATGCCATCGGGCTGGGCGCCCTGACTGCATTGGGCAGCTACAACCGCTTCCACAACAACTGCTACAGGTAGGGCTGTGCCAGCTGCAGGCCATCCCCCTGGTGTGTCCCCCAGTGCCCCCCAGCACTTCCTTAGATGCTCTGCCCACAGGGATGCCTACATCCTGGCTGTGATCAACAGCTGTACCAGCTTCTTTGCCGGCTTCGTTGTCTTCTCCGTGCTTGGCTTCATGGCCTCTGAGCAAGGCGTGGACATCTCCAAGGTGGCCGAGTCTGGTGAGTGATGGACGATGGATGCCAACTGACACTGTGTCCCCTGTGTCACCCCTTGAGTGGCACCTCTGACCCCACTCTCGCGCAGGTCCTGGGCTGGCTTTCATCGCCTACCCCAAAGCTGTGACGCTGATGCCCTTGTCCCCGCTGTGGGCCACGCTCTTCTTCATCATGCTCCTCGTGCTGGGGCTGGACAGCCAGGTGCTGTAGTAACCAGGGAGATGGGGACCCGGGAGAGGATGGGTGGCACGTCCCCACTGAGCCCTGCTTTTTGCCACAGTTTGTCGGTGTGGAGGGTTTCATCACGGGCATCCTGGACCTGTTCCCCCAGCCGGGGGCTGGCTCGCTGCGCCGTGAGCTCACCGCTGCACTCTGCTGCATCGTCTGCTGCCTCATTGACCTCTCCATGGTCACGCAGGTGGGGGACGCAGCAGGGACACTGCCAGCCAGCCCCACACTGGCCACATGCACCTCTTCCTGAGGCAGCACCTCCCATGAGGTCCCACTGTGGGGTGGGAGCTCCCTGGGGCTGCTGCCCTCGTGTCAGTGGAGCTGCCCATAGCATGGGGGTTTCTGTGGCATAGGGGTGCTATGGGAGCAGGGTGCCCATGGCATGCAGGGTGTCCATGCCGGGTGGGGTACCAGTGCTGGCAAGGCTATGACTGCCAGTGTGGCAGCGTGCGGGGCAGCCAGCACAATGCTGGTGACATGGGCACCTTCCTCGCAGGGCGGCATGTACGTATTCCAGCTCTTTGACAACTACTCGGCCAGCGGGATCACGCTGCTGTGGCAGGCTTTCTGGGAGTGCGTGGTCATTGCCTGGGTCTATGGTGAGGCCAGGGGGACACGGTGGGGGGGACGCGGGAGGGACACAAGGAGGACACGAGTGCCCTGGCTGACGCCCTCCTCCCTGCAGGTGCCGACCGCTTCATGGACGATGTGGCCCGTATGATCGGCTATCGGCCCCTGCCCGTCATGAAGTGGTGCTGGGCTGTGGTGACACCGCTGGTCTGCGTGGTGAGCAAGGCCACCGCGCGTGGGAACACGCGTGTGCCACCGCCCCGCGCTGTGCCGCGGGCACTGAGCGCCCCCCGGCGGCCGCTGTTGGCACACGTGTGTCGCGACCGTGGGGCGATGTGCACGTCGGGGGCTACGGCGGTGACACGCGTCGGGGGTGGGGACCGCCGGCTCCCTGCCCCGCGGGACCTTACCTCCCTCTCTCCACCCAGGGCATCTTTGTGTTCCACGTGGTGAACTACAAGCCGCTGACATACAATAAGACGTACGTGTACCCGTGGTGGGGGGAAGCCATCGGCTGGGTCCTGGCACTCTCCTCCATGCTCTGCATCCCCTGCACTGTTATCTACAAGCTCCTGCGCTGCAAAGGCTCCTTGCGCGAGGTGAGGGCGGTGCAGTGGGATCACTCCTGCCTCTGTCCCCACCCCATTGTCAGCCATGCTTGTCCCCCTCTTAGTCCTGTCCCCGGCCCAGTCCCGGCCCCATTCAAATCCCACCATCCACATTGCCTTCTCAGTCCCATCCACCACCAGATCCCATCTCTGTCTTCATCAGTGTCTGATTCCCATTCAAATCCCACCACTGTCCTCATTGCCATCACAGTTCCATCCACAGCCGGGTCCCATCCCTGTCTTCATCACTGCCTCATTCCTATCCAAATCACGTGCCTGTCTCCATTGTCTCACTCCCATCCAAATCCCATCTCTGTCCCCATCACTGTCCCCATCTCATTCCCAACCTTACCTGATTCCTACTGATGCTGACATGACTCTCAGTCCTGTCCCTATCCCTGTCCCTATCCCTGTCCCTATCCCTATCCCTATCCCTATCCCTATCCCTATCCCTATCCCTATCCCTATCCCTATCCCTATCCCTATCCCTATCCCTATCCCTATCCCACTCCCTATCCCTATCCCTATCCCTATCCCTATCCCTATCCCTATCCCTATCCCTATCCCTATCCCTATCCCTATCCCTATCCCTATCCCTATCCCTATCCCAGCCAAATCCCGTGCACATCCCCATCACTGTCTCCTTGCAATCCCTCTTCTTCTCTAAATCCCACTTAGTCCCTTTCCCATCCTAGGCTCACCCCCATCCAAGTCCTGTTCCTGTCTTCATTGTCACTCAGATTCCCATCCCTACTGCTGTCTGACTCCCAGCCTCACCCAAACCCCATCCTTGCTGACATCACTGTCTTAATCCTGTCAGTGTCTCAGTCCCATCCCTTTCCCCATGCAATCTCTGTCCCTTTCTCAATCCCATTTCAATCCCTACCCTGCCCCAGTCTCACCTCCACCTCCATCCAAACCCCACCCCTTTCCTATCCGTGTGCATTGCGGGGAAGTCACTAAGCTGGGTCCAGGCAGTCCCAGTGCTGTTGTCTCTTGGGGCTGACACGGTGTCCCCACAGCGCTGGCAGCTCCTGACCACTCCAATCTGGGGCCAACATCACCTGGAGTACCTGACGCCAGAGGCAGAGGCCAAGCTGCTGGCCCCAGAGCCCCCCAAGGAGAAGGCGACGCTCTTCGAGACTGTGATCTGAGCGTGGGGAGGGTCGCGCTGCTCCCGCCCGCCATAGCAATAATGCCAGCACCGCCTCCCACCCACGCTGCCCCGTGCCCCCCGCGCCGCCCTGGCCGCCGGCCTCGCTGCAGGGGGGTGAACACAGCGAGGTGGGGGGTGCTGGGGGTCACGGAGCCAGGGCGGCCGTGGGGCACAGGAGGGGTCCCCGGCGTGGGGGAGCGTGGCGGCCCGGGGGGATGGCAGGGAGGCCGCAGGCTGGGGAAGTGAGTGGGACAGCCCTTCCCTGGCCCCTGCCCACGGCCCCCATGGCCCCCCACTCACTAACTGCTTCCCGTAGCGTTTGTCTGGTGTAACCCCAACCGCCCCGACATCTGGCAATAAACTGGGAGACCCTGGCAGCCCTGGCACTGCAGACAGGGGAAGCGGGGCACTGGCAGCGGACAACTGAGAGGCGAGGTGTGGGGTGGCACTGGCCTTTGGGGGACAGAGGTTTGAAGGGGATAGGGTTCAGGAATTCAAGGACACCTGGGTTCTTCTCTTGAGTGACTGGAGCGGGACAGGCCACTGGAGCAATGGGGTCTCCGTCCTTCTCTACCACAGGATGTGGGTGCCTGCAGGCTGTACCAAACCCCAGTGGGACTGGGGAACCCCATGCAGCCAGGGCTGGCCTTGCTTATCAGCCCCAAAAGGCAGATTTCAGCCCAGAGGCTTTGGGGGTCCTGACTGTCCCCAGGGGGTGGGTCAGGATCCAGCTGTACCCCACTGGGAGCTTTTCATGTCAGCTTTGTGGCTCCCCGCTCCATGCACTGTGCCTTGGGAACAGCCCTGGGCTGTTGGGGGCTGTGTGGACAAGTGGATGAGGCAGCCCCTGGGCATGTAGCCAGAAGTCAAAGGCTTAACCTGCCTCAGAGCCCTTGAGCTGCCTGAGCCCTGTCACAGCGGGGTGCCGGCTAGTGAGTGCCCTGTGCCCTGTGCCCCACGCCAGTAGCTCCTGGGGAGGCCAGCTCCAGTTCGTGCTGTGGGAACCTGCATGGAGCCCAGAGGAAATCACCAGCATGCTGTGCTTGGAGTGGCTGCCTTCCAGTGCCTTGGCTTGATGTCAGCGTCCTGCTGTGCCCAGCATCCCACCTCCAGCAGTGCCTTGGCCACCCCTGGTGCGTGGCTGTCCTGCCCATGAAGGGACAAGGGGGAAGAAGTGTCCCCATCTGCCCCAGCCATCCTCAGACACAGGGCTGGAGCAGTGCTACCATGCCAGGTGTCCGTGTCCGATTGCTGGGATCACCAGGGTTCCAGAGGCTCTTGTTTCGGGGTGCAGGTTTGCCCCATCACGATACCCTCTCACCCTACTGGGGTGAGCCAGCAGTTCCTGCCCCACCGGCAATGCACACTGTAATTAGCATGGGCAGGGCAGAAGCATGACTGATAATTGGCGGTGACTCTTCAGCACAGAGCCTCATGTGCCTGGGGCACGGCAGGACTTTCCGGCAGGGCTGGTCTGTGGGACCGGCTGGCATCCTGGTGTGTCGACCGCCGTGCAGGGCCTGGCTGGCTCCCCAGCACCGAAGTGGGGACAGGGTTGGGTGCAGGGTGTGGGGGCGAGCATTGTCATTGCCTTCGCTTCGTGCCGCAGCACGCCCCGGTCCCACCACCCCTTCCTAAAAGGCACAGCTGTGGGGTGTTGCCAGCACAGAAGGTGAGAGCACGGGGACCAGGTGGAGGTGGGCAAGGGAAAGGCAGAGGACAAGGGTTAAAGGTTTCCCTTTGCTGGCTGGGCTTTCCTCGCGGGTCTCCTGTAGCACCCGCGTGAGCCCACAGGAGGGGACTTGCCGCACGTTGTGCCCTCGCAGGGGCAGGCACCTGCAGCACCATGAACCGGATCACGGTGTACGAGAGTGCAAACTTTGAGGGGCTGAGCCGAGAGTTCACCTGCGATGTGCCTGACCTGCACGAGCTGGATTTTGGGAACTGCATCGCCTCCCTGAAGGTGGAGGGACAGCCATGGATTGCCTACACAGACTCCAAATACGAGGGCGAGCCACATGTCTTCGAGGAGGGCGAGTACCCCTCTGTGGATCGGCCCAACAGCTTCTCGGCACTGCGCCTCGTGCACCATGACCTGGGGGACCCCCAGATCACCCTCTACGAGCACCCCAACTTCCAAGGCGCCTGCAAGGTGGTGACAGAGGAGACCAACTTGGCATATGGGTACTTCAACGACCGGGTGGCCTCCCACATAGTGCAGCGAGGCGTCTGGCTGCTCTACCAGCATCCCGGCCGGGGCGGCTGGCACTGCCTGGCGTGGCCCGGCGAGCATCTCGCTGACTACAAACTGGAGCTGAACTTTCAGTCTCGGCTGTCCCACTTGCGCCCACTACGGCCCGGGCGGCCCCTGGTCTCAGCACGTCTCCTTTGGGAGCAGAAGCGGGTGGAGGAGGAGCGGGAGGTGCTGGTGGATGAGATTGAGGGGGTGAACGAAACAGAGTCAGAGCAGGCGCTGGCGGCCAGCAGCAGTCGGGAGTATGGCACCACACTCTGGCAGAGCTTCCACTTCAGCAACGCCACCAGCCTCAAAGCCGGGCTCTCCTTCACGCTGACTGTGGAAGCCTCCAACATCTTCACGGTGCAGAAAGGGCGCAGCGAAACCAGCACTCGCCGGCAGCGCGTGGAGGTGCAGCTGCCGGCGAAGATCCCCCCCCACACAGCGCTCAGAATCCAAGTCCTGCGGAAGGAGGTGACGCTCTCCGTTCCGGTCCTGCTCACCATCACCCAGAACGAGAACGTTCGGACAGAGATGGGCGAGTACCGCAGCGTCTCAGGTACCAATGTCAGTGCCCGCTATAGCTTGAAGCCACTGCCAGCTACGGGCAGGGAGCAGGCAGCCACCAAGGGGACAGGCACAGTGTCCGGCACCAGCATGGAGCTATAGCTCTGTGCCAGTGCTAAGCAATGGCTGTCCCCTCCACAGTGTGGGACCCACTGCGACACCAGCATTGACTCCAGCACCCGCCCATGGAGGAGCCAGGACCTGCCTTGTCTGGTTGTGTCCGGTGGGTCTGGCTGGCAGGACCTGCCGGTGCCTCCTCCCACCCAGTATTTCCAATAAACCCCCTTCCCCAACCACTCGAGTCTGCTGCTACTTGGGCTGAGGTGGGAGTAGGATGGGTGGGACACTGGGCTAGAGGGCACTGAACTAAGACGAGACACCAAGCTGGGGGGGGACATCGGGCTGGGGGAGACTCCCGCGCTGAGGCAGGAAGCGTGGGGTTATGGAGGACACCGGGCTAGGGGGGGCATCGGGCTGGGGAGGCACCGGGCCGGAAGAGATAGAGAATACCAGGGTGGGGAAGATAATGGGGCAAAGGGGTGAGCTGGAGACACCAGACTGGACAAGACATCAGGCGGGGGGGGGGAGCAGGAGGACACTAGGCTAAGGCAGTCAAAGTTCCACCGGTCTGAGGAAACCTGGGGACACTGGAATGAGGGGTGTACTAGGGCAGCGGGGGGACAGGGGAGGAGGGAAGAGGACGGACACCGGGCTGGTGGGGGCCAAGGGACCACGCACGATCCGGGGGAGCCGGGGACGCCGAGCCGGCCCGGCTCCGCATAAACCGGGCTGAGGCCGCCACCGCGACCCGCCTTGGGCGCGTGCGTCCCCACGGGCCTGTCGCAGGGCAGGCGGGGACACACAGGGTACACCGGAGGTGCGGGCAGCAGCCGCGGGGCACAAAGCGACGGGAGACGGGGGCGCCGGGGGAGGGATGTGACACGTGCTCCGCCCCCGGGCCCACCTCCAGCACCGCCCCCCACGTGGCCGCCGCCGACGCCGGTCTCTTTAAATGATGCAACCACCCGCGCGCTGAGCCCGCCTCCCGCGTGCCCATTGGCCCGACCGACGCCGGTCCCCCCCTTCCATTGGCCGGAACGGAGCGCTCTCACGGCCGGTTGGCTGAGCACGGGCCCGCCCCCGGGCGGGTGGTGGCGGAGGCGGCAGCATGGCGGCGGCGGCGGCGGCGATGGCGGCGGAGGAGGCAGAGGAGGGACTGGGGTTGTTCACCGGCATCGGCCTCAGTGAGGCCAAGGCGCGCGAGACGCTACGCAACGGGGCACTCAGCGCGCTCCTGCGCCGGGCCGTGCTGCAGGTGCGTCCTCGATCCCCAGTACCCCGTCATCCCGATGTCGCCTCGGGACCCGGCCACCCTGGGAACTCGCTACCCCGGCACCGGTGTCACCCCCGGGACCCGGTACCCCGATCCCCGGTGTCATTGGCACCGTGGTCCCGCTGCCACCCCCTCGACCCCAGCCTTCCCGGAACCCTCCCGGCTTCGCCTCCTCCCGACCCCGCCGAGCGGCCTTGGCCCTTGGCACTCCCCTGTCCCGCTCCGGTCCCCGGTGGCGCCGGTTCGCGGGGGCTCGGGCCCTGTTCCTGCTCTGACGCTCCCCGGGGCGGCGGCAGGCTCAGAGCGCGCTGGGCCCGGCGCTGGACAAAGCCACCGGGACACTTCTGTACAACACGGCCGCCCGCCTCAAGGACCCGAAGCACCTCGGCTTCCTCGTCGGCTACATCGCTCGCAAAGAGATCCTCACGGACCTGCAGCTCAGCGGTACCGTGCGGCCCCGGCCTCCGCCCGGCCCTGGCCCCGGGAGCCCCGCTCTTCATCCCTCCTCTGTCCCCAGCTGCCCTGGAGTACGTGAGGAGCCACCCCTTGGAGCCCCTGGACGTGGCGGACTTTGAGCGGGCTTGCGGTGTGGGGGTCTGCATCACCCCCGAGCAGATCGAGGAAGTGGTGAGTGGGGCTGTGACCCTGTGGAGACAGCACAGGGGACACCGGACTGGCTCCTGCTGTGCTCCCACCTGCCTCGCTCACCCCGGTGTCCCTGTGCTGCTCCCAGGTGGAGGCCGTGATCAGCAACCACCGAGCAGAGCTGCTGGCAGAGCGCTACCACTTCAACATGGGGCTGCTGATGGGTGAGTGGGGACACTGGGGCAGCCCCTGCCTGATGCTGGTGGCTGTCAGGTCCTTGTGCCTGACTGCCAGTGCCACTGTCTCCTTCCCTGGATCTTGAGAGCCAGCCCTTTGCCATGGGGAAATGTCATCCTGCCAGATCCCCCGCACAGGCAGGGCATAGTGCCCAGCAACAGGGACAGCCCTGGGGCAAAGGGTGTGGCATTCTGCATCAGCGGCCAGGCCAAAGCTCCCCTGGGCCTGGCCCTGCCCCTTCCCCACGGAGTGCCCTGTCTGCAGGGGAGGCACGGAACCGGCTGCGATGGGCAGACGGGAAGACCATCAAGAACGAGGTGGACCTGCAGGTGGGTGCAAGGTTACTGCATCAGGTGCTGCTATGGTCCCCTGGAGGTGCTGTGACTGGTGTGGGACCTGCCAGCCAGTCCCCTGGAGAGCCCGGTGCTGGGGACAGCCTGCCCCAGCTAGATGCAGGCAGGGTGAGGGGACTGATGGCTGGACAGGACACCTCCAGGCCTTGGGGCACAGGGAGCCTTTTTGACTCCTGATTTTTTGACTCCTGACTGTGTCACTCTTCTTCAGGTGCTGCATTTGCTTGGGCCAAAGAAGGAAGCTGACCTGGAAAAGAAACCAAAGGTAAGGAGAAGGGGAGGCTGGAGACTTGGATGGTATTTTCCTGCAAAGTGTCCAGGCAGAATCCCAAATACCTCCTCTGACCTGAGTTGCCACCACGGGCACAGGTCTAAGGGAGCGCTGGGGACAGCAGACTGGGCCAGGAGGGGAAGGTATTTGCTACATCTGGGCACTCAGGATGCTGTGCTGCTCTCTGCAGGCGGCAAAGGCCCATCTGGCCCTGGCGGAGAAACAGAAGGTGGCTGTGGTGGAGAATGGTAAGAGACTGTCCTCTTCACTAGCCCTTTAGTTCCTGCTGGGACCTGCTTCCGAGCTGGACCCTGGGAGCTGCGATCAGGGAGCTCAGCCCCATCTCCCTGCAGGTGACATGGGCACAGAGACACAGTCGCTGCTGGAGCAGCTGCGGGGAGAAGCCCTGAAGTTCCACAAGCCAGGTGAGTGTGAGGAGCCGCTGCCATGTGTGGGGTCACTCCACTGGCTCTGTGCCTGGTCCCAGCTCTCCATGCTGCAGAGGACTGGACAGGTCCTGTGTCCTTCCCCCCTGCCTACTGGGCTTGGCATGGTTAGGGCAGTGCTGCAGCCCTGAGCATCTTCTGTCTGCAGGAGAGAACTACAAGACTGAGGGCTACGTGGTGACGCCCAACACTATGGCCCTGCTGAAGCAGCACCTGGCAATCACGGGTGGGCAGGTGAGGCCATGTCCCCCAGCCCAGCGGTTCCATGTGAGAGTGACACAGTTGGGGTGGGTGGGGAACACACAGCTCACAGGGGGCACGGCCAGAGGCAGCACCCACATGGCGTGGGGTGCTCTGCGGGATTGCCAGGGGCTCATGTCAGTGCCACTGCTGTCAGGGAAGGTAAGAGTCTCCTGCTGTAGGACAGAGGTGTCCCCTCTCTCCCTCCAGGTACGGACACGGTTCCCTCCTGAGCCTAACGGGATCCTGCACATTGGCCATGCCAAGGCCATCAACTTCAACTTTGGCTATGCCAAGGTAAAAAGCACCAAGCTGCCCTGGCCCCTGCCTTCTCCCACTGCTCGGCTGCTGGCCTGGCCCTGTGGTCCCTCAGGGAGCAACTGCTCATTATCTCTTCATCCCCAGGCCAATGGTGGCGTGTGCTTCCTGCGTTATGACGACACCAACCCTGAGAAGGAGGAGGAGAAGTACTTCACAGCCATCCGGGAGATGGTGGAGTGGCTGGGTATGGCTCGGGATGGGGAGGGCAGGATCAAGCCGGGTGCCAGGGACACCCCTGCATTCAGGTCTTGCTGCTGGACTTTTGGGGTTCCTCCAACCTGTTCCATTTCCCATCCCCACAGGCTACCAGCCCTATGCAGTGACACACGCGTCGGATTACTTTGACCAGCTCTACACCTGGGCTCTGGAGCTCATCCGCAGGTGAGCATATGGAACAGTAGGAATGTGCCGGGGTGGTGTTGATGTCCTACGCCGTGGCCAGGGCTCCACCTTACCCAGGGGATGGGCCACTCATGTCTGGTGATGGCATTTCCCCTCCATAGGGGTCAGGCATATGTCTGTCATCAGAAGGTTGAGGAGATCAAGGGCCACAAACCACCACCCTCACCGTGGCGGGACCGGCCTGTGGAGGAGTCACTCCTGCTCTTTGAGGTACTCCTGGCTGGGGCAGGTGCTGCATGCCTGTGGGGTCTGGATCTGTGGCTCAGCTGAAAGCTTCCCCCCTCTCCACAGGACATGCGAAAGGGCAAGTTTGGGGAGGGGGAAGCCACACTGAGGATGAAGCTGGTGATGGAGGATGGGAAGATGGATCCCGTTGCCTACCGCGTCAAGTTCACTCCACACCACCGCACTGGGGACAAGTGGTAGGGAGGGCCTGCCGTCTCCTGGCATGTGTGGTGGGGGTGGGTCTGGATTTCCTGGGAGTGGGGAGGTGTCAGTAGTGGAGCAGCACCGTGCTCTGCCCCGAGCCGACTGTGTCTGTCTTGCAGGTGCATCTACCCCACGTATGACTACACACACTGCCTCTGCGACTCCATCGAGCACATCACGCACTCCCTCTGCACCAAGGAGTTCCAGGCCAGGTGAGCACCGTGCACGGCATGGCCCAGGGCTGAGCTAGACCTGGGAGCAGCTGGCTGCATCCTGGTGGCTGCCAGAGTGCTGGGGGACAGCATGTCCGTGTGGCTGAGCTGGGCTTTGCCTTTACCTCCCTTGCAGGCGCTCCTCCTACTTCTGGCTGTGCAACGCTCTGGATGTTTACTGCCCTGTGCAGTGGGAATATGGGCGCCTGAATCTGCTCTACACTGTCGTCTCCAAGAGAAAGATCATCCGGCTGGTGGAGACAGGTGCTGTGAGGTAGGAGCAGGGCCAGCAGCCAGGATGGTGCTCACCCAGGGCATGCCTGGTTGCCACACTGGTGTTTCCTCAGGGACTGGGATGACCCGCGGCTCTTCACGCTGACAGCCCTGCGCCGGCGAGGCTTCCCCCCCGAGGCTATCAACAACTTTTGTGCACGGGTAGGTGTCAGATAGGATGGGACAGGGCAGATGGATGCATCCCCTGGCCAGCATGGTCACAGCAGGCTGTCTCTCAGGTTGGTGTGACAGTGGCCCAGGCGACAATGGAGCCGCATCTGCTGGAGGCATGTGCACGGGAGGTGCTGAACGAGCAGGCCCCCCGCGCCATGGCTGTCCTGAAGCCCCTCAAGGTCACCATCACCAACTTCCCTGCTCCAAAGGTGAGACTGCCATGGGCTATGGTGGGAGTGGAGTTCTTTGAGATCAGCATTCATGCCCTCTTTCTCCCCAGGCACTGGAGGTCCTTGTGCCCAACTTTCCAGCTGATGAGAGCCGTGGTTTTCACAAAGTGCCCTTCCACCAGACCATCTACATTGAGGAGACGGACTTCAGGGAGGTAAGCCAGGCCCACTGGACCATACTACCCTCGCTCCTGGAGCTACAGCTTGTGTGGCAAGAGCCTGGCAGTGCTGGAAGTGGTGTTGGTGCTGCACAGAGAGATCACAGGCAGGTGTTGAGCACCTGACTGTGACTCCCACATGTGCCAGCAGCTCTGATGGGCACTGGGCAAATGCTGCCCTCAGCCTGGCCAGGACATGTCCAACCGATGGTGCTCAACCTGGCCTGTCCATGGGAACATCCCACAGCAACATCAGCATGGGAGTTCAAACAGCCTTGGGATCACTGATCCCTGGGATGGCAGGAGTGGGGACAGAGAGACATGCTGGAGGGGGGACCTGCTGCCCATGCTAGGACCCCTCATGCAGCTGTGAACTCTCTTACAGGAGGCAGATAAGGGCTACAAGCGCCTGGCCCCTGGGCAGCCAGTGGGGCTGCGCCACGCTGGCTACGTCATCACCGTCCAGAATGTCATCAAGGTGTGTGGCCGTGGGCACTGGTGACATGACATTGGGCTGTGGAATGTCAGGACATGGGCATGCCCCAGCAGGGAAAGGCAGTGATGGTCATCTCGTGCTGGATGCTCTGGGCACAGTGAGGGCCCAGGCTGCCTGTGTGGCTGCTCTCTGCCTACCCTGTGCCTTACAGTGGGAAACAAGGTGTCCCTGAGTTGTGGGGCTGGGGGTTCAGCCCCGGCCCTGCCATATGGGGTAAGGCTGCTGCCTGACAGCTTAGCTCGTCTCCTCTCCCTCAGGACGTCAGTGGGCGTGTCATTGAGCTGGAGGTGACCTGCACCAAGTCGGATGTGGCAGAAAAGCCCAAAGCTTTCATCCACTGGGTGTCGGTGCCACTGGCGTGTGAAGTGCGGCTCTACGAGCGGCTGTAAGTGTCTGGCTGCCAACGGTGGCCAGCACAAGCTCAGCAGTGCTGGAGTGCAGCACAGGTGTACACCAGCAGGCCCTGCTGGGGTCTGCCCACACCTTTGGTGGGGAAGATGATGCTCTGGGGTCTCACTATGTCCGTTCATCTGGCAGCTTTGGGATAAAACTCTTATCTCATGGCAGGTTTTTGCACAAAAATCCTGAGGACCCATCAGAGGTACCTGGTGGCTTTCTGAGTGACCTCAACCCTGTGAGTAGCGGCAGCAGCTGGGGTTATGGGCCCGGGGGGAAAGTGGAAACCTCCTGCACCCAGTCCTGAGGCACCCACTTCCATGTACACCCTACTCCTCTTGGGCCAAGGCCTTACTGTGTCTCAGGGGGAAGAGAAGCTGGGGGGAGCAGGCCTGTGGGGAGGACAGAAGGGCCAGGGTGCTGGCTGAGCTGTCCCCCTTGCCAGGACTCCCTGCGTGTGGTGCACAATGCCCTGGTTGACAGCTCTGTCCGCTCTGCCCGACCCTTTGACAAGTTCCAGTTTGAGCGCCTGGGCTACTTCTCTGTGGATCCCGACAGTGAGGAGGGGAAGGTGAGACCTGGGATGGGGGCCGTGGGGCAGCCTGCACCCACTTGTGCAGTACCCCCTGCCTGCCATGGGGCTCTGAGCAGACCCTATGTTTCTCCCCAGATGGTGTTCAACCGGACGGTGATGCTCAAGGAGGACCCTGGCAAGGCCTGAGGGACCCACTGCTGCTACACCACTGTGGTGTTGTTTCCTTGGGGGTCCTTGCACACCCCCAGTGCCACCGTGCCTTGGTGCAGCCCCCTGGGGTGCCCCACAGCATCGCCTCAATAAATGGAGATCCTAGTCCTGTCCCTGCACTGTTACTGCCTCCTGTTCTCCTGCTCAGTCTTGGGGTGCTGGGGTGGGGGTAAGTCTCCTGTTTGTCCCCCTGATGAGCCTTGGGTTGGTGGGGTGTGTGTGGGGGTGTCTCCCTTGTTCTGCGGGCACAGAGTCTGCTCCTATCTGCTGTGTAGCACTGATGTGACCCCACGGGAGCTGCAGCTTCCCCAGCCAGCACCATAAAGTTGGACTGGGGTCAAGAGTATCGGGGTGGAATGGAGAAGTGTCTCGGAGGGGTGCAGGCGGGGTGCAGGCAGGACATGTGGGTGCGGGGGGGGTGCAGGTAGGGCAGGCAGGGCACAGGGGGTGCAGACAAGGTGCAGGCAGGGTGTGCACACTGTGTACAAACACTGCCGGAGCGCCCTTCCCCCTTAAGGTGGACTTGCGTGGGGTGGTCCCTGCTCGGCGCGGGGCTAGGGGTCAGAGGCGTGTCCCGACGGAATTGGCGTGAAGCCCGTGCCCTTAGCCCCGTGCCTGCGCCCCTGGACCTGAAGTAGGTGGAGGGAGACCCTGCCCAGCCCCACGGGCCACCTTAAGCGGGGCCGGGGCTGGGGAGGCCGCGCCGAGCACACGAGCACGTTAAAGCAGCTCCGGCACGGTCCCACGGCGCGCAGCACCCTCCGCCTCCATGGGGGCACTTCGCCCCGCGGTGCCGCCCGGGGCAGGGCACAGCCCCCCACGTACAGGCCGCGCAGGCCTCAGCGCCCTTCTCGGGGAGTCCCCGCACCGGGGCCTGGCCTCACACGGGCGGAACGCGGAGCCTCGCCCCAGGTGCTGCGTGAGGATGGGGGCCGGGCTGCACCTGCATGCCGCGAAGGAGCCCCTCGGCTGGCGTCGCCCCCTGGCCACGCGGTGCTGATGGCGTCCCGGGTACCCCGACTGCTCGGGGTCTGTCCCAGTCCCTACGTGTCCCCACCGCGTTCTGCGCGTCACCGCGGCCGCGCGCCCCCCGCGCACGGCTCCCCCCAGCGACAGCGCCCTCCCCTCCCCCCGCCGCGGCCAGGCCCCTTTAAGACGCGGGGCGGGCCGAGGAGCTGAGCTCTCGCGGGGCTTGGGGGCCGCGCTCTCGCGAGGCTGGGGCAGCGCGCTGATTGGCTGCGGGGGGTTGAATGTAAGATGGCGCCCAGGGAGCTGTGAGGGGAAAAGACTCGGGGCCGAGGCGGCGGCGGCGACAGGGCCGGGGTGAGGCGGGGCCGGGTCACGCCGCGGCGCAGCCGG
>VZRV01010114.1:49053-91379 GCA_013398115.1 Falcunculus frontatus
CCCGTGCACCGAACCGTTCCCGTCGTCCCCCCCACCCGGGCAGCGAGGCACCGGAAGGCGCGGCCTGTGCGCGGCCCTCGGCGGCCCCGTCCTCGCGGAGCCCCCGACATGGCTCCTGCCGGGGGGGCGGGGGAGGCGGTGTCGCGGCGTCGCCTGCGGGCCCGGCCCGGCCGCCCCACCGAGAAACAAAGGCGGCGGGAGCGGCTGGGGCAGTGCCGGGTCCCCGCGGGCGGGGGAAGCCCCGCGTCCCCGCTCGAGCAGGACCGAGGCTGAGCTGCAGCCGACGGTCTCAGGGCCTGAATACGGAGCTTCGCCTCGTCTTGGCTGGGTGGCCGAGCGGTCCGTAGTGTTCCCGGCTGTTCCTCGGGGCAGCACCAGGAACACCTGCGGGGGGGTGGGGGCTCTGGATACGGTCACTACTGCTGCTGCCTTGTTCTAAGTTCTATCTGCCAGTAACTCCGGTGTTACCCACCGTGCCGCGCCTGTCGCCGCACGGCGCTCTGTGACAGATGTGCTCACACAGTCGTTCCCAGTACCACCAGGCTGAGGGATACGATGGTTAGAAATTGGGCATCTTGTAATTCCTCAGTAGGAGCTGCTAGCTGCGTGGATGATCATATCTTTGTTTCCTGATTTTTGTTTTTCTTAATGGAATACATATTAAAAATAAAATGACTTAATAAAGAAAGAGGAACTGGGGATGGAAAGGGCTTCTTTGTTCTGTCTTCTCCAGAACGTTACAAGTCTAAGAGCTCAGGACAAGAGCAGCAGAAATACATGCAACATGGTGACTGGTGAGTCCAGATTGTCCACATGCTGCAAGTTGTGTACGTGTTTTCAGTAACCTCAGTCTAAGTTTTATCAACTAACCGTATGTGCTCATAATCTTCAAAGAATTTTTCTTGAACTTACTTCCTGAAAAAAATGCAGTTATGCTGCACAGAGAGGAGTTACCTTCTTTTACTGGAGAAACTTATTGCCTGGATGGTTTTTTTTTTATTTTTAAATGCAGTATTAAAAACATGCTGCTGAGATCCTGTGAGGGTGGGTGTTAGCAGTTTCCAGTGCGTGTCTGTGGGATAAATGGAATGCACAAATTAGTGTGTTTTAATAACTAATTGTAAAAGTGGTGACTGCAGCAGCAAGCTGCATGTGTTGCCCTACAAAAGCCTGTTGAATGCACACTAGAGCCTTACAGAGGTTTTCTGCCATAAATGCGGGTTGGTTTAGTTTTAATAAGTAAAATTTCTGGGAGTGCAGCGTTACTTTCCTGAATCTTCCTCTGGACTTGGTACCTCCACTGCTGCATAGGGTCTTGTGAAGTGCAGTTTTGAGTGGTTCAGTGCTTTTAGTTAAATAATCCCAAGCAGCCTTAAAACTGATAGGAATGACCCAGGGAGACACAGTTACCTACAGGGTCTGTAACTGCAGCTGTAGAGAAAACCCAGGGAAGAGCTTGCTGCTCTTCTGGGGCAGGAACAGATGCCATGTGGCATGGTGGGGCTCTGGTCCATGCCTGGCACTTGGAATACTGCAGAGGCTCAGCTTAGTGGCTCTTGGTATAGTAACTTTAAGAAAATGTAAAGGAAATTTTTTTTCCCATGGGAGGAGAAAGGGAAGAGATTTCTTCTGACAGCTTGTGAGAGAGGAAGATTTACTAGTAGGGGATGACTGGCCTAGTAGGCTCTTGATTTTGATGCTAACAAGAACTAATTAAAATGGACCAGCTCAGCAGGGTCAAGGGTTTGTACTTAAGAAATTAGTGCTTGCTTTGTTCTGCGTCCTGGTGGTCAGAAGAGGATGGTGATGGTTTGGTGGTGGACCTCTGCTGCTTATGCTTCTGGGTTTCTTGTGGCTTCTGGTCTCTTATGCGAGAGAATGATGTAGCTTGTGAGAGAAGGGTTGGAGTTTCAAAAGTGAGGGCTAACAGCTCCCATTGGAAACAGCGGCCCTGCTGACCTCCCTGCTCTCTCCTTTGACAAGATTAACAGAAGGTGGATAGCTGTTCCCTGAGTCATACATAATAAAAACCAGCGCAGGAGCAGGAAGGGAGCACCTGGGAGAAGTGAGCCCATCCAATTCAGCAGCAGCTGGCTGTCAAAGAGCATCTGTGGCACTCATGTCTGGGGTTCTGCTGTGAAAGAACATCTGTGGCATTCACGTCTGGGAGCCCAGCATGGCATCCTTGAGGCTTATTCCTCAGAAGAGTCTTCCTTCTCAAAGCTGTATCTGCTAGTGCAGCTCAGGGTGGACATGAAAAATGATGATGCTCTTCTGAAAGCCTCACTGTAGTAAGTCAAATACTTGCAAGTTCCAAGCAGAAGATTGGGACAAGTTAATTGCTCAAAATCTGTTTTCCAATCTCATAGTATATAATGGAGTATCATCCAGTAAGATGCAAAACTCATTTCAGTGTACCTGCTGTAGGTCTTGTCTGAGTCGCTATGGATGCATTAACATCATTCTTCTCCCTTGGTTTCACCCTGGGCATTTGGTCACCTGGGAAGGGCTTAGTAATGTGTGCTGTAGACGTGTAGTGTACTCTTGGGTGGCTGCTGGAGAAGTGAATATTTTACTGGCTCTATCACCCAGAGCTGGCTTGAAAGTGTCAGATTGGAGTCTCTGAAATAATGGTTTTTCTGTCCAGATGTGAGCTCCAGAGGAGCTTCTGTATGCTGATATTTAGAGCTGTTGGATTTGCTATGTGAACACCATTATCTGGTGTTTTTTACTAAACCCTGCTGCATATTTTAAGAATATCTTCTGTAGAAATCTCATACAGCAACAAATGTGTCTTAAAGACTTCAGAAACCATAAAGTACAAGTTGTCTCATGTGTGTTCCCCTTACCTTTGATATTAGTTTTTTTTCTCCTGTGAGCCTGGTCCAATGCACTAGCCATGAACCTCCATGTAAACAAAAACTGTGTTTGGACTGCTGTCACGTAACAGTGAAGAGGGCTTAGCATTTGCTTCAGCTCTCCCAGGTTTTGATGATAACTGGGGCTGGACTTGTGTGGTGTGCTTGAGTGCCAGTGAAAGCCTAGAGTTAACTCCCATTTTCACACAGGCAGGCTTTTGCAGTCTTATGTTCAACCATAGCCCTGTCTCAGTTCTACTTTGTTAAATCATGGTAAAAGGATGCATAAAGTTCTGGTTTTGTACCTGTCCTCTTTAGAACTACAGTCATAATGTACATAGCGATGTCTGGTTTTCCTCCTTTATGCAGCTTGATCTAGTAGTGCTGAATCACCTCTTCTAGTCCTAATCTTGTGTTGTTTCACATCTTTTCACAATTCTCTCAGTATCTGGTGATGTTATAGCTCAAATGTATTTATGCTTTATCAAGGCTAATTAGTGCCTTAGAAACAACCAGTATACTCACTGCAAAAACAGTTTGTGGGTTTAAACATGGTAAGTCAATAAGAGAAGAATGCTGTCAGAATATACCCTAGAGCTGCCTGAGGTTCTCAGGTGGAGTCATCTTTGGTGGTGGTGGTTTTTTTCTTTGCTTTCACTCCTGCCCTGATCATCTCACTTCTTTTTCTGTCTTTCTTTTGTCTTCACACATGGCATGTTTCATGTTAACCTCTTCCTATATTAAAAGGAGATCAAGAATTAATGCTGCTGTTGCCTTTGTCATTTCCAGAGCTCTGCTTCTCTATGTGTATAGTTCCCTGTTTGAGGAAATCTCTTGATTCCAGCACTCTCCTTTTGCTTGCTATTTTCAAATCGATGAGGCTCTCCTAGTCTTAATAGCAATGGGCTGGATGCTGCATCTGTTGCTCTTCTGTTGTGCTTCCCATTAGCTGCCTAGAATAGAAGTGCACGGCCTGATAGAAGACACTGCTCAGTTCCCCACCTCTGCAGCTGCAAAGCAGGGCTGCAGATATTGATTTCTGAGCCTCTCTCGCTAACAGTGCATGCTGCAAACAAATGGAGTGTACGACTAGATTTGTCTGGTACAGGACTGGCCTGGTCTGGGTGAAGTACAGAGCTGGGAGAGCTTACATGGCAGTGAGCTCTGGGAGTAGTTCCACAGTCACACCTGGGTATCATTCAGACTCCCCTGAGCTGCCAAGGGTTAATCTGAGAAATGTGTAGTAGCACAAGATGCCTCATAAAACTAAAGCATCTGTCTTGGGCATCTGGCTGTGCATGTTTGCCAGTTATCATACAGTACTTGGTATGAGAAATTAGTTACTGGAGTTGAGAATATCCTTGCATCAAGGGAGTGCTGTAGTTAAGACTTTTACTTTCTCTTTCCTTAAGGAACCCTGAGGACCTTGCAATATGAATAATTCTCTGGAGAATACCATTTCCTTTGAAGAATACATTCGTGTGAAGGCGCGAACGATCCCCCAGCACAGGATGAAGGAGTTTCTAGACTCCCTTGCTTCCAAGGGGCCGGAAGCTCTCCAGGAGTTTCAGCAGACGGCCACCACTACAATGGTGTATCAGCAGGGTGGCAACTGCATTTACACGGACAGCACAGAGGTGGCTGGGTCTTTGCTTGAACTTGCTTGTCCTGTGACAACCAGTATCCAGCAACAAACTCAGCCAGAGCAGCAGATACAGGTTCAGCAACCCCAGCAAGTCCAGGTAAGCATCTGAAATCATCCCTGAATGTGTATATGACTTGCTAACTGATGGAGTAGTGTTCAGAGCTGCTGTCTAACCTTAAGCTGCAGACAAGTACTTAAGAGGCAGGGCCAATTAACTTTATATAGTACAGCAATATTACCCTTTCGTTTAAGGAATTTGGTAGTAAATTGGCTCTCTTGACTGTGCCTCCCTCAAGCCCTGGTGTAGGAGGAGCCACGTACATAGCAATGGAGTGGTGTCACCTCTTGGAGAAATGGTCGACAGTTCTGGCATGTACACAACTCCCAAAGCCTTGTGCTCTGAAACTGCTATAAATACCAGCCCCCTCTGACTGTCTGGTTGTTCAGGGTGGCTGTGGGATTGAGTTTGCCTTCATGATTTTTTTTTTTAAATAAAATCAATAATCTTTAAATGGTTTTACTTGAACATTCTACAAGTTGTCATTCTTGAACTGGCTTTTAAGCAAGGGAGAAATGCAAGAGAGTCAACTTTAGGATATGAACCAGGGGAAGATACATTTCAGGAAAGGAATTCTAAAGGATGCGTGTGCATCAAGGTAGATTATCCATTTGCACAGTGGAAGGAGTTGTCTTTTTGTTTTGGTTAAGTAGATATTGCATTAGGTATTTTATTAAGTATTAAGTAAGCAAATCCAGCGTCAGAAGAAAAAAACCAAACCAAATTTTTAACTTAGGATAACTGCTTTTGTCCTTGGATACATTTTGTAATTTGAAGAGTTCATAGGTGACAGGGCGTTTACTAAGGTTTTTCTGTGATATGACTCCAAACAGCTGAACTCTGCCTGTAGCTGCAGTTCTGATACACTTGAGATATGAATCATTCTGCTTTCTGTAACAGAATGTAAAGCTGCGAGCTCTTTTTTTTACAATAAATGAGGGTATGGAGTCACAAATGACTGGAGATAAGGTGGTGTGAACTTGCTTCAGTGCAATAGACTTGTGCCAATAGCTCATTTGCATGCTTTTGTCCTACAGCAAAGACAAACTTACCTCCTTCACTGGTAACTCATCTCCAATTACTCTCTATTGAGTAAATGAATGCTTAACTGGGGCTTCTGTAACCTGTTGCCTTACAGTAACTTGTGTTGAAAGGCTTTTGAAGAACAAAAACCTGAAGTCTTGCAGGCATGACTTGGATCTCTGCATGAGGCTATTAAAACTGATCAAGAGTGGGTTTGGTTTTGCCAGCTAGTATGTTTTCTGGAAGAAGTTTTGTTTTTCAGTAGAAGAGCTAGGAGGGTTGGCTTTTGAATGCCTCAGCCTTAAAGATGTGGAAGGCCCCCAAACCAATTGTAAAAGTCAAAAGGAATCTTTTTTTTTTCCCCTCTCATTTTTTTCCTCTTACCGCCTTCTTTCAGAACTACTCAATGTTCAGGCTTGACCCTTGCAAGTCTTTTAGTAACAGAGATAGGGAGGGAGGTCATGTATCATGCTCCAGAGAAAAATAACTTGACCTTCTTGAAAATAAGCATAGAGTTCCTGCTAGAGACCGGTTCCTGATTTTTGAACTGAATGACTTGCACCCTGAATATGAAAAGCTTCTCATGAAAGTCAAGATTTCAGCAGGTTTCCTAAAGAATGTTGTCTACTCTCTGCTCCTTGTTTTTGATGTGCCTCTGCTTTTAGATACCTGCTTTCCCATCTGTACAAATCATAATTAGTGTTTGTGTTACCTACCCTGCTGCTCATTTTAGGGTGTCACATTTGGTACTAGATGTGGCTGCAGCTTTTGTGTATCAGCAGTGCAGCTGGACTCAGGTGTATCTAAGCAGCTAGCTCAGAATTATCTTAGTTTTTCTGCAAGAGTAGGGCGGACAAGAATGTCTTTACCCCTTTGAATGGGTGTTTTTCTGTCTTTCAAGATTTCTTATCTAGACATATGTTAAACCCATGATTTAGTGTTCACTTATCTCTGCACTGTCATTGTGGCAGCAATGGCAGAGCACAGCTTCAGGGTAAAGCTGGATTTTGTTGTGACTCTGGGGAGTGACAGTGTTCCACCATAGCAGTGCGCCTGGTCCAGCTGGCTCTCTGTGCTAAAATACTGTTTGTGTTGTATTATGATGAATTTTGGTCATCTGCCGAAGCCTCTTAGCTTTCGATTAAACTTATGTCATCCTGGTACTTAACTTGGTAATCTGTTTAGTTTTTGCTAATCCAATTGCAAATCAGTGGAAGACCCTTTGAATGAATATGCTTATGTCTGGCAGTCTGACAGTACTGCTGAAGGTGACTAATAGTATGACCAGTCAGATGACCTCCCAGTTGCAAGTGCTGCTGATGATCTTACAATCACAGAGATAGACAGTGCTCGGGTTTCATCCTGGGTTTTACTTGCTGTGAACAACTAAAGACAAGAGTGTGACTCCTTGCTGCTTTAATTTATTCTGGCAAAATAAATTTTCTCTTTGAAGAAGTTGTCACCTTAAAATTTTCTTGCCTAAAAGGTTCGACAAAGTCTTATCAAGTGTTTATTTTACAGGATGAGTGGATGCAACTGTTGGGTTATTTACACTAGTCATTGCTACAGTTAAAGTGTCCTGGAGCTCCTTCCACGCCCGGTATCACAGGGGTGCCATAAGTGACCTTAAAAAGGAGTTCAGTGTGTCAAGAGTTGTCATACCTTGTAGTGCATCAGGGAGTGGCTGGGAAGGTCTGTATTTTGCTCCAGTTGAGTTTTATCATCTCTGCTTTTGGTGAGCTTGTTGCTCATTGCTCCTGTGCATTGGGGCCATCGAATTGATGATGCCAGTGAGAAGAGGTGTTTAGTGCTGACTTGCTTCCCAAATATGGTACTTCTGCAGAGGTCAGAGAACTTTTTGTGCCTCTTACACAAGATGCTTTAACTGAAAGAATATCAGAGGACAGAAGGTATCTTTGCTTATGGTGTGTGTGGAGAAAATCCTCAGTTTCAGCTTTTTATGAACAGTCTGATGTCTAGGTGGTAAGATTTTCTTGTGCAGGGCTTGAGGAGAGGATGCTACATGTGAGCAAGATCATGGAACTGTATGGGGAATGGTTAAATGCCTGTGTAAAATATCTTTCGGTTGATACTTGTACCTTTCTAATCACTGAATTCCTTATGTGTTTACTGTTCATTCTATTCTGTGACTTCAGACCATTACAGGAGGCTGGACATTATTATTGACACAAGGCAGGGAAAGATGCCCTTAAATAGCTTAGAAAAAAGTCTAGTCTCTGGCTCTGCACAGAATGCATCTTTCCTTTGCTTCTGATGCATGTACCTTCCTCTTGCCTCTGTACTGGTTTTGAAGTTTAGCTTGGAGGTAGAGTTCCTGTTTGCTTATGTTTGAAAAACATGCCAGTACGATTTTAGTGTAGCAACAGGTATTAATTAGCATTTGTTAGGGCTGAATGGGGCACCTCAAAGAGTGGTTATAGTCAAGAGTGGTGTTTTCAAGGTAGCATCTGCTTGTATATGGAAGCAGGCTTCTCTTGGAGAGGTAAGCTGTTTTTCCTTGGTTCATGTGTTTTAACTGTCTTAGACCTAAATCCCTCCCCAGTGTACAGTTTGACAGCATAATCTTGATATTGTAACTATTCAAACACACCCAAGGCCTAATTTAGCTGATGGAATTCTCTCTCTGATGTTGATGAATGAGCAGAAGAAAAACCTGGAGTGAGAGTCAGTCTGGCAGTTGTTCTGAAAAGCTCACTTGTACCCTTCCCATACACCTTGTTTACTTAGATAGCAAAGGACTTCCTGTAAAGTAGTTAAATAACAAGTTCTGACATTTCCTGCTACTTCACTGATCAGTCTTTTCACTTACTCTTCACTTACAGTTTTCATATCTGTTTTGTACTTGCATGTACACTTTCTGGTGTAACTTTAGACGGAACTCTTTGTTACAGTGTTAGTTTTTAGTGCTGGACTTGCTTTAGCTTAGGACTGTTGTTGAGGGAACTGTATTTTAAGTCTTCTGTCCTTAAATTGGGCAAAAAAAGCTGCGATTACTCTTCTCATGCTCTCACTAACTTTTTTCCCAAGTATTTGACTTTGTGTGAGAAGTTTGAGATGAACCCACATCACTTCTGGGGGGCATTTGGAGCATACTTCCCACAGCAAGTTGGCCACCTGCCCCTTCTTTCCTCTTGTAAGTTTGGAGCCTGTCATTTGGGGTTCCCTCCAGACGAAACTAAGCTGTAAGATGCAGTCTTGTGTCTCAGTGATTTCAAACTTGGCTGGTGGGCAAGATTAGAACTAAGTTTGAAATAGTCTTCTGGAAGGTATAGTGTGGACGTGTTAGTACGTCTCCAGTCTTGCTCTCGAGGTCTGCTCTTGGTGTGTACTACTGCTTGCTAGTGTAAACGCAGCCTCAGAAACCAAGATTTCTTTGTGAAAAGATGCATTTAAGAGCCTGTCAGGTGCTCTAGGACAAGCTAGATATCAAAAAATCCACGCAGGAAAGAGTTGCTGTGTGTGCTCATTTAGAGTTAGGTTTTAGGAAATGTTAGGTAATCCAGTCAGTGTGCAGATGAAAGAATTAACAAGCAAAGAAAATCCCAGTTGTTTCAGAACTGTGGTTCTGAAACAACTGCGTCTGATTCCTTTTTGGGCAGAGAATGTGTGCGGGGCATACGTGTTATGGCTCTGACTTGAAAGTTTGTCTATCAACCATTAGGAAAAAAAAATTGGCAACCAGGCTTCAGCTGTTCTCATGGTCGTGGGGTTGCTTATTTACTCTTTGCATGTAGTCAGTTCAGGACTGAATATGTTTTGGGGCTTGATGTGACAGAAGATTTCCTTTAAGGGAATTTAGTTCTGCCCTCCTGTTATGATACAGGGTTGATTTCTGACACTTTTGATTTTCTAGTCAGCTAGTACTTGATCCAGCTTCCAGTGACTTTATGGTGAAAAGGCGTTTCTCTGTGTCATGGTAGCCTGCTGGGAGGTGATTCTTTCATGCTGTTGGATCCAGACTTTTGGCAATAAATAGTATTTCAGTACTGGTAACTTGACGTGTTCCTTTCTTGGACCAGTAACCCAGGAATTCCCAGCATAACATGTTTTTGCTTTAATCTTCAGCATAAAGTGAAGATTTAAAGTCCTCCCTTTTGGTCTTGGCCTGCAAATTTAAAACATTCCCCTTTGTACAGAGTCTTTTATAAAGTCATCTGCTGCTGATGGTTAGTAATTCTTTGTCTAACTTGCCATCTGAGGAAAAAAGGGACAATGAGGTCAGTATAAGAAGCCTCTGGTCTCAGACTGGTTGAAGCCTGTAAATCTGAAATGGATGCTTGTAGCACTCCTGGGTACAACCTACTTGTAAATAGGGAGGGATCTACTGCAAGATAGAGTTGTTAAAAATGGATGTGTAATTCACAGGGGATGCATAATGCGTGGTAGGTAGAGGTCCAATACCCTTTTAAATAGGACCACTCTCTAGTCAGAAGCATGATGTCTGCAGTTTGCAAGATGGAGAGCTTCAAGTGATTCTGGAGTTTGACGTCATATTGTTTGGGTCTGGACTCATTCTTTGGGTGTTAACAATAATAGGATGGACTCTAAAGCAGTCGCAAGACATCCTGATTGTAAGAGTTAGGATTTAGTCCTGGGGAAGTTGCGATGGGCCTCAGGGCATGACTGCTCATCTGCTGAAAGTGGTGGAAGTTGCCCCTAACTTTCAAACACTGTAGGCCCAGGCTTTCAAATGGTTAATGGTTCAAAGCTGTGCCAGGGGATGTTCAGAGTGGATATTAGGAAGTATTTCTTTACCAAGAGAGTGGTCAAACACTGGAACAGCCTTCTGAGAAGTGTTTGGTGCCCCAAGGCTGTCATTATTTAAGAGGCATTTAGACAGTGCTGTTAATGACATGTGCTAGCTTATGGTCAACCCTGAAGTGGTCAGGCGGTTGGGCTAGATGATCAGTGTAGATCCCCTCAAACTGAGAGTCTGTTCACAAGAGCAGAAGGGAGCAAATGCTGTCTTGTTCCATTTGTTCTTAGACCATGCCTCTTGCTGACGATGCATCTTTCTTAAACCAATTCCATTACCTTTCTAATTGTGCTGAAGTGATAAAATTGTTTCAGCACAGGAGGAGACTTTGAATTCTTACTGCTAGCCAAAAAATGTCTTTCCTTTATGTGTGTTACAACACTGACAGGAACATAATGTAAAATTTTGTGTGGGAAGAAGGCGGGGGTACTTTTAAGGTGCTCTCAGTCAACTGTGCGAATTCTGAAAACACTACGGAAGTACAGGACACATTTACCTCTTTCCATCATTTTGAATCCTAGCAGATAAAACAAATGTTTCTTGTGTGAAACTGAAAATATCAGAGCAATAAAACATGTAATTTGTTCAGTCTTTGGCCTTCGCCTTGTAGGTAATCTTTTGAACGAGGACTTAAATTAATATTAAGGACTATATTAGTGATTTTTAAAGTGAAATATTTTGGAGAATTCTTGCTTTAGGGGTGTGATTGCAACTGGCTTTCTTAAACTGAGCCTTTACCTGGGATCCATGTTTGGGCCTGTTTGCCTAAGGCCCTACTCACGCTCCAGGGCAGAACAATATCATACAGAACTGAGGAAACATCCCATAGGTGAGTTCATCTTTTTCAATTGACTGCCTGATCAAATCGCTCATTGATGCACTCTTTGAAACTGTCATGCTGACGTAAGGTCACATGCTTCTTGTTACCTCGCAGGAAAGTATTATCGAGTCACCACATCATCTGGATTACAGTATACTGCACTGAGTTCCCTGAAGGAACTATACCCTATTCTTCCTGGAAATAAATTAATTCTTAACAGGAGGTGACTTATAAATCGGGCCTTCCAGTGGGGCATTTTGCTATCCCAGTTTTTTCCTTAGCAACTCTTAATTGTCTATAAATGGGTCCTTAACATTTTTCAAGACTTCTTGGCAGCGATGTTGGGAAGTGAGATTTTGTGCACAGCAGGCCTGCACTGTAGTTCTTTTTGGTACTGTCAGGCTGGCTAGTGTGCTGTTTCTGTGCAAATACTGCATTAGTCTGACTGGCTCCAGGAAGTGAGCTAGAAAAAGGTGAGAGAACAGTGAGTAGGAAGACATGTAGTTTTGCAACCAAATAAGTCCGTACTGGCTCCAGAGAGAGGTGTTGAGGAATTAATTCCCTCCCTTAAAATAAAGTTTTAATGAAACCTGGAGAAACAGATGGTCTTGAGAACCTGGGGATATCACTTCTAGGACAAGGCAAATGTAACAAGTTATCTGTGTAAATATGAGGAAAAGTAGATAAGTGTCTGGACAAGGGTTGTGAAGCTATTGAGATCTGAAATTTGTGCTGGGGGCTACCTCTGACTCGCGGCTTTCAGTGTGCTGCTGGGCTGCTCCTAGGTATTGTGGCGGACTTGGACAAATGAGCATTAGTGTGAGAGGGTGTGATTTCCCCCCCCCAAAATAAAAGGTACTGATTTGAAATGAAGTCAACATATTTTGTCTGTGTTATTTAGCATTGTCTAAGTGCGTGAGCTAGAAAATGCAACTGAGTAGTTTGGACAATAAATGGTATTAAATGGAATAAGTAAATAATGAAAAAAAGGTTGGTTTTAATTAGCATTGCCAAAGAAATTCTTCTAGAGTTTAAAAAACATGCTGCAGTGTAGGCCATTAATGCATGACAGAGATTGAGGTTGAACTTGCTACATTCTGTGTTGACACCTGCTTGAGTAGTGTTACTATTAATGATAGGTTTCAAAGTAATATTCCTGTGCTTTGTGAGGAAAGAGCCAAGTGCTGTTTTTGACTTACCCATATTACTTACTTACTGCCTGTCACCAGCAAGTGGTCCTGTGGCCATCTTGGGACTGGGGTGGGCACCAGTAAAACCATCTTTAGAGCATGGTAAGAATGAGGCAAGCTCCTGCGATTGTAATGTGCGTGACCTTAAAGTCTCAGTATTGCAAGACCTATGCTAAAGTAACTTTTTAGCAATGCAAATAGCTCTGAAGACTCTTTTTGGATTCTAAGGATGCAATCTGTTGGCTTGAGCCCATAGAGCTTTGAGGGTGGAGATGTAGCTCACGTGCTGTTCTCTCTGTGCTGAGAGTCGTGCAATGCTGAGCAAACGCGTCTACTGTATCACTGTTAGCAACCAGGCACTTCTAGAATAACTTGGTTTCATTTTCCTGAAATCTTTACTAATGGATTAATATATGGAATCATAAAAGTGAGCATAAAAGACTTGGAGCATAGATCTTGAGTGACAGACTATTTCTGTTGGATCATTGACATTTGCTGATCTCTAACTGCTGTCTTGGTGTCATTGCAGGTTCAGGTCCAGGTCCAGCAATCACCGCAGCAGGTCTCCGCCCAGCAGCTCTCTCCACAGCTCTCTGTCCATCAGGCTTCGGAGCAGCCAATACAGGTCCAAGTGCAGATCCAAGGCCAGGCGCAGCAGCAGGCATCCCAGACAATACAGAGTCAGTCTCTTCAGAGCCCCAGCCCATCACAGCTGCAGGCAGCTCAGATCCAAGTGCAGCATGTGCAGACTGCCCAGCAGATCCAGGCTGCTGAGCTACAGGAGGAACACATACAACACCAGCAGATCCAGGCCCAGCTTGTGGCAGGACAGGCCATTACTGGTGGCCAGCAGATCCAGATCCAGACAGTTGGGGCACTGTCACCCCCACCTTCTCAACAAGGCTCCCCACGAGAGGGAGAGAGGCGGATCAGCTCTGCGAGTGTCCTTCAGCCAGTGAAGAAACGTAAAGTGGATATGCCTATTACTGTATCGTATGCTATTTCAGGGCAGCCAGTTGCCACAGTGCTGGCCATTCCTCAGGGCCAGCAGCAAAGTTATGTCTCTTTAAGGCCAGACTTGTTAACAGTGGACAGTGCCCACCTGTACAGTGCCACTGGGACCATTACTAGCCCCACTGGAGAGACGTGGACCATCCCTGTTTACTCTGCTCAACCACGTGGTGACCTTCAGCAGCAAAACATAACCCACATTGCCATCCCTCAGGAGGCTTACAATGCCGTCCACGTCAGTGGCTCACCCACAGCACTGGCTACAGTGAAGCTGGAAGATGACAAGGATAAGATGGTGGGAAGTACTTCAGTAGTGAAGAACTCTCATGAGGAAGTGGTGCAGACTCTTGCTAATTCAATCTTTCCAGCACAGTTTATGAATGGCAACATCCACATTCCAGTGGCAGTGCAGGCTGTGGCAGGGACATACCAGAATACAGCGCAGACAGTGCACATATGGGACCCGCAGCAGCAACAGCAGCAGCCCACACCCCAAGAGCAGGGGCAGCAGCAGCAGCTACAAGTCACTTGCTCAGTAAGTTAAAACTGCCTCTTGGTCTCAGTTTGTGATTAACAGCTTACAAATGTTGTGGAGAGGGAGCATGCCAACAGACAGCTGATGTCTGGGAAGCACAGATGCATCTGTCCCAGAAGCCTGAACGTGACATAAGGCACTTGACTCCTGATGGGTATAAGAGTATCATGTGGTAATGTTGGTACATAGTTGTAGGATTCAAAACTTTCCAAAAGAAAGTACAGTCTTGATCTGAATGTTAAAAATTAATAGATAAGTACTAATTGCCAGATTCTTCATAGCGGGTATTCTGCGGTCTGCAGTATTTTCCTGAGCTGTTCCAGGGGTTGCAGTGAACAGGCAGGGATAATTGCAGCCACATAAGGTGTGCTAATATGTACTGGTCATTATTAGTTACTTTGTGTTATGTTGCACGTGGAGTCCACAGCAGATCCAGTGCCCAGGTAAAGTGTCAAAATCTGACTAGTTGTGAGCAAACTTCCTGGATCAAGTGTACTTTAGGGTACATAAGATATTTAGGGGCATAAGCCCCTAAATACACAGGCAATTCCAGGAGGGATATACCCTCCCTCTCTCTCTCTCTCTCTAGGGGGTCAGTAAAGCTACTAGAGATGAACATCACACTTCTGGGAGTTGACCCTCTCAGAACTGTGAAACTGAGGAGGAATTTGCCTGCCTGCCCTGCACTGTCCTCTGGCATTGTGCATCTAGAGGATCTGGGAAAATTGCAGCTATTTTGCTCTGTTTGTGAAAAATGTACATTTGTTAAGAAGCATCTGCTAGTTCAGCAGATTTACTTCAGCCTATGTCCAGCCTTCACACTGGACAAGGTGTCTGTGAGGTCTGGGCAGAAGACTGTCCCTTGGATTGGGCTTATGGAGGGAGTTGCCTCTGGAAAGCTTTCAGCTCTCTGGAGAGTAATGGGGCGGCACTCTGGAGGGGAGCAGAGGCTCAGTCCTGGCTCCTACAAAGACAAGGTGTCAGTTCACCCTTGGACTCTTTAAAGCAGAGATAGGCTTTGCTTCACAACTTAGTTGCCATCTGCCTTGATTAAAGTTGGGCCTTTTCAGTCAGTCTCTGTGCAGCTGTGCTACATGCTGCAGTTGCAGGGGCTGATAAGCAAAAAGCTAATAAGAGCTGATGCAGAAAATAAAAAAAACAACCAGAGGCAGCTGGAAGGCTCCAGTCTGAGACTCTTGCAGACTTTGCCTCTTAAGCTGTTGGTTTTTTATACTAAGTAAGGTACAGGTATTAAAAGTCTCTATGCTGTTTTCATATGCTGTGCTCTCTAGTACTGTCAGAGCAACTTTCACTAATATTGACGCTTAGCTGTATCAAAGGAAAAGCTGCTTTTTGGAGTAGCTCCTAGGAAGGAAGAAGCAAAACTGTTTTGATATAAGAGTTGCTATTTCTGTAACATTCAGGGTGCCAGTGAGAGTTTGACTAAGGTCTGGAAAGCTGTTAATTGAGGTAGCTATGAGACTCTGTGGCATGGAATTGAGAAGCTGTAGTGAAGAATGCAGAGGGAGTGCAGCTGGAGGGCTAGCTGCAGGTTTTGGATTTGTCAGGCAACCAATAGCACCAATAAGTTTCAGTTTGAGATCGAAATTCTTGGTGACCTAAGGTCTCGCTGCAAAGTAAATTTCCAAGGGGTCTGGACATGCCTTAGGTCTGTAATAAGTCATACAGTCACTCTTCACACAATAGTAGCTAGTCCTCATTAGCAGTATTTGGTATTTTGAGAACATTGCATTGAAATTGAATTGATGTTTTGATGCTGTGTTCTAGTCTTACTGCTTTATACCTCTTACAAGTGAATTAATCTTATCCATCATTGACGATAAGAACAGAATGTATTTATTCTGTGTGCCTGTTGTGTACTGCTTAAAGAAGAGAGCCTGGATACTTAAAGAAGAGAGCCTGGATAGGGAGGGATGCCAGTGGTGTATGGCATGTGATTGTACCCAGGACCTTCCTCAGGGCAGTCTAGGTGTGGAGCAGCAGTGGTTAGTAAAGCTGGTGGCACCTTCCTGTTCAGGGGCTGGTGGTCTCTGTGGCCTGATCTCGTAGTGAGATGGACTTCAGTGGTGATTCAGAGTGACAGGTGAGCTGAAGATAGATCTGTCCATTCAAACCGAAAGAGTTTTTGGAGTGTAGAATATTCTTTTGTGAGCAGCAATTCAGGTTGGACAGCAAAAGTTGCACTCCTTGGATTAATTTCTTGTTAGGAGTGTTGCAGAAGGCTGGTATCCTGGGGCTACAGGTATTGCGGGATTCTTGCTTTTTGTTCAGCTGTTGCATGTTGAAGTGTGTATATAAAATGGAAGTGTTTTCTTTCACAGGCTCAAACTGTTCAGGTTGCTGAAGTTGAACCACAGCCGCAGCCGCAAACTTCACCTGAACTTCTACTTCCAAACTCTCTGAAGCCAGAAGAAGGTCTTGAAGTGTGGAAAAGCTGGGCACAGACCAAGAATGCAGAGCTGGAGAAAGAAGCCCAAAATAGACTAGCACCTATTGGAAGTAAGTGTCATGAGAACATGGCCTTTGTTTCTTTTCAAGTAGGATTAGGAATGACTAAAATGTTAGGTGTTTACTGCTCTGGAAAACACTTACGTTTAATCAGTGATTGTTCCAAAATTAAAACTTTAATTTACTCTGCAGTACTAATTAGTGTGTATTCCCACTGCCACAGGACATGTATTAGCTCTGTGCTGAGCCCCCTTGAGCGCCTGGGCTGATAGCAATAGAAGAAGGCACTGCATGACTGTGGTGCATGGACAAACTGTCTGGCCAAGCTGGTAGAGCAGTCATGGAGTTGCTGTTTTTCTGTTGCTGCAGGGCAGCATTTCACTGGGGACATGGTAAAAGAAGGCAATAGTCATGCATTTCGCAGGGCAGAGGATCTTCCTATCAAACTCTTGACTGTTTTATCTTTTAGTATTTCTGACAACCTAAGATTTGGATTTATTTCAACTTGCTTTACTATACTGGGAGAATGAGGTAGTGCTGGACCTGCCAGATAGAATGGCAAAGCTAGAGATGTGGGAAAACTTTCCTGAAATGTTAGGAAATAATATGGCTTTATGGCTTAAATAATATAGCTTTGTTTTGTTTTTCCAGGGCGTCAGCTGCTGAGGTTCCAGGAAGATCTCATCTCTTCAGCTGTGGCTGAGCTGAATTATGGTCTGTGCTTAATGACACGCGAAGCTCGAAATGGTGATGGTGAACCCTATGATCCAGATGTGCTCTACTATATCTTCCTGTGTATTCAGAAGGTAGGATGGGACAGCTTTATGTGCTGCAGAACTGTCCATGTTGCCAGCGTGTGTAGGGGGACTCTTGGTTATAAAAATAGAGACTGTGGCTTCTATTAAGCTTCCCAACAATTTTATATGAAAAAAGTCTCTTTGCTTAAAAAACCCTGAAAACATCAAATGACTTGTCCTTAGTGTAAGCAATGCTTTCATCTACGAGTTAAGTTTGTGAATAACTGATTTCAGTATCATGGTGAAAATAATAAATCCATTTAGCTTTTTTGGTGGGGGGAGAAGGGTTGGATGATGTTTGAAGAAGTTGTCAATTTCAAGACTTAAATCTAGTTGAAGCTTTAACAGGCAGGAACTTATGTTCTGTGGGTGCCGCTGAGCTTTCTGGAAGAGCTGCAGGAACAGAGCTGAACTTGGACAGGGAAATTGAGCATCCTTGTTGTTAACCTGAAGAAGTAGTGTCCAGTAGTCATGTGAAATAACTTGAAGTGAACACACCTTTGATAAAACATGAAATCCAAACAGCTTTACTTTGTAATATGGTTTTTCCTTTTTCTGTCCTGGCATTCCCTTTATAGTAACTGAGATTACCTACCCTGTACTGGCCTTGGTGCAAGAGTCCTCGCTCTTCCAGTAAGCTGTATTAGTCTTCAGTGCTATACTGTAAAATGCTTGACTAACTGAGTATGTCGGCCCTTATGATAAGGTCTGGTCTGAGGAACACGCTTGCTCCCACTCTACTGGCCTGTGTTGTGAATCTCTTACAGTATCTCTTTGAAAACGGCCGAGTCGATGACATCTTCTCAGATCTCTACTATATTCGGTTCACTGAATGGCTGCATGAAGTTCTTAAGGACATACAGCCCCGTGTTTCACCTCTCGGTAAGGGCTTTTGTTTAAGAACTTTAAAACTTTCCAGAGCTTGGAATGTTTAAACTGAACCTACAGCATGAGTGTAGTCTGAATAGAAATCCTTTTGAAGTATGTAGCATCCCTAGGCCAGCTCATGCTGGTTGGGGAGAAAAACGTTGTATTTGCAGTGAATGCTGGAGTTACTGCCATTGTCAGGCTCAAACCCTGACTGTCACTGAGCATTATTTGTCTGTCACTTGTCACCTATCAGAAGGCACATTGTGGGGACTTTGTAGTGTCATTACTTGGCAGCCAGCTGATCCTTGATTTGAATCAAGTTTCCTCATCTGAAGTGGTAATACATCTTGCCTCTAATATGTATTGTTTCTTTGGGAGATAATAACAGCGCTGTCATAGTGCCATGTGGCCAGATGGATACTGTCTGCAGGACCAACTGGGTGTCAAAGGAAAAAAAAACAATGAGTGATTAAAGCCTCCAGTGCTGTAATCAGGAGATCATGGCAACAGGGGTGGGGGAGCGGTTCCAGAAGAGACAGATTTTGACAGAGAACTATGAGAACTAGATTAAGAATTGCATTTTCAGAGCATGGAAACCTATGTTCTCATTGTTTCATTCCCTTTGGTATGTTTGGACATCAGTGAAGAAGTTACTGCTTGTGTTCAGAGAAGTAGCTGATGTTACAGGCTAGGTGGCTAAGTAGCACCATGAGTTTTGGAATCCTTTTGTTTTCAGTCTGGCTGTTTGATCACTGTTTTGACATTCCACAAGCCCTCAAGTTCATACTGCTGTCTGTTTTTCTGTTTATCTGTGTATTTGGAGTGTAGTATTTTTCTTCTACACAAAGGGGAAAAAAATCTGAGAATCAAAGGATTACTCATGTGTCCAAATAAATCACTTGGCACTGTGTGCTGACTAAAGCTGTGCACAGGGCCAAGAACTGATTTGTTAACACTGGCCTGCCTGCTCTCACATATTATTGGATTAAGAGCATCTGCATTGGAGTCAAGCCATTAATTAAAAGCTGTTTAAGTGCATAGTCTTTTCTCTGTGGGCTGGGATGTATAGGCATGTTACAGAAGCATACTCCACAACTAGAAGTTGATGGATATATACAGGTGTTTCCTAACTGTACCTGCTATTTAAAAGGTTGTTTGCAGAGCAGTGAATCTTGACATTAGTGAGAATCTCCTCTTCTTCCTTCTGTTAAGATTTATATGGTCTCCAGTACTTACAGACTGTAAAATGCTGCCTGTGTTCATGCGGTGTCTGTCCCCTGGCATGATGCTGACTTCTGATTATTGCAGGTTACATCCTCTCCAGTCATGTAACAGAAGAGATGCTGTGGGAGTGTAAGCAGCTTGGAGCTCACTCCCCTTCCACCTTGCTCACTACGCTGATGTTTTTTAATACAAAGTAAGTACTCAGGTCTTTGGGAATCTTGGTGAATAAAAGAACTTCAGATGCCTTAATAGGATCTGTGTGAAACTGCTGCAGTGGGTAGGGCAAAATCATGAGTTTCAAATGGTTGCACACAGAGCCCACTTGTAGCCTCATCAGACAAAGAAGATGCAGTATAACAAGGAAGCGAGCTAGCAGAGGGCAGACTGAACCTGTGGCTTTTGTATGCTTTTCTGCTGGAACAGTCCTTAGCCCAGGTTGGTTTGAGCTGCAGCCTGCTCATGATGACTAAAGATAACTACCTTGCTGTTGTGACCATGTCCCTTGCTTGCCTCTGAATGTCCTGTGTTCTGTTCTTGCTGCTCAGATACTTCCTGTTGAAAACGGTAGACCAGCACATGAAGCTGGCCTTCTCCAAGGTGCTGAGGCAGACCAAGAAGAACCCTTCTAATCCCAAGGATAAAAGCACGAGTATCCGCTATATGAAGGCTCCAGGCATGCACCAGACAGGACAGAAAGGTAGTGTCTAGGAGGTTTTTTTGGGAATATTTTACTTACTTGGGCTTGAAGAAGTGGATGAACATGGAGATGTTTGCAGGTAGGGAATCCAAGGCTCTGCCATTTACCTGCACCCTGGCAGTATGTGTTTTCCGTGCATTCTATCCAAGAGAGCATAGTACCTTCTAATCATAAGCCTGGGGACATACCGTACCTGAGGCATGTGGGACTCGTCAAGAACCAAGGATAATTTTTTTGTTACTTTTGGGTTTTTTTATGGGCAAAGAGGCTATTGGGTGTAAGTGCTTATGAAGAGATGGAGAAAATTCTTTGGGAGGGCTTCTCTTACCTTGATTCATGTGAACCCATACAGAAATCCTATGTAAGTACAATCTGTCCTCTTAAAAGCACAGAATGCAACTGAGGCTTTGCAGTCTCAGTAGCGAGATTTCCCTTACTTTGCACACTGCTAGAGGAGAAATGGAAAGAAGGATATGGATGGATTGTGAGCTTCAATAGCCTTGGGACAAAGCAAGCTCTGCATAATGCTTTAAGCATTTGTAGCCAGGTGCCTCTGCCCTGGAATAGCCGTATGTCTCTTGCCAGCTCTTGCACAGTGACAAGGTGCTGCAGTGTTGAGGCTCTGTGGTACTGCTCGGTGCGCTGTGCTTACACAGCGTGTCTGACAGACTTCTGGGGGGCTGGTTTGTAGTTACAGATGACATGTATGCGGAGCAGACCGAGAATCCAGAGAACCCCCTGAGGTGTCCGATAAAGCTGTATGACTTCTACCTCTTCAAATGGTGAGAGCTCTCGTCTGTGTGTATAGTGCTTGTCTTCTGTGACTGGGGAGCTGCACCCTGTGCCTGGCCTAGTTTTCAGCGCTGTGTGATATTGCTGGCACAGTTTCTATATTTGCATAAATTTACTTAAATGGAGAGGGGTGTTGATGTGAGAGAGTGGGATTAACTCTGATGGCGTGTAAATTGAATTTTTGGGGTATTTATGAGACAAATCCTGATTTGTGAACTGGCTGCTCTTAATCTTGGACATTTGCTATGTTGGCGTGAATTTGTTCTTCTGCTTGTGAGTTGCAAGTCATCTGGAAGCATCCACTACTGAAGATAGTATTAGGGTCCTATTCAAACCAGCTTCTGAATAAAAATAAGGACTTGCTATGGAGATTGGAGGGTGCCTCAAAGGACTCATCTCTAAATTATGATGATTCTGATATTTAATATAATGGTTCCTCTTCACAGATGGGTCTGCAGGTAGCCTGAATGTGAAAATACTCCATCCTTCTTTCACTCTGAAAGACCCCTAAAGCCATGTGTGTGTTATGCTTACCAGTGTGGAATAAAAACTACTTTCTTGTAGTCCTCACCTTGGCTTTTTAACCTTGGCATGTCCTAAAACTTTGGGATGAATGTTGCCCCTAGATGTATCTCTGTACCTTCATGTCTCATCAGCCAGATGTTCACTGTCAGGATTTGTGAAGCCTGGGGTGAGGACAGTGGTGGTCTCTCTCTTCCAGGACATTTTGTTAGTCTGGTTATTTCTGATCTTCCTCACACAGCCCCCAGAGTGTGAAAGGCCGGAATGACACATTTTACTTGACACCGGAGCCAGTGGTGGCCCCCAACAGCCCTATCTGGTATTCTATCCAGCCGATCAGCAGAGAGCAGATGGAGCAGATGCTCACCCGGATCCTGGTGATACGAGAGATTCAGGAAGCTCTTGCCGTGGCTAATGCCAGCACCATGCACTAAGGCATCCTTTGTGGCTCAGATGGGGTGGGGCAGGGTGACGGGGGAGGGACAAGCAAAGAGAAATTGTACAGACTTTTACACTAAAGGAGATGCCTAAGTTTTTGGTTTTTTATTGGTGTAGTTATGAAGCCCTTTTAGGCTTCTTCTCTTTAAAAGAATCTAAAGGAAAACCTACCCATTGTGTATCCTACCCAACACACCAAACTGTTGGAACCATTGGAGGCTGCATATCCCCTGCGAGCTGGGAGCTGTGGAAAGCTGCTGGTTGACTCTGGGTTTTTTTTATGATGTAGAAAACATGAACTACAGGATTGGCCTGGTTGGCTGGGGCCTCTATCTCCTTGGAGCACGTGCAGCCTAGAGGGCACAGAATGATGGATGGACCTGCTCAGCCAGTGGAGGAGAGGCAGGCATCTTCTTTTCTTGTGCTTGGACGTTAATTTGCTGTTATCTTGGAAGAAAGAGGAGAGAGTGAACTGCAATTATGATTTATACAAAAAAACAAACCAACAATTTCTATTCAGACCTTTAAGTGACATTTTTAGATGTTAAAAGTACAAACTTTACCACACTCTTCTTTTTTGGCCTAACATTGAGGCCTTAAACCTTGAGGCTTCTGTGCCTGATGGAATTCTTGTAACATACACTTGTGTATCATATAAAGATACCACCCTGTTTCTCTTATGTATTCTTACTCTAGTTGTTTATTAAGAATGACGAGCACGTCTTTTCAACATGCCATTGAACAATGTGTCTTTATTTGGGGAAGAGTGAGCTGTGAGGGTGGGGGGTCATTATACAAAGATCAGTATGCAAACTGGTTGTTTTCATCCCTGTTCATGCTTTCCAGCTCAACTCTGCTGGATTTCTTTCACCCCTACAACTTATGACGGTAGGAGGGCATAAACTTCTGTTGAAGGACCTGAATGTCTGCTTGTTGATGGAAGCTCAGTGCCAGGCTAGGAACATGGGATCTGTGAGACCAGATCAGACTGTCCTAATGTTCTGTGGCTTTACCCCAGGCAAATCCCCCTCTTTCCACCTTTTCAAATGCATCACACCAACGGCATGATGAAGGGGTAGTGGAGGGAAAAGGCCTTCCAGGAGCAGCATATGGCTTACTCCTGCAGTTTAACAGCCTTTTCACAGTTTTTAACACAGCTGTGTAGCTTTTGGCATCGTTCATGATCATAATCCCCATCCCTGTAGCCTTGCCTTGCTGCATCTTAAATGGTTGCTGTATTTTATATCATTAACAAATAGTTTGCTCTTTTGAAGCCAGCAGGTAGCCAACTGTGCTTGAAACGGGAGATCACTTGCCAGGCTTGTTATTTGTGCCACTAGCTTCTTGGATGCAGAGAAATTACTCTGCTTCTTGAACTTGTCTTCCCTGCTTCTCCACCTCATGTCCCTTCCCTGTTCCAAAATACACAGATAAATATTTAAATATATATTACAGTAAAAGAACTTGAACTTGTGTACAGGCAATCAGCTTTCCTGAAGCCTCTGTTATCCAGCACCTGTCTGTATTAAGAAGGAAGGTCTGCCCTCTCTGTTGGTTGTTTAGAGTGTAAATTGATGAGAGTAGCCATAATGTTCTCTGTCTTTGTGCTTGTGAGCATTGTTGAGGTGTGCAGCTTAGAGAGACTTCCCAAGCCCTCATGCTTCATATTGACATTGGTGTTCCTGAGGAAGCAGGTGTGCTTGAATTAGCTGTCGGTATGAGCAGTTTATTCCCTCTGTAGGACTCTGTGCTCGAATAAGTAAGTGCAGAGAGGTGAAGTAGCAATGCACTGTTACTTTTAAACTCTTAGTGTCTGCCCTCAGAACTAGGCCAGAGGAAAACAGCCTGGAATCAGTGCCCAGATTCTAGTGGGTAAGCTGGGAAGATGGTGCCCAGGGTGGGTGTAGTGCTGGCAGCAGGTACTGTCATCTCAGTTTGTCTGCTGGGAGTCAGCAGTTGCCCCCTGGTAGGGTGGCTGTTGGGATCACCAGTATTGCTTCAGCTGTCAGAAGCCTCTAATCCCTTCACCGTATCGTAGTGACTGGAATGTCCATCTTTGGCCCTATATTAAGTCTTTGAGGACAGGGTTAGGGGCAGGCTCCCACTGTTCCAAGCAGTTGCATGGGCCTGCTGCACAGGGTGCCCAACAGGCATGCACAGAGTGGCTTTCCCTTTCTTTTGGGCAGTTTATCCCATCATCAGAGCAGAGTTGGAAAGCCTGCTGCCTTGGCTGTCTCCATCAGAAATACAGGATATTAAATAATCTGCCAGATACGCACTGTACCAGTTGCTTTACTGGGCAGCCTTGAGAGCCACCTCTTAGGCTAAAAATTGACAGAAGCTGCAATAACTTGACAGAACTTTAGGGCAGTTGCAGGTTGGGGACAAACAGGAACTTCAGCTTAGCTTTCTGGGGAAACAAAATTCCATGTTACCTTAAAATTCTAGATTGTGGACTTTCCTTACTACCCTTAACTGCAAGATGATCTCAAGTCTTTGTAAGGGGAAGAGTTCTCCTTGATCTTGGAGGATACTGGTTAAGAACAGGGAAACTTTGGCACATGGTGAGCTGTGGAGATCTCCTGATGATTGGTTTTGTCCTGATGGACTGGAGTGTTTCCATTCCTTTCTCATTGTCTGCATGTACATAGGAGAGGATCTGCTGATGCAGAAGTGGACTGCTGCACTGTTCTGTACTGTCTCATCAAAATGTCCACTGTGTTAACTTCATTCCCTATTTTTAGAGACAATCGATATACTGTGACTTAAGGATTATTTTCCTGGATCTGGCTTCTAGTCTGTCTCTCTGGAGCTAGTTTAAAAGGTACAGTATTTCTAGAATATAAATACTATGTTCTTTGATAGTGAAGAACATGATCTGCTCCTTTGTAGGGGCTCGTAGGAAGACGTGCACAGAGTAGCACAGAAGAGTGCCGTGGCTTAGGGTTGCTATCCACGTTCTGGGAAATGTTCCCAGTCAAACATGTAAAATAGCTTTTTAACACTTTCCTATAACCAGCTTGACCGCTGCTTAAAGGGCATTCCCCCTTGGCTCCGAGAGTGCCAAACTGCTTGTACTGCTCTTGTATGCGTGTATATATTGACAGGAAGTCTCCGTGCCGTTTGCCTTGTACAAGATAGGCTGAAAATGCATCGATCTCTAAATAAATAGACCTGAGAAGTCAAGCTAGAGACCGTGTGTTGATTTTGAACTGTGCCCATCTTGTCACTGTGGTATGAAAGGAACCATAGAAAGCAGAGACTGACGGTTGTAAAGCACCTCACATTCTGACATGAGACTCACGTATTGTCCAAGCTCTTGACATTTAACAGTGTTGCTTTCTTTAGGAAACTTGTAGCCTCTTACACGTGTCCAGAGCACCATTAGATTTTCATTTGCTTTCAAGAGGTCAAGCATTTCCTCTTTAGTGGTAACGGCTGAAGCAGCGGAGAGCAAACTAGAGAGTGGTTCTTCACTCCTGTCTAGAGCAGTGTGGAAAGGGAATGGTCTTAACTTCATAGGGCTCTCATCTGTTGGCTGCCTCACTCCTAGAGGTCTGGACTTCAGAGGGGACACAAGGTCTGAAGTAGTTCCTGAACTGTTCTGCCTTGGACAATACAAAAAGATTTAATCTGATCTCTAAATAAGAATCCTCTTCTGCACTGTTGCTGCTAGGGCAGAAATTAAGACAGTCTTGTTCTCAGCTGCATCAGGGCTACTGTCTGCCTTGGCATACATAGAGGGGATGAGGCCTTGAAATCTCCTATGCTGTGGTAAGAGCAGATCCAGAAATGGTAGAAAAGAGCCCCCTGAGTGTACAGGGGGTGGAGGACCCCTGGTACTGTAGTTGCTCATCCTCTTGCTAGACTGAGTGCTGCTGGACACTAAATGGTTGTGCAGCTGTCCAGCCAAACCACATTCTTATGTGAGTTTAGTAGTGACTGACTTGGAGTTAGTGCTTGGACTCCTGAATCACTGTTAAAGTGGGATATCAACTGTCTTCCACCCTTTATGGGGCTTTTCTCCCATCTAGTGTTGGAGCTGCTCCTCTCAAATATTACAGGGAATGCACCTTATCCTGATGATTCAGCCTCTTCTGTTTCGCTGGTGCCAGTGCTTAGGAAAGAGCCCTCCTCTGCTTGAACCTCTTCCTACCTTAAGGAACATCTCAATTCTTCCAGAAGTCTTGCTGACATGCTGCCCCCAAATCTCTGAAGCGATTGTTGTGTCCCTACTTGTCCGTTCCCTTTGCTGCGTGGCTGAAGCTCTGCTCTTAGCACTGCAGTCACATTCCCTGTAACCTTGTGCATGACAGCCATGTTTGCCTGCTTCTCCCTTCTCTCTGGAGCTCATCAGAACGGGAAGGCAGATTAAACCCACTTACAGCAGCAATAAACCATGTCTAGAACTTGAGGGAACTGCAGGAGAGAATGAGGTGGAGGGGATGTCTCAAAAAGGCAGGGTCCAGTTGCAGCCCAGAGCCTCGCTTGATAATGAGTGTGCAGCCTATATGCAAAATACATCTTGTCTGTCCCTCCTGTGTTGACCCAGGTCTAAACAGCACATGTGATTGGCATCCTGCAAAGTGACCTTCAGAACTCTCCAGTAGCTTTGCCCCGTGAGTAACTCACACTACAAATCATTTTAAAGAGATGCACTCAACTATTTTTTTAATTTAATTTTACTCTTATATTCTCTGCTCTTTGTAATCTGCTTGGAAATAAAATGTTTTTCCCTGCAGCCTTTGTTGTAGTCTCTTTGAGAACTATTAAACTTTGTCTGATGTTTCTGTTGGAACAGAAGCCAACGTGCCTGTTTACTGCTGTTCCCCTGCCATAGTGCAACAACTCAGATCCGTGTGTGCCTCCCAGGTAGGCTCAGCAAGCCTTTGTTAGCCTGTTCTTTTTAAAATAAGGGTAGAGAGACCTGTTACACTGATCTTGGTCTGGCACAATGCCTCCTGTTCTGCTGATCCTGTGACAGGTAATGCTGACTCGAGAATGCATGTCCTTAGCAGGGAGCGCTTTCCTATCTCTGTTCACATTTCCTGTGTCTTACAGCGGGGTAACGTGAGTAACACATTTCTTGAAGCTGTTTTCTGATCTTTGTACAAGGAGTTAACCTACTGCAGCAGGGAGTTGTAGGCACAGGAGCACTGTTCTTTAGTCCCTGGACTAGGTAGTGTTAGACAGGATTGCCTTGGACAGCATGTTATGGGGAGCAGGTGAGAAAGGGTGTGGTTGTCTCATGTCCCTGGTGCTCTGAGGCTGGATGTGGAATGTCACAACAAGCAAACCAAGAAGAGGAAGTTCTGTAACCTGCAGTACAGGAACTTTTCCCGATGGCCAAACGGAGCTGCAGGGATGGGAACATCTCATCCTGGAAAAAGCCAACTGCTATGTCCTGCAAGGCTCCTGTGAGGCAGATCTGTGTTTGTGCCTGTTTCGCTCCTCCAGACACAGTCCTCCCTCCTCCTGCTCTTCTCCAAAATCCTCCCTTCAGCCCCAATCTGTGGCACAGACATGAAGGTGCTACACCGCAATCCCAGGTGTGCAGCTATCCTCTTCACACTGCTTGTTTGTACAGCCTGGCCTGGTGGCTTTGGGAAGGGGGCTAATGCCTAGCTGGGATCACCTTGGATCCTCTCCCATGAGACTGCTGCCTCTCCTCCTTTGTGCTTTTCGTTCCCCTCGAGGTGCAAGACTTGCCTCACTCCTGCCTCTTGACTTTCATCCTTTGTGCAACTCCCTTTGACTTACAAAGTTGCTTTGGATTTTGCTGGTTTGTCCCAGCTCTGCATCCACTACCGATTCAACAAGCCCATTCTTGTCTTCTGAAACTTGCAGGAGTACCTGGTGTTGGACTCGGCTCCCAACCCGCAGTGTCTCTCTGTGCGTGTCACCATGTCACCTGTAGCTGGGCTTTTTTAGGTGGTCTTCTAGCAGGTGTCACACTGTACTGGTGCCACAAGCTGGTGCCAGCGAAGCCAGGGCCCGGCACGCAGGGCTCTACTGAGCTGTACTGGAGTCCAGCTCTGTCCTGTTGCCTCCTACCGGTACACGGACCCCGCTGCTCGGCCTGAGCACAGAACAGCTGCGCTGACCCGATGTCACCGGGCTGAACACATACGGGCTCCAAGCTGAGAAGCTGCTCAGGAGGCACTGCCGGCGGCTGAGAGCGACACCCGGGCCCGGTGTGTCCCCGGTACCGCCCGGCACAACGCAGAGCGAGAGCGGGGTCTGTGCTCCGCTCTGGGGTCCTCCACGGCGCCAGGGGCCGCTACCGGCGCCGGCCCCTCCCGGAGTCGCTCTGTCCGCGCCGTCGCGGGGCGGTTACAGCGGCTCCCTCCCGGCGGCCGTCGGGGCGCGCGTGCGCTCGGTGTGGCGGGGCGGGCACGCGGCGGGGCCATGGCGGACTATCTGATCAGCGGCGGCACCGGCTACGTGCCCGACGACGGGCTGACGGCGCAGCAGCTCTTCAGCTGCGGCGATGGGCTCACCTACAAGTGAGTGCGGCCGGCACGGGGGTGGGACCGGGACCGGGGCTTGGGGTCGCTGCGGTCGCTGACGCGTCTCCCCTCCTTACCCGCAGCGATTTCCTCATCCTCCCGGGGTACATCGATTTCACGGCGGACCAGGTGGTGAGTGGCCGGGGCGGGGGAGCGGGCCAGGGGCCGGGCCGGGGGTTGCGCCGGTGCCGCCGCTCACCCGCCGCCGCCGCCTGCCTCCCTGCCAGGACCTGACCTCGGCGCTGACCAAGAGGATCACTCTGAAGACTCCGTTGGTCTCCTCGCCCATGGACACAGTCACCGAAGCCAGCATGGCCATCGCCATGGCGGTGAGTGCGGCCCCGCGGGCGGGTCCTCTGTGCCGCCCTCACCGGGCTGGCGGGGCAGGAAACGCTACCTGAGGCACCCGTGTGTCTGCCCTGGGGTCCCCGCAGCTCCTCGGGACGAGGCCGGGCCCGAGGGCTCCATCGGTGCCGACCCCGCTGCTGCGCCCGGCCGGTGCAGCGCCGGGCAGTGTCTGCAGTGACTCACAGCCGTCTTTGTGTCCCCAGCTGACCGGGGGAATCGGGTTCATCCACCACAACTGCACCCCGGAGTTCCAGGCCAACGAAGTGCGGAAGGTGAAGGTGAGTGGCTGCAACGGCAGCACCAAACCGCGCTGGCCCAGAATCCTCCATGGAGGTGGGCAGCGGGTCTGGCCTCGCTGAATGAGCTGTGTGAGGAGACTGCTGATGTGTGCCCGATCTTGGTGTTTCAGAGCTGTAGTGCTGTCAGGGTTTGCAGGCACAACCCTCTTGTTGTGTGCCAGGCACTGTCTATGGGCAGCCTGGGACTTGAGTCCCCCTGGGTTGGGAATATTCCACATCATTTCAGGGAAGAGGTTAGTCTGGAGACTCTTGCATTTTAACATTATTTGGGTGAGCCTTGTTGCTAGTTTGAGAGTCATCCTGTTGGTGAGCATGTGGCTAGGCTGGGTGGTTGCAGACCTGTGTGAGTGGCTGCAGTAACCCCTGGGCACGTGCCTCGCTCCTGTCTAGCCTGACAGTGCCACTCAGCCTGGCTGCTGGATCTGCTTCCTTTCAGAAATATGAGCAAGGATTCATCACAGACCCTGTGGTGCTGAGCCCCAATGACCGAGTGCGAGATGTGTTTGAAGCAAAAGCTCGTCATGGATTTTGTGGGATTCCCATCACGGACAATGGGAAGATGGGGGGCAAGCTGGTTGGGATCATCTCGTCCAGAGATATTGATTTCCTGAAAGAGTCAGAGCATGACCTGCCCCTCGGTGAGGTGAGAAGGGCTTGTGAGTACCTGATGGATGTGAGCACTGTTAGGAAGCCATGTGGCTTGTGATAAGCCGGTGGGAGGGAGCAGCTCCAGCTTAGCTCTGCAGATCTGTCTGTGAGTGTATTTCCAGGGAAGAGTGTCTTGCTCATTTGCACTCTCTGAGCGACTCCTTCAGTGCAGACCATGCAGTTTGTGAGTCATGGGGGTTATCTTTCAGTGCTGTGGAAACTCTCCCTTGCTTCATTGATTAATTGCTGGTGTTTCTGGCTGCTACTGTAGTCCCACACGCTGGCATTGGCCAGCTCTGTAGCAGCTGTGCTCTGCCCAACAAACCCTCCAAGTGCTGAGCTTCCTTTTCTGGGCTGCCTTTCCCTGTATGCCTTATCTGGGTTACTTGCTCTTTCAAAGAACCCCCTGAACTTGCAGTCTGGCAGTTTGGCCTTCATAATGCTTCGCTGTCAGGCTCCCCTCGTGCAGGAGAATGTTCTCTGTGATCCATGTTACACAAGCTGTGTAACTGGAGATCTGCGGCGCTCTCAGGTTACACCACTGGTGCCTCTTGGCCACACTTTGCTCTCGACTCACAATATTTTTAGCTCTTGCTGACCAAACCCAGTGTCACATGCTGATCCCTGTTTGGTTTGAAATCGGCTACAAATACCTGATACAAGAGCCATAAACCGGGAGTAGGTTATAAAAGTGCACGTGGCCCTTTGAAGCAATGCTGCCCATTCAGAGGAGCCGGATAAGAATCTTCCCTCATCCTTTACATGGGTCATTCAGCACTGCAGAGCAGGAAACTTGCTGCTGTCAGTGTCTGGTGCTTGTCCCTGTCACCAGGCAAGGCCAGGGGAATGAATGGTTTCCTCAAACTTCTCTCTACTTGCAGTCCAGCAATCATCTTACTGCGCCATTCATTGCCATCCACTTAAACGCGCGGGTCTCCTGTAGCATGGGAAGCGCATGGATCCCACAGACTTAGGAAGTGTCAGGATATGTCTGTGGTGCCTCGGGCTTGTCCGAGGGGTTCTGTCACAGCATTTTGGGTAGATGCAGGCATGGTCAGCCTCTTTTCCTGATGTAAAATGTGTGTTCTTATGGTATAAATAACTAAAATGTTCCCTTTTTTCTTTGTGTGCAACTGATCTACCTTCCTGAAAGGTTAGAGACAGCTAACCTTTTAGCTTTGCCCAGCCTTCTCAAATAGCCTTTCATGGGGACCTGATGATCACAGAACGCTGTGGCTGGAAAGGGACTTGGAGGTCTCTTGTCAAGCCACCTGCTCCGAGGCACGTTCAGCTGGAGGAGGTTTTGTGGGGCTGTGTCTAGATCTCCAAGGATGGAGATTTCATTGTCTCTCTGGGCTGCTCTCCCAGTGGGAGACCACTGTTCTGGTGAAAGCTACCATACTAGGTCAGATGTTCCCCTGTTCCCACTGTCCAGCACTGCCATTTGCTTTCCACCGTGTTTTGGTGCTTGTTTGTCAGAGTGAGTGTGGGTGAGTATAGTTGGATTGACACAACTCCTTTGCCCCGCTGACCTTACCAGCAGCAGCAGCAGGTTATTCTGGGCAGAGCCCTTCCAGGGCCTGTGCACTGGAGATGCTGCCTGAAAACGAGATTGAGGGTACCATTTCTGCCAGGACAGCATGAGACTCTGAAGGTGTCTCCAGCCCTTACTTGCATGTGCTTTATTAAAAGGGAGGGCTGTTAGGGTGACATCCCAAATAAGGGTCATCTGAGAGTTGTCCCTTGTTTCTAGGTACTTTCACTTGTCTTCCTGAGGCCTTCTGCCATCTCCTGTTTTCAGTGCACCAATGGGCTTGGGGTCTGATGCCAGTGCTCGCATGAGGACAGCACACTGGAGGCTTTTCTTGTGTTTCTGGAGGCGTGTTGCTGTGCTGTGGGCTCTTTTGTGGAGCACTCCTGCACGGCCACTGCGGAGCGTTTCACGTGGGCAGGGAGGTTTGGTATTTTCAGATCAGTGTGAAGGAGTTCTTACAACTTTTTATCTTCTCCCACCCACTAGATTATGACAAAGCGGGAGGATCTTGTTGTGGCCCCAGCTGGCGTAATGTTGAAAGAAGCAAATGAAATTCTGCAAAGGAGTAAAAAAGGTACCTGTGGCCGTCTGTGGCACAAGGGAGAGCTGTGGAAGCGCTGGGCTGGGGCAACAGTGGGTGAATGTGGGCACACAGTCCCTGTGTAGGTGAAACATGGGAGAGGATAGTGAAGAGAGTGCCTGCAGCCCTCTGCCAGGGTACAGAGTTCACGTGCCTTCATCTCAAATGTGTTTGGAGTTGAAGGATTCTTGGCAGCCCAGTATTTGACTGTCCAGCCGCATGTCTTTGATTTTATCTCCTGGCCTTCACATTTCAGCACTCAGTTCAGCTCTCTTAGGTTTTAGTAGTTTGACTTTTAATAAGGTGTTGTGCATATAATTATTAAAAACTACACACTTTTTTTATGGTTAATGTAAAAATACTGAATTCTTCTCCAATCCTGCAAACTCCTTTCTCTGTTTCTTGAGCCAGGACTGCTGGCATTCATGACCAAGCAAGATTTGGTAACACACCTCTGAGTCTCCATCTTATAGCAGTTTCTGCCTGCCCACTGCTCCTGGTCTGCTCCACTGCTCTGAGGTAACGTCTGTCTCCTGCAGAAATCTGCAGTAATGTTCTTTCTGTCTGTTTCCAGGCAAGCTGCCAATTGTTAATGAAGATGATGAGCTGGTGGCTATCATTGCCCGCACTGATCTAAAGAAGAACAGGGACTATCCTCTGGCTTCTAAGGACTCCAAGAAGCAGCTGCTCTGTGGTGCCGCTATCGGGACCCATGAGGATGACAAGTACCGGCTGGACCTGCTGGTGCAGGCTGGTGTGGATGCTGTCGTGCTGGTGAGAACCCACGGGGCACCCATGGGCGTTGTGTCAGTCTGGGACACTGGGGGGTGAGTCCCCGGGCTGGATGAACATCTCTGACAGTGTGGCAGCAGCGTGGCACTCGCTTCAGGACTCACAGGCCTTTATGTGTCAGAATACGGCAGTCTGTTGACCTCTTGGTCTTGTTCAGGTTAGAATCCTCAAACTGGAGGGATTCCTCTTGCCTGGAGGTGTATGTGACCTGGAGGGAGTTTGTAGGGTGCATTGAAGCCTTGAAGGCTGAGAAGAGAAACACTGTCAGTTAATACAGAATCTTCTACAAATACCTCTTGCACTCTGCCACCAAGCCTCTCTGATGTTCCTGACTAGTTTTGAATATTCGGCTTCTTACAGTTTCCCTTCATCCCTTTGATGTTTGTTACTGTGTTACTCTCTTACTGATTTTCAGGAGTGATCGATGAGCCCAGAGCTGCTCTGCTGGTCTCCCTTTCTGGCCTGTAAACTTTTGGGCACAGTTGTCACTGCCTGTATTTGCACATGGTTTTCTCATCGATTGTGATCCTGTGAGTCCACTGTGCTCTGAGGGCATGGCTGAGCAGTGGGAAATGTTTAACAGACATGATTTGACTGGGTCATGGAGATTGGCAGGGCCTGAGTGCTCAGTGCTCGACATCTGGTATTTGAGCTCCTCCGCTGCACAGTGGGGAGGTGCATCCCCCCCACCAGCTCTCCTGGGTTTCACAAGGAACGTTCTCCATTTCACCTGTAGTTTGAGACAGGGTTGACAGTGTCCTGCTGGTAGAGCCAGATGGTTCTTATCCATAGCCAGATGTTCTGCTTGTTGCCTTCTGTAGAAGCTACAGGATTAAACACGAAGGATATTACTGAAGTCTTTACGATAAACTGCCTTGTACCGGGAAGGTACATTCCTGTCTTGACAGCAGCTTCTCCTGGGGTTCCGTGCCCATTTTGGGGAGTCTTTTTGCCCACTTACCCAGGTTAGCAGAGCCCCCTTCAAGCAGAGTGAAGATCTGAAGCTTTTCTGAAGCTGCATTTGTAATCTGCAGAAATTCTGGTTGAAACTGATTTTCTTTCTGTTGCAGGATTCCTCTCAGGGGAACTCCATCTTCCAGATCAATATGATAAAATACATTAAGGAGAAATATCCCAACCTACAAGTTATTGGAGGAAACGGTAGGCGTGTGTTGAAGACTCTTCTTGTCTTTAAATGACATTTGTTTCTTAGACACATAGGGAGCTGCAGGGATATGAATGGAATGGTCATCTTCGTAAATGTCTGTGAACTTAAAATGGTTTCCTCTGGCTTGTGGAATGGAGCAAGACCACCATAGACACAGGGCAGCACCTTACTGCTGCAGATACTTGGAAACCTTTGTTCTGCAGCATAATGTGCTAGTCCTCTGTATAGCACATTACACATTAGCTTATTTTACACACTAGTTTAAAATTTTGCATAATAATGAATATTGCTTGATGTGGAAATCTAATGGCAATTTTCCCTGCCTCTTGACAGCAGAGTCCAGTGGTCCTTGTCTTTACCTGATGCTGCTGTTACCCTGTACTCTACCCTCCCTACCTCGTGTGGCCCAGAGAGTGCTTAGGACCATGCCGTGACTTCTGCTGCCTCAGCCTTTGGGTGGAAGTGTGTTGCAGAATAGCCTAAAGGGGCAGTGTCACCTCACCCACTGGGGACAGCTGGGGCAGAAACTCACTGCTCCTCCCAGACAGGCCTGGCTCTGGCACAGGCTGTCGCCCTGGGCAGGAGATATTGGATGCTGTTGGGGGAACCTCCGGGGCAGAGAAGTGTTGTTTGCAAATGTGCTTGTATGTTTTCAAACCAATTTCTGCTCCCCACAGTGGTGACTGCAGCTCAGGCCAAGAACCTCATTGATGCGGGGGTTGATGCCCTGAGGGTCGGGATGGGCAGTGGCTCCATCTGCATCACACAGGAAGGTAAGAGAGATCAGCTGCCTCCTAAATAGGCTGAAGACACCTGTTTAGTAGAAATTCCCTGCCGAGAAGCAGCAGGGCTGGGATGGAATTCTCCCGTTGTGAGAGCAGTGTCCAAAAGCAAGACGTCTTCCACCCCCTTTGTCCAGGACTTCCAACCTTTGGGGTGGCAGCAGCAGCAAAGGCATTTCCCAGTACTGACCAAGACTGAGTAGAGCTGGTGTGGCAGATGGTGGCTTTGCTGGAGGGGAGCTGCTGGCTCGGTGTGGGATGGGGCTGGCAGGCAGCTCTGCAGGGAGAGGGGCTTACTGGATCCCCGGTACTGATGGGTGAAGTGCACTGGCCTGTCCGTTTTCCCTTTCCCTCTGGCAGCAGTGTGTGTGATGCTTGAATATTGATCTGGGCTCAGTGCCTTTGCAATTTCCAGGCCTCTTGATCTCTTGCTTTTCTCTCTGCAGTTAGAGCTTGTGTGGGGCAGAGACTGTCACCCTTAGCTAAAAGGCAAGAGGGGCATCCCCCCAGGGCTTGAAGAAAGTCTGGCCTGAGGACAGACTCAGTCCTTGTGTATTGAACCTCAGGTGGGTTGCAGAGGGGTGGTACAGGAAGGTGCTGCAGTCCACAAGCACAGCCTCTCTCTACTTTGGTCCTTGGTCTGTGCCACAGGAAGCAGCAGGTGAGCAGCTGCTGGCTGAAGGTGCTGCATTAGCTCTGCCCTTTCCAGCATGGAGCCTGTGTGCAGCCCTGGACCTGTGCTGTGTTCCCACTTTGCCTGGCTGCAGGGGGTTCCCAGTCAGGGCAGTCTGTCTCAGGTCAGCTTTCTAAGGAGGGGGTAGTATCCTTGGGCTGGCACTTCCATAGCCAGAGCAGAGCCAGGACACACATGTCCTGCCCAGGCTCCGAGGCAAGGGCACGCTCCGATCTGCGGAGAGGTGAATATCCCAGGTGTTCCTCCAGCCGCCGCAGGAGATGGGGTTGGGTGCTGGTTTTGGCAAAGGAGCAGAGCAGGGCAGAGGTAGAACATGGCGCTTCACAGGAGATGTGGTTACAGAACTCTTGCCCACAGCTCCCCAGGTTTTTGGCCCTGTTAAGGGCAAGAACTCTGGCTTTTTGGGGTAGGGGTCACCTCTCTGGGTGGCTGCTGGGGTAGGGCAAGCATGCGCTGTGCACAGCCAGGTCTGGCTGCCTTGGATCTGGCCTCTGGCTTGGCTTGGGCTAGGAAGGGTCTGCAAAGTCAGCTCTGTCCCACACCGTATGCTCTGCCCAGTAGCAGGTCACTTCTGGGGTCCTTTGTTCTGCTGCTGTTCTTCTGTCTCTAAAATGTGTGTGTTTGTTTTCATTTAGCTGCTCCAAAGATCCCTCCAGACCTAAAGTCCCACAGCCCCAAATGCCCTTCTACTGTCACGGGCACCTATAGTAAGTCACTTGCCCTGTTCCCAACCCTAATTATGTGTCTTGAAGCAGGACCCTGATTTGGCTGCACATGGCCCTACTGCTTGTTTGAGAATAATTTAGCTGTAGATGCACTTGGGGTTTTGTGGCTTTGGATACTGGTTTTGAATCTGAAATGAAATCTGAGAAGCCTTTCTGATTTCGTAAAGCAGAATTTAAACTGTCCAAGCTGAGGGAACTCAGGCCTGTCCTCTCCACTCCAAAATCCAGTTAGGAGCCTGACTGAGCTTTCTGACTGCACTTTCTGGATCCCTAGCCAGGCATGCTCCTGCTGATCCAGTACTGGGAGGTGATCCCTGAGCAGTCCTCGATTGTGCTCAAAATGTAGCCCTAGTTCTGGGGAAGTTGTGCACTGGCCAAACTTCCCATGGAGCTAGCTCCCCTGATTTATGGAGGGACTTCACTGCGCATGGCCACCTTGGCAGCTGCGTTCCATCTTTCCCCACCAAGTCCTGTGGAGAGAAGGGGCTCTTGCCTGCCCAGCACAGGGTGCAGTGTTCTCTGCTCTGATGCTACCAGATCAAGCAGCCCCTGCAAGGCAAGCCTTAGGCTTTGTCCTTTCTCTCTGACACACCTCAAAGGGAGAGGTTTACTCTTGCAGATCCTGGAAGGTTTTCTCTAGCAGCTGATTTTGTAGGGCCACCCTTCGCCAATACACTAAAAGGGACAAACCCTCACCCCGACCGTGTGATGTGTGTGTGCTCAGAACCGTGCTTGGGAAGCCTGGACTCCGGGGCTGTGGCACTGGGCACTGGGACAGTCGGAGATGCTCCCAGGCGCCCTGAGCCAAGCTGTGCTTTGAAAGGGCTGGTCTCTGCGGTTGCGCTTGAGAGGTTTCTGCAGGCCCTGCACTGTCTTTAGCACAATCCCATAGACGCTGGACACAAGACCCTCCAGAAATGGGTGTTTCTCTCCACAGAGCTCTTCCATGGCAGTGTTTTGCAGCTGCAGTGTGGCCTTCAGCAGTGCAGAACTGTGCGAGACCATCTCTTTAAGGGCATTGATGATAAAGCTGGCAGCCTCTCCCTGGCTCGCTGAGCCTGAGCTGAACGCTGGGGTCTGATTAAATTCAGTTTTTTCACAATCTCAGCCTGGAGTCTGGCTTCCCTCCCTCAGCAGCTGCTGCTGCTGAGTGCTGGGAGCAGAGAAACTGCAGCGTCCTGGCCCCGGCAGGACTCTGCCAGGGACATGCTGCCAGCACTGCTGCCATGCAGGCTGAACCACACCTGGAGTTCACATTCCAAAGTACTAATACTGCATGGCCTTAATCTTACCCAGTTTATGGGACTAACCATGACTGGAGAAAAGGCTTCCAGTTGATCGTGGGGAAGGGAATTCTCCCTGAGAAAAGCTTATCTCAGTGTTCTTGCATGCCTGTGTCTGACAGATGTGTTACAAGATGTGCCTTGTGCTGGTTTCCTTCACATAATGGGAAGTCTCTGAACTGCTACCAACTGGGAGGAACAAGTAAATCCAAAGCTATTAACTCCTTCTCCATGGGGCAGCTAAACTTGATGGAATCCTTGCTACATTGCAGGGCAGGAACATAAATTATTACCAAACCATTCTGCCTGTTTCCTTTTCCACTGCTGCATGTGTGTTCGTGTGTGTATGCAGACCTGTATGTATAGATATATTTGTATCTATACCATGTACAGGCATACAAGCTCTCTCCCAGCCAGCTGCCTTTCCATTCAAGAGGCACATCATACAGGTGCTGGGTACATGGACAAGGGGTCTGGCAGCTCCAGGAGAGAGCGAGCAGTGGGACATGGCTACATGCCAGGGATGCTTTGGAGAGGGGCTTTTGGAGTTTGCTTTATTTCCTTCCCAATCTCCCCACGCATCTGCCGTGCACCAGGATGAGCCACGAGTCTCGTCTGATCCCAGGCATCCAATCAAAGACCCCAGTCCCAAGATCACTCACAGCTTTTTGGAGCCAAGGGCTGTGAGGATGTCTCAGCAGGCATCTCCCGGGCATCTGCTTCTCTTGCAATTCAGCCTAGGGAAGGAGCATCCAGGGATTTGTGCATTCTGAGTGCTGGAGCATGTGGGTGCTGGAAGCCTGAAAGGGCCTGCTGGGACGGGGATGTGCTGCTGTCTGGAGCTGACCCTCTGTGTGCTCTGTCCCACAGTGCTGGCTTGCGGCCGTCCCCAGGCCACCGCGGTGTACAAGGTGTCCGAGTATGCCAGGAGGTTTGGTGTCCCCGTGATCGCCGACGGAGGGATCCAGACGGTTGGGCACATTGCCAAGGCCCTGGCACTTGGGGCCTCCACAGGTGAGCACCATTGTAGGGAGTCTCCTAGGAAGTGTTTCCATATGGCATCACACTGGGCTTGAGGGTGTTTACCTGCAGGTGGCTGGGGGCATGGGAACTGTAGCCAGTGCTGTGCCCAGTGACCCTGAGGGATTTTGCTGCCCCTGCCACTGCTGCTGATGTGCTGTTCCTGGTGATATCTTGTGCCAGTGATGATGGGCTCTCTCTTGGCTGCCACCACGGAGGCCCCAGGCGAGTACTTCTTCTCGGATGGCATCAGGCTGAAGAAATACCGTGGCATGGGCTCCCTAGATGCCATGGACAAGAACTTGGGCAGCCAGAATCGGTATTTCAGGTCAGCGATGGTGCTTTGGGACAGCAGATCAAGCTTTTGAGGCTTCTCTGCTTCACAAATATCCTTGATTTGTGCTTTCATGCAGTGAGACAGACAAAATTAAAGTGGCCCAGGGGGTCTCCGGTGCAGTGCAAGACAAGGGCTCTATCCATAAATTCATTCCATACCTAATTGCTGGGATCCAGCATTCCTGCCAGGATATTGGTGCCAAGAGCCTGACCCAAGTCCGGTGAGTGCTTCCCCATGCCTGTACTCTGGTTAGGTCATAGTGCTGCTGTCTGGAGTCCCTGGGCAGCTGTACTCAAGCTGTGGTTTGTTCTGGATAGTTTGTAGCCCTCTTCCCTCATCTCCAGTGGGCATTGCATCATGGATCTGCCAGCCCCAGGGATGCAGGAGTGTGGTCTCTTGTGGCATGTTCAGCTGGCTGGGCTCAAAATGTTGGGGTTACGTTACCCAGCCTGGTTCTTGGGAGCACAGCAGAGACCATTCTGGCCACGTGTGGAGGAACCAGTGACCCTCATCCTAGCTGTTCCAGCTGAGCGTGTGCCAGAGCACTGTCTCTCTTGGACTCTGCCTGGCTTGTGACAGGTGTCCTTCCCCTTCAGAGCCATGATGTACTCAGGAGAGCTGAAATTTGAGAAGAGGACGACGTCTGCCCAGGTTGAAGGAGGGGTGCACGGCCTCCATTCGTAAGTGCTTCTGGCAGGATCCTTGTCACCTGGGGGGGGTGTTGGGAGTCAGAAACAGCCACCCTGTACCTCAGCTGCCCTGCCCGTGGCTTGGTGTGCCGTTGGCTTGCCTTGGCACCGTGCAGCCACATCAGCTGAGGCTGTTCCCCTCCCTGGGCTGGCAGGATCCATTCCTTACTGCACCTTTGTCCCTGCCCTGGGTGAGGTGGGTCAGTAAAGGGACTCCCTGGTGCTGCTTCCATCACAGGTACGAGAAGCGCCTCTTCTGAAGAGATCTGTCTGTGTCTGTCCTTGTGCCACTCAGCCCTGCGCCGCTCCGCGCGGGAGCTGCTCTTGCTGCAGAAGTGCCATTATTCTGGGCTGCCTGGAGCTCCCGCTGTCCCTTGGCTGCTTTCTGACCACCCACAGGGCCCACCTTCCACCTGGGAGCTGTGATCCTGGGCTGGAGCCTTGCACATGTTGGCCATGTTTTACAATAAAAGATGAAGATGTGCAGTTGGTGTCTGCCCAGAGCCTCTCTTCCTTTTTTACCTCCCTTGCTCTCCTTCCTTGGCTCTGTCACTCGCTTCCCACACCCTCGGGAGCAGCTGATAACCCCAGAAGGGACTATGTGCATGTGAAGGGCAACAGGGAGGGGAGAGCCCTGAGACAGGGCTGAGTGGGCAACACAGCGTGGCTTCTTTAAAAATCCTTCCTGAGAGCAGAAAACAAGGGCTGGGCTGCTGGGCAAGAAAGCAAATAGTCTTACAGGGCCATTATCTCCTGCTGGGAGCTGCCAAACCCAGCTGTGGCAGCAGCCAGGATGCTGCAGGACCCCATTCCTGGTCCAGCTGCTGCATTCTCCTTCCCCATAACTTCTTGTAGTTGCCACACTTCCAGGCCCAGTGGTTGCACCCCCTTGGGCTGTTCACTGTGGATTATCTGCCCAGGCTTCACAGAGCGGTTGTTTGCCAGAAGGTGGGCAATGCACTGGGAGGGGCACAAGTTTATAAAGGAGCTGGTCTGCATTTCTGCAGGCCTGAGCAGTGCAAACCTCCCTGGCTTGGCAGGTTACCTATGCTTGCAACACCAGGAGACAGAAGTATTTTACAGCTGTATCAGTCGTATATGTCCCACATGTCACTCCTGCTGAAGAGTGTGTGTTTATCATCAGTGGTTTGGGGATGTCAAATTTGATTTACACACTAAAACCAGAGCCTTGACTACAACACCATGGTGTCGGTGTCACACACTCAACACACTCATTAAGACACTTGTTAAGCAAAGCTACCCTCACCTTGCAGCTGCATCCCCTGCCTTTGCCTGCCAAGGTGGCAGAGCTTAGGGCACAACACTTCCATTAGGTACATGTACCCTCTTTCCCCAGGGGTGACAGCCCCAGCCATGAACCAGCCAGTGGGGGGACAGGACAGTGACCCCTTCCATGTCCCCTGCAGGAGCTGAGCCTCCCAGGAGAGGGGGTGCAGCACCCTTGGACCTACACTGCCCAAGGGATAGGGATGCTGGGGTGGTAAAAAGCCCCATGGGAGAGCCCAAGCCAGGCCAGCACCAGCTGGGACACACTGGTTGCTGGTGCTGGCTGTGCTCAGGGAGCTGCTGGTATGTGGCATCCCACCACCACGCATGCTGCCCAGTGCCCAAGGTGAGCACATGCGTCATCAACTTGTTACAGCCTCACTGTGCTGTGCGTTAACCACCACACAATTTCCTTTACTTCCCATTTACATGTATTTTCCTCACGGAGCCCCAGATGTGCCCAGGGGTGTACAGCTCACCCCACCAGCCTTCACCCTACCTCAGAGTGAGGCTTCTTGCTGCCAAGGTGTGGGGCATGACCTTGGCAGGGCTGTGGGAGCAGTGCCACCAGCAAAGCCTTGTGCTGTGCCCCACAGTCCCCAGCCCAGACTGGGCAGGGAGGCCAAGAAGCCAGGGACTGCAGGGAAGAGCTAAGCCCACGTATCTCATAGCCCTCCGGTGTGCAGAGCCATCGCCCAGCTGGCATCTCCATAGTTCAGTCTGGGGTGTTTCTCAGTTGGGAGTGGTGACCCTCGGGGGCTTCAAGGCAGGCAGGGGAAGAACCACTCAGCCCATGGGCATGACAGGCAGTGCCTACATGCTGTAGGTGCCCCGTGGAGGGATGAGCCCAGCAGCCACCACGCGCCTTTCATTCATTAGGAAGTTGAAGGTTGCACATGCATTTGCCTGTAAATAGAAAAGAGAGTGAGTGAAGCTCCAGCCCTCAAAAAAGAGACTCGACCCTTCCCCACAAGGTACATGACCCTCTCCCTCCCTTTCAATGGGGTGCTGCCTGTGCTCACCCTTCCTTACCGTGTCCTGCACCTCTACAGCAATCCCGCACTCCCGCATCTGCTTCAGCGTGGCGGGGTGGAGCCGCTCCACCCTGTCCCCTGTGCCCAGCACCAGGATCTCTGCAACGAGGGCACGACAAGGGTGGGCAGGGCAGCACTCGAGCTGCCTCGGCCCGGACCTGCCCTTCCTGCAGGGACCAATGGCTCCCGCACGGCCACCCCGACAGGACCCCGAAGCGGGGGGCAGCCTGTGCCCCTCCTGCCCCGCGTACCTATCCGGGGCTCCAGCAGTCGGAACAGCGACAGGCTCTCGTGCGAGATGTCCCGGTGGGAGCCAACCTGCAGGGACACAGCGGGCGTTGAGGGGGGCTGCCCGCGGTGCGCGGTGGGTACCGGCAGCCCCCGCCCTGCCGCCGGGCACTCACGTTCCACTGGAGGATGCTGCGGGGCAGGACGGCGCAGGGCCCCACCACGACATCTCCACTGATGGTGAAGCCGCGGGTGCTGTAGCCCTCAATGAACATGATGTTGGGAGACTCCGGCTCCAGCACCATCACCCGCGTCCGCTGGTACATCTCATCATCCGCCGGCGTGAGCCGGTGACCCCGGCACGGCGCTCTGCGGGGACAGGGAGCAGCTGGGACACGTGGGGCCCACGGACACCCCCCGGAGACCCAACGGCACCCTGCAGGCACCGCCCCCGGTCGCAGGGCAGCCGCGGTGCCGGTTGCCGGTGCCGGTACCTGCCCGCCGCTCGCCCCACCACCGGCACAAGCCGCCGGAGCGCCGCCACCGCCGCCATGGCCGCGACACCGCCGGAACCGCCGAGTGGCCCCGCCCCCGCCGCTACCGCCCCCCGGCGGCCGGGGCCGGGACAGCAACAGCGGGGGAG
>VZRV01010114.1:91756-102572 GCA_013398115.1 Falcunculus frontatus
CGGCTCGGCCCCGCCGGTGCCCCGGGGCTGCCCCAGGCTCGGCGCGGCGCCCCGGTTCCCCGTGTGCCCTACTGCGGGCGGCTGTTGCCAGTCGGGGCTGAACCCCCCGAGCCGCCGCCGGGACCTCCCGCTGCACCCTCCCCCCTCCTCCTGCCGCGCTCGGTGAGGCCGGTGGCACTGCGGGCTCAGAGGTAGCCTGGGGCAGGGGACCCACGTCCCCCACCTGTGTCACCCGCCGGGGGCCAGCCGTAGCCTGACACTGCGGGGGCCACCGGGAAGCTCCCCGGCAGTGGCGGCGGGGCTTTTCCCGCCGCCGTGCCGTGCCGTGCCGTGCCGTAGGCATCAGGAATTTCCACAGCCGGCAGCCTTGGCCAGCGCAGGGTCCTAGGGATCCCCGGGCGACACCGCGAGAGTTCCGCATGGGGCCAGTGGGTTCCCCACGCGGTTTCGATTCCCCCCGTGGCGGTGCCGAGGGCTCCTCGCCGGGGCCGGGGGCGCTGGCAGCGGCGGGGCCGGACCGTGCCGCCTCTGGGCGCAGGTGCCGGGGCAGGTGCCCTCCCTCGGGGACGGCTCGTGTTTCCGGGCCCCGTCGGGGGCTGATGGGCTGGCACCAGTTGCTCCAGCTCCACCGGGGCTTTGTTCAGAGCCGTTTCCTTTTGGCTCGGCCGTGCCGCCCTCCCCTTGGAACCCGGCCCGCGGAGCGGGGGGAGCCGGCAGCACAACCCCGGTCTCTGCCAGCACCCCCTGCCACAACGGCCCGGCGGCGGCTCCCACGCATCTCCTCCGCCCCGGTCCCCGCCGGTAAGTCGCCCTCTCCTCTCTTGGCCCACCGACTGCCCTAGGGTCGGGGTGGCATGGCGTGGTGCCCGTGCCCATCCCTCCGCGGCGCCAGCGCGGGCAACGGAATCCCAAAAGCAGCTGTCCCCACCGTGCCCAGCTGCCCTGGGGTTTCGTTACCCGCACTCGCGCTCTCGCCCCCGCCTCGCCCCACACGCCCCCCGTCCCTGCCCACCATCCTGTGCTGGGCGAGAGCCGCGTGTCCCACTCCAACCCATCCCGGGGCTGAGGCAGCGCCTAGGGCCACACTGGGAGAAGGGGGGTGTCGGGATGGGGGATCACCGGTGCCCAGCCTCGTTGCTCAGCCCCTGCACTGGGCTGAGGGCTCTTCTGTTTCTTGTGCCCCCAACAGCTAAAAATAGCAGCTGGCTTCCTGGGAGAGTATGGGGAGCATGGCTGCTTGGCCACGGGGTGGATGTAGTCACCTGCACTAGGGTGGTGCAGGCTGTGCAGTATTGCCAAACTTCCTGCCCATGCCGGCTCTCCCTGGCCCCCGCAGCACCCCAGTGCCTGCAGGGGTGGGCAGGATCCAGCCCCTGGAGAGAGATGGCTTCGGAATGACACGATCACTCCCGCTGAGCGGGCAGCCAGAGAGCCATCGGGGATGTCGTGTCTGTCCAAAGCTCTTTCGGCGCCTCCGAGAGCCCTCCCCACGCTGCTGCATTGCCAGGGCCCATGTGGGCGGCCTGCAGAGATGCTCTGGGGATATGGACGGATCCAGCCTGGACCCACCTTGAGTGGTGACACAAGGTCCAGCAAATCGCCCTGACCAGGCAGGGGTCCTGGGCAGCTCCTGCCCTGCGGACAGTCAGCAGTTGGTCTGGTGTGAGCAGCAATTCTCAGATCACCTCTTGGCTGTGGGTGGTGCAGGGAGCACCCCACCATGGCACGGCTGGGGAACGTGTTCCCACTCCTGCCCTGAGGCTGCAGATTCTCATGGGCTGTGGCCTGCAGCCCTGGGGCTCCAGAGCTGCCTGAGGAACCCTAAAATGAGTTGTTGCGTTCCTGGAAGAGCCCACGCAGAAGGATCTGCCCTCGCCCTGCTCCCCCCCTTCTCCCCCATGCACACAAGCCCTGGAGGAACCAGTTTGGGCCCTGCAGGCAGAGCTCCCCCCACGCCCCATCCCAGCCTCACGGGGAGGGCAGGAAGGGCACAGTAGAGGGGGAGGTCCCTAGCTCCTCAGGATGCGTGCTGTGGTGGGGTTTGTCATTTCCTGGATTCCTGCTCCCTGTCAACCAGGCTTGGTGCCATGGGGCCGGGGGTGTGCTGGGCCCTTGCCCTGTCCCCAGTTCAGCGATCCCTGGCACGCTTGTCGGGGAGCTGGCCGGCCGTGTGAGCCCTCTGTCAGATATGTGCTGGAACCATTGCTGTGGAGCAGCTCAGCTCTGCAGATGTACTCAAGACCACGATGGTGTGATCTAATCGCCTCCACTTCCTTCTTCCTGGGGCTGATAAGTGGGACACTGCTCATGTGCTGGACAGGAGCAGCTCACTGGGGCAGGCCTGGGGGGCATCGCAGGGCATGTACCCACAGCTGCTGATCGCTATGCCCATGCTGGGAGCACACGGGTGCTGGCTGGTGTTCTCAGCCATCATGTCACAGCCCATCTAAGCCCTAGGGCTGGTGCTGGACTGTCCAGCCAGGGTCTGCCAGTGACACCACGCCCACAGCTAGGTTCTGCCTCACACCCTTCAGCCCATCCAAACCTCCCTTCCCACCACTGTTCAGGCTGCTGCACCTGCTCCCAGGGCCCCTCGTTGTTCCCAACAGCCCAGGGGGCAGTCGGGCCGTGCTCTGGGCTGGATGGTCCCCTCAGCTGGGCTGCACTCCCTGCCCCGGGCAGCCCGTTCCTGCCGGGGCCTGTCTGACCCCGGCATGGTCTATGGCTTCTGCTCCCGCTCCGTTCTTGAGGGTTTTAGATCTGGGCACTTCAGTGTTGGAGAAGAGGGGACATTGCTCCTATGCACCTCAGGGTGACACCACGGCCCTGCTGAGATGAGGCTGAGAGGGACTGAGACCCTCCCGGGCCATTCGGGGTGCCTGGTTGCACCCTCCGCCATGGTCCTGACCTGACACACCCATCATGGGGGCGCCCGCTGCCCGCCACACCCACCATGGTGGCCCCGCGCCCGTTCCCCCAAGATGGCCGCCCTGCCCGGCCAACCCGCCCGCGACCAAGATGGCCGCCCGGGAGCGCCGCGCCCAACATGGCGGCCGTCAGCGGGAATCGGGAGGACGAGGGGGGACGTCACTTCCGGTCGCGGTGGCGGAAGCGGTGGCTGGGCTCCCATGGAGATGGGCGAGGGCCGTCCGGGGGTGGCGGCGACGCTGCGGGCGCTGAACGGGGCGCTGGGGCGGCCCGCCGCGCTCTGGGTGAAGGAGAGCGGCGCCCGCAACCTGCGCCACCGGGATTTCCTGGCGCCGCGGGCCGTGCTGAGCGCCGCCTTTCCCGGCGGGCAGGTAGGCCGCGGCGGCGCGGGCAGGCCTCGGTCGGGAGCGGGGATTTGCAGGAACTGTTTGATGGGGCCGGGGGTGGAACTGTCCCGTGCACATGCAGCCCGGACCCTTCCTCGCCCTCCGCCCGCAGGTGCCCCCCGAGGCCGTGTCGGCGGTGCCGTCGCTGCGGGGCCCAGCAGTGCTGCCGCTAGGGGTTTGCCGGCAGACGCCGGCGGGGTTGGCGGTGCAGGTGCGGCGCCCTGAGGCCTTCCAGCGCTTGCTGGGGCCCCTGCCCGGCCCAGCTCCCCCCGCGGCGGGGGCGCGGACGGGCTGCGTGGTGCTGCACTGCCCGGCCCTGCGCGGCCCTGCTGCCCTGCGGCCCCGCCACCTCCGCTCCATCCTGCTGGCCGACCACCTGGCCCAGCTGCTGCGCGCCCAGGGGTGAGTGCCTCTGTCCCGTCTTCCTCCCGGCCCCGCGCTACAGCGCCCGCCGCTCCCACCGCCTTCCTCGCCCTCTCTCGCAGGGTCTGCGTCCGCCTGGTCCCTGCCCTCACCGAGGAGAGGAGCTGGGACGTCCTGCGGCAGCTCCGCATCTGCTGGCCCTCCGGCTCCGGTGGCTCGTCCCTCACTGACGCCGTCTCGGCCTTGAAGGCAGCGCTAGGCCGGTGTCCCTGTGCCGCAGCCTGTGAGCAGGGGCCGGGCACGGCCGAGGGTGTCATCTTTAAGGTGCACCTGAAGAGCTTCGTGGAGCAGCAGGGCTTGGTGGGCTATGACCCCAATCTAGATGTGCTTCTCGGTGAGCCTCACATGTACAATAGCTCGGGTGTGGCAACGGGGGCTGAATGGTTACAAATAGGCCTGTTTCCTTTCAGTTGTTTTTTAACAAAAACAAGGTGGGATTGGACACTAATTGCTTTCCCCTCTTATTCTCCTTCAGTCTGGTTTGAGTCTGGGGCAGACCCGATGGTGTGGGGGGTGGAGAACCCCACGTCCCACTGTGTCCCTCCTTCTTTCAGTGACAGAGGAGATACTGTGGTCCTTGGCTGAGCTGCAGGAAGCTGTTCTGCAGTGCCCAGTGAGTGACCCCCCCCGGCACCGCCTGCCCCTTGCTTCCCAAGTGTCCTTCCCTTCTGCCAGGCAATAGGATTGAGCTCCCCGTTGTGCTCTGCTGCAGGCCAAAAGCCAGAGCAGTTGCTGCAGCATCATACATGTGGTGAACTGTGAGGAGGAATTCCAGCAGCAGCAGCTGGATGTGCTCTGGAGGATTTTGGATCTGGGAGCCCACACAGCTTTGCAGGTGAGCAAGAGCAACCTCTGACCCTCCTCAGTGTGGCCCCCAGCATCCATCCTTGGCTCAGGACTAGGTTTAGAACAGGGCTGGATTTTACTCAGTTCCCAGCCTTAGCCTCTCTCTTTCAGAAACACCTTGTCTGTGGGCCAGTGAAGGTGACCAACCCCTCATCGCCTATTGGGGCAGACCAGTACTTCCAGTAAGTTGGTGTGCAAGGCACCTGCTGCTTTCTCTCCTGCCAAGGCTCCCTGTGGGCCACAGTGGGTGGCTCTAAGTGTCTGTGTTTCTTCCAGGCTCCGAAAGCGCCAGATGTATGAAGCCTCTGTGGTAAAATATGGGGAGCTTGCACAGGGTGAGAGTTTGCTCTGGGGCTCCATGCATGGATGCTGCTCCATCCCACCTTCACTGCTCCCATGAGTCCACAGCCAGGGGGGGTTGCACCCCTGCAGGGTGCTCCTTCTCCCCTCCAGAATCGAGCCAGGTGCTGCCCTTGCTTTGGGAAGGCATCTAAACATCCAGAGCACTGGTGCAGAGCAACTCCTTCCGATGGGAGCCAGGGCCAGCGGTGTGGTGGTCCTCAACTACTACCTGGTCCTGGCAGGGGTGTCCTGCCTGGGTGCTGGGGGTGTCAGTACATGGGAATGGAGCAAGCTGTGTGAGATGGCACCTACGTTCTCCACAGATGAGGCCTGGACAGAGGTCATTGATACCCTGACAGTGGCTGCCATCAGGTTTGAGATGCTGAGCACTGCTCACCGGAGTCAGGTAGGACAGTGGCTTGCATGGAGCCAGGGCTGGCAGGCTGTGGAAACAGTGGAGTGGATCTGTACCGAGCAGCCTGGAGTGTGACTCCTCCCTGCCCTCAGATCACCCTGGACCTGGAGAACAACAGCATCTCCACAAAGGGAACAAAGAGCGGTGCCTTCGTGATGTACAACTGTGCCCGGCTGGCTACACTCTTCAACACCTTCCAGCGGGCTGTGGAGCGGGGTGAGCATCAGCCCCACCACCCTCCTCTGACAGCCACTCTGGGAGCCACAGGGGCTTCTTTGGGCACATCAGTCTCCTTGCTTTCCAGGCACATACCCACCTCTGCCACCAGTGTCTGAACTGAACTTCTCCTGCCTCCGAGAAGAAGTGAGTGCTGAGAGGAGGAATGGAGGAGATATGTGCACCCTTGGCTCCGGTGATGGATGCTAATGGCCCAGGAGAATCTGACACTGAGACACATAATCCTTTCACAGGGTGAATGGCTCCTGCTCTTCAACTATCTCCTGCCCTTCCCTGAAGTCCTGCAGCAGGCAGCACAGCTGCCTCCGCCCTCCAAGGGGATCCGGATCACTGCCCACACAGAGACAGTAAGTGCCATGTGCTGTAGCACCCATGGATGCTGCTTCAGCAGTCCCAGCCCAGAGCCAAGCTCAATGCCAGCAAGTACTGCCCACTGGTGAGCAACACATGGCTGGTGCTGACAGAATAGATTGCAATGCCCCTGGGGCAGTTCCTGATGTGCTTGGGGTTGGTAAGGGCCCAAGACCAGCCAGAATTCACTATGCCATGAGAATGTCTTTGCCTTGCAGGTGTGCAAGTTCCTGATCCAGCTCAGCATGGATTTCAGCTCCTACTACAACCGGGTGCACATCCTGGGGGTGAGTTGGATGTCCCAGCCTGCAGCCTTGTGGCCCTGCAGTTCTTTTGGGGCTGCACTGCACTTGGGGGGCAGCCATGTGGGGAATGGTGCCAGCAGTGTGATGTCCCCCTGCCCCAGCCTCCAAGGGTGCACACGCAGCAATGCCTGCAGGGCCAGCCTTTTGAGGGGCAGTTTGGCCACCAGCTCCAAGCTGCCACCCTTCTCCCTGCAGGAGCCGTTCTCTCACCTCTTTGACCAGATGTTTGCCCGCCTCCAGCTGCTGGGAGCTGTGAGGGATGTGTTCCACAGTGCACTGGCAACTCTGCACCTCCCTCCTCTCAGCCAGATCTGAGCCACCCCTGAAGAGCTGTGTCATGGTGTGACAGTCACCTCCTCACCACATTTTGTGGGGGAGAACAGGGCACGTGCTCTTGGCAGGGTGAGGGGCTGCCCCAGTGGCAGGCAGGGCACAACTCAGCCCTATGCAGGTGCTTCCCTTCCCATGGCCCAGGGTGGTTGGGGATTGGTCTATGCTCCCTGCAGCTGTGTCCGGTGTGGGACATAGATGCCTCTCCACATCCACACCAGCAGAAGGGAAAAGGGCTTATGTGGCACCCCAGAAGCTGGGCTGGGAGTACTGGGGAGGTGGCACCAGGGACCAGTAACCACAAAGCCAGAGAGACGCCAGCTTCCCTCAGAATTGTTTATTGAAGGGTGCTCTGTGCTGGCAGGGAGCTCCTGAGGCTCCAGGCTCCCATTGGGCTCTGAGCCAGGCCCCAGTACTGGGGTCTAATACACTTCCTGCTGGACAAACACTCTGTGTGTCTGACCTCAGGGTTGTTTGTCGTCCTTTTGGTCTGACTGTCCTGGGTCCTTCTGCTGTGCAGGAACAAACCACTTGGCCTGAGGGGGGTGGCATTTGTGGGCAGCCACCCCTCATGCCACAGGGTGCTGCTGTGAGGGTCAGCATCCCTGTGCATTTCAGCACCACCCTCAGCACTGCAGGGCCAGGACTGTCACACAGGGCCCTGTCTCAGGGCACACAGAGCTGCAGCCTTGTGTCACACCAGTACCTGACCCTTCCTGGCCTTCTGCTGCTCTCAAGCTGCCAGGGCCAGGCCATGTCCTCAGTGCCCTCCCAAGCAAGGTTCCTCTCTGGGACCAAGACTGGAAAGCCCAGGCATGGGTCCTTCACACCTTGGAGAGAAAGAGCTTCTCCTGGGCTAAGGGGGACTGAGAACCCCACTTCTTTACTGCATGGGGAGACCCAGGCTTGTCCAGGAGGGATCACATCTGCCTTCTTCCCTGAGACCACCAGCTTTGAGCACCCCAGCCGTGGCTGTGCTGCCCCTGAAGGAGCCAAACATGCCTGTCCCCTCAGGACAGGACACATCAGTGGCCAGGCTGGAGGCAGGGGCCACAGTGACAGGCAGAGCCCAAGTGCAGGGTGCCCTCCAAATGCTGGAAGGGACCTGGATGTATCACACTCCTGCCTCATGACTGGGGAGCCTCTTGTGGAGGAGGTTTGGAGGGGGCTGTGCCACACAGCATCTCCAGGCCCTGCCCACAGAGCACGCAGTAGTAGCGCAGCTTGCCCCCAGCCTCCACCACCTCCCAGCAGTCCAGCTCGGCCAGGTCAGGCACATGGAAGAAGGTGGTGCTGAGGGGGACCAGCCTGCCCAGGTGCCGATTCCACAGCGTGAGGCGCTGGTCCACTGAGGCAGAGAGCAGCAGGTCTGGCCGCAGCACCCGGATCCCCGTCACGTGGGCAGCATGGGCACAGGGCCTGGACACCCGCTCCAGGACCCGCAGGCAGGTCCCCGCTGCAGCCTCGCCCCTGCCCAGGACCACTTCCAGCAGGCAGACATGGATGGAGCCGTCGTCACTGCCGCTGGCCACCAGGTACTGTCCCTCAGGTGTCTCACGGATGTGGAGGCTGTTCACTCCGCAGCTGTGGGCCATGACGGTGACCAGCGGGGCGTCCAGGGCTAAAAAAACCAGGCGCAGTCAGGAGAGCAACTCTCACCTGGGTCAGAGGGAGCAGAAGAGCTGCCAGGCAGCAGCACTCACCCAAGGGCTGCATCTCTGCCTCTGCTTGGTGCAGGGCATCCACCGCATCCGTGATAGGGCCGGTGATGTCCCAAAAGGCAATGCTGCCGTCAGTGGCTGCACTGCACAGGAAGTGCCTCCTAGAAGTGGGGTATAGGGGGTGTCTCTGGCTGCAGCCCTGAGGGTCCCCACTGGGATTTGTGGAAGTGGCAGAGCAGCCCCCAGGGATTAACTTCTCCCTTCCCTCTGCCTGCTGAGCTGCCATCCCTGCGAGGACAGACATTTCTCCCCACAGCCCACTGGTCGCAGCCCAGCATTCGGGGCTCACCTCTCCCCTCCTGCCCATGTGTGCGTGAACGCCTCCACCTTCAGCACACAGCGCTGGTGGTGAAATGACTCTGCCACCAGCACCAACTTCCGAGCAGCCTCAAGCAGCCCAAAGATCCTGTAATGGAGCAGAGAGCAGTTGGCTGTAGGAGAATTGGAGCTCCTGCCACCACTGTGCCATTTCCCACCATGCACTGTCCTATGCCCAGCTCAGAGCAGGCCACATCCACAGCAGCAGCCTCCTGTGTGGAGCCTGCTCTGCTGCCATCGCCAGCTCCATTCTCCCTGTCACGCCCCATGATGGCTCCTCACCGGACTGATCCATCGCTGCAGGCAGCAGCCAGGAACTTCCAGGGTGTTGGCATCTGCTTGGTGCTGGTCCCAGGCACAACTGATAGGGACATGTACCTGCAGCAAAGACACAACACTCACCAACACCTCTGTGGCCCCATGGAGGTGGGTGGCCCAGGAGACTAGCACTGAGCCTTTCCCTAACACCAAAAGCCCCTTGAGGCCCACAGGACACTGTACACCAGGAATCACACGTGAAGCCACACTGGTCCTGTCTGCCTCAGCTGAGCCTGCAGCTGCACAGAGCACATATTCCAGTGGAGGCCTGTGGAGTTCCCAATACCCTCCCACACTGTGATCACTACTAACCCTGCCTTGGGCAGTCCCTGAGCATCACCTCGTCTCTGGGTCCATCTTGACAAGCTTGTGCCTGTTCTTCTTCTGCTCCCAGTGCTTGTCCAGCCGGTGGGAGGCCACATGGATGATCTGGCAGGCCAAAGCACTCTCAGATACTGTGTCCCCAGTGCACAGCAGCCGGTAGCACTCAATCTGTGCCCGGCCACCTGCAGAGAAGAGCAGGGCAGACAAGCCCTCATCACTAGGTCCCATGGCAAATGCCAACGCCCTCACACTGGAAATGTGGTCACTGAGGTGGGTGAGGGGCACGGCTGCCCGAGAGTTCTCACTGAGCACCAGGACACAGGCTTTCGTGTCTTCACTGCCAGTGACAAACACGTTAAGGGTGGCATGGCCAGGCACCTCCAGGGCCCCCAGGCGCCGCACACAGGTGATCTGCCGCCCGTGCAGGGATGCCAGCAGCACCTGCTGCTCGCAGGGCTCCGCCTCGCGGTGGTATAGCATCACATCCCCGGACTTGATAAAGGCGAACACCTCGGCCAAGGGGCTGCTGCAGTAGCTCCAGGAGCGGTGCCCGCCCCCGCAGGGGATGCAGTGGAGGTTCTCGCCGGTCCTGCTGCTCCACACAACGAAGTTGTCAGCGTGAAAGCCCAGCACAAGCAGGTCCCCATCCACGGTGAAGCGCAGCTCTTCAATCCACTGCAGCCCTTTGCAGGGCCTGTGCTTCCGCAGGACCTCCAGCTGCTGGTCCTGCAGGCGGAGCTGGCGGTAGACACCATCCCGGCCAGTGCTGTAAATGTAGCCCCTGTGGATGGTCACCGAGGTAACTCCTGTCTTCCCGTGGAGTCCGAAGAGCACTGACAGCGGGGACTCAAGAGGAAAAGCTCCTCTATGCAACAAGCAAGAGGGCTCCAACTCATTGTTGGAGTCCTCAACAACCGGGTCAGTTCCACCACTGGCAATGCTGGTGCTTTCTGCAGCCCACCCCGAGGAGCTGCTGCAAGGGAAGAGGAGGAGGGAGCCCCGGCGGTCCCCGCAGACCAGGAGCCCTTTCTGGGGCAGGAAGGCGGCGCACGTGTGCCAGCGCTGCTTGCAGGGGGGCAGCAGGTACCGACCCATGAGCCGCACCCAGGGTGCCTGACCGGGGCGGTGGGTGACGTCCAGCCAGAGCATCTCCCCGTCGGGCCCGGAGGCCAGAAGGGCAGCAGCGGTTGCGGAGGGCAGCCCAGGGCGGAGGGCCCAGCTCAGCTCGTGCACGGCCCCCTCGAACAGCCTGAGCTTGGCGGCGGCCCCGGGCCGGCTCAAGGCGAAAAGGAGAAGGCGCCCGTCGCCGCCGGCCACGGCGCAGAGCGTCTCGTCCCGTCCGTGCAGCGGGACGGCCGCCAGCACTGCGCGGGGTCCGCTGGCGGTGGGGTGCAGCACCAGCTCCCATCGCCCCTCAGCCGCCTGGAACATCGCCAGCCCGCCCGCCTCGCCCAACGCCAGCCCCCGCCGCGGCCCCACCAGCAGCACGGCCCGCGGCCGCTCCGGGGCCCCCAGGGCCGCAACCGCCGGGACTGCCTCCGGGGCCGCCCGCTGGGGCCGCCAGAGCCGGAC
>VZRV01010114.1:103045-120792 GCA_013398115.1 Falcunculus frontatus
ACTCCGCCCCGCCGCACCGCCAGCACTGCCAGCCACCGCCCACCGAAGACCGCTACTCGCGCCGCCGGCCCTAGCCCCGGCTCGGCCCGCAGCCCCTGCACGCTGGCCTCACGCAGCACGCTCCGCCGGCCCGCCGCCGCCGCTGGCCCGCTGCCGCTCAGCCGAAACGCCACCACCTCCGGGCCCATACCTGTGGGACACCGCGTCAGCCGCCGCCGCTGGCCCCATCGCCCGCCCCGTCCCGGTCCCACCGCTCACCCGCTAGCAGCACGTCCCCCGCGAACTCCAGCGCCGTCACCGGTGCCACCAGCGCTACCGACTCCATCTTGGCGGCACCAACCCCGCCACCGCTCCCCCCCAGCGCTCATTGGCCGAGTCCCACGTGCCACCGCCCAGCCCGCTGCCCATTGGTCAGCCCCGCCCCCACAGCACGCGGAGGCGGTGCCCGTGTCTCCGCGCTTTATTGGCGCGCGACGCGGCCCCGCCGCGCACTTGGCCCGAGGCCCCGCCCCCCGCCCTGCGCGGGAAAAGGTCACGTGCGGCACTACAGCTCCAGGTGCACCCCGCTGTAGGCCTTGTCCACTGTCCACTCGCCCGGGGCTCCGGCCCCGGCCCCGGCCTCAGCCCCCGCAAAGCGCTCCATCTCCTGCTGGAACTGCTGCTGCCGCCGGCGGTTAGGGTCTACGTTGATCCAGTTGTTGGCGATCCACTTGGTGCCTTGGGTGACCAGGCAGCCCCCGTGCAGAGCGAAGTCGTCCAGCTCCCCCACCCAGCCTGCGGAGCAGAACCCTGTTAGGCGGTGGCAAGGAGGGCAGGCACAGCTGGGACCGCACAGGGACACACGGCCAGCAAACACCAGTGCCATCTCTCCTGCCTGCACTACCTGCTTGGATTTGAGCTCAGATACATCTTAAAGGAGTTACTTTTCCTGCACCCCTCCATCTTGGTGCCATCTCACCCTAGCGCTTAGAAGGAGTTCATCGGGGCAGGCTCCCTGAGTGCAAAATGCCCGCTGCCTCCATGTCTCCACTCAGCACAAGTGGCTCTCACAATCCAGATCACAGCAGCTGTTTTTCTCAGCTCTTTTGGAAAAAGCAAGGCTGGCATGGAAGAGACGGTGCTGCCACTAGAAGGCCCATGGAAGCCAGAGGTTTGCAGCCATTTTAGAGACTGCATTTCAGCAGTTCTAAATGACCTGTTTACAATGACCCTATCGTTTTTCTGTGGTAGACTTGCATCAGAGGCCACCTTCCATTTAAGAACAAATTGCTCATAAAAACACAACAGGGCTCTTCTCACAGGAGAGCAACGGTCTTGATGTTATCACCCAACAGCCTAAACACTGGTCTTGTGACCTCCTCGGTGGATTTTCTAGAGCTGGAAACATGGGCTGCTCTCAGGGGACCTGGGATGCTACACTCCTTCCTCCCACCACAGCTCAAAATCTGCCACGGAAACCCTCTGGAGCCATACTCACTAGCAGCCTTAAAGATTCATGTCAAATCCCAGCCTGTCAGGGAAAACCACACTGCGCTTCGTGACAAAAACAGCCCCAAGGACGCATCATGGGGCTGCGGCTGAGCTACAAAGCAGGCATTGGCCCCAAGCGTGGCATGGGGTGGCCCATGTGTCCCCATGCTGCAGAGCTGATGGCCGTGCCTTTGTCTACCTCCCCTCCCCACCCCTTTGGGCAACACCACATCAGTGACACATTCTGAATTGCAGACCGAGTTCCAGCAGGAGTTTCAGCTCGCACAGTGGGTGGAAGGCAGCTGGTGATGGCGAGTGCAGCCAAGGTCTTTGTTTGCTAGCTAGTCCTGTCCCCCAAAGACATCAGGAGCCACTGACCTACTGCCTTGTAAACAAAGGCCTTTCAGAGTCAGGAAGCTCCTACCCAGCTGGTGACAATAAGACTCTACAGTTCCCACTAGCAGGCAGCTACCACCCTTTTTTTGGCTGTTCTTTGAGCTCCCAGCTGCAGCAAGGAGACGATGGCTGTCACCTACCCCTCCCAAGAGCCCAGTTTTGAAGCGAGCCTGTACCTTCTCCATCTGACAGGTAATTGTACCAGAAGACAGCAGTGCCTTGCTGAGGTTTCACTCGCAAATTGCCCTTGTCGCAGTTTTTCCGAGTATCTCGCAGGTCAATGTCGTTCTGGATCAAAGACTGGAGAGAAACCATAGGGAAGATGTCACAAACAGGGCTGGAACAAGGCACATGCACTGGCTTGCCCCTGTCCCTCACCCTTGCCTGAGTGTCCCACAGGATGGCTTAAGGTTGATGCAAGGGCTTTCATAACCCACCTGGAGCAGCCAGTTTCAAGCCCCTGGATGTTCATAACCTGTTTCTGAGCAGATTCCATTTCTTAACACATTACCCGACACCTCACACCTCTGAGCAGGGAGAGCTGAGATGTCAAAGCCCTGTGCCTCTTCCCTTGTACTCAGAGGCAAAAGACTGTAAGTAGAGCACGGTTTCCCCAATGCTCTAGCTACACATGCTACTGCACACCAACCTTGTGCACCAGACCCCTTCCGCAGCCATAGTGAATAAAGACATTCAGAAAGGGAGTCAGAATCCCCAGGGGTAACATGCAGGCAAGGTTCATTTACCATCTCTTCGTATGTCCTGTTATCAGCAATAGGAAAGACTGTTTCACCTCCCCCAGTCACATTGTTCAGGTAGAACAGCACGGTCACATACCTGCAAGACAGAGGCTGTCAGGAGACACACCTGGAGCAGGAGGAGATGCACAGGGGCTGTCCATGCCCTGCCCCTCCATCATAAATACATGCCAAGACATCGCATGGCACATGATTTACACTGTCAGCTTTTCTCCAACAGTTAACACAAGGACAACAAAGAAAACCCCCACCCAGAGTAGTGAGTGCATTTGTAGGCTCTGCTGGGGATGGCCCACCCACTCTGCCTTACCTGCATGGACTCACAGGATTTGCCCACCGCCCCTTTAAAACCCCTTCATGCCAGTGATGTCCTGAGCTGGTTTGTGAGCCCACAACCTGAGCACTGAGTCCCAGGCGAGATGAGGTGAGGTGAAATGGCTCCACATCCCTTGAATACCCTCCACACCCCTTTGTCTAACGTGTTCAGGGCAGAGCATACCGGCAGGAGGTCTCAAAGGGAGCGCTTTCATTGGCGACAAGCTTCGTGTGGCTGCAGGCAGTCTCAGGGAACACAGGGCCACTGTCCATGTGGGCATGGTAGTGCCCTCCTTGGTCATACCGCACAACCTGGAGCGGCTCGCTGTGCTCTACGATCTCAGGAGGCAAGCGAGTCAGGCGCATTACCCTGGGGAAGAGCAGAGCAGGTGAGTGGAAAGCACCCTCACCCTGGTCAGCCACTACTCCCAAGCAGTGAATAAATCCAGAGAAAGAGAAGACCCTTCCCCAAAAGACTGGAGAGACAGATGGGCTGCAGCGAGCATGCCAAGAGACAACCAGGTCCTTACAGATCTGTTGGACCATCAGCATTGGCTCAGAAAGCCCTCATCAAGGTTAATGAAAAAACAGAACAAAACTGAAGGAAGCATCTCCAGCAATACTGCTCTCAGGAAGACTTTGCTTGCTCAGCAAGATCCCTTCTGTGCATGTCCCTGGAGCCTTCATGTGCCGTCTCATCACTTCTCTGGACTCCTGCACACCACCTACAGACCTCAGGGACAGTTAGCAAAGCACAGGGCCCCTGCTGAGAGTAAGTGAGAGACTAGCTCTAGGAACAGTCTTATCACCTAACTCACCTTTCCCTGTTGCCAGGGCAGAGGGGCACTGGAAGTGATCAAGGAGACTGGAGCCCTCCTGCTCTGGGATTTTTCCACTGCTACATCTGAGATCATCCCCAAGGCAAGCAGGTATGTCTTGAGACCTGCCAAAGAACACTCAGAGCTCTGAGAATCCGGACCAGTGAAGCCCTTGGGGCAGGTGCAAGGAGAATGTGGCAGCCGGGCAGGATGGCAAAACCCCCGCAGGCGCTGCCTGGTCCCAGGGAGGACTAACAGCCTCCTTCAGTGCTACGTCTTCATGTCCTCCTGACAGCGGCCAACTGGAGAGCGTACAAGCGGAATGGCGATGCCTGTGTGTGCTGGCTAGCTGGCACGGAGAAGGTGGCAGCCACAGTCTGGTCTAATCAAGGCAATATGCGACCCCATTTTCCTACCGGAATGCACTGAAGAAAAGGAGTGGCCAACAGCTGTTTTTCAGGCCTCGGGACAGATTCTACCCACCCATGTTCTGGGTGAGAACCAGCACCACAAGAACAAGTGAGTCTCCAGCCAATTATCTGAAACTCACCACAACTACACGATTTGGCCTTTCATGCCGGGCTTCAGCTCTTACTAGTACCAAATCTGAGATGAAGGGAAGGGTAAGAGGCTCTCCCATCTGCCATGAGCTGCCTTACAATATGGGTGCTCGGAGGATTAAATTAACTTGGCTTATTTAAGGTGAAGTTTTGCTTTTTAAAAAGTCAGCTCTGAACAGCAAAGACAGATTTCAGTGAAATGCATGAGTAACTAAAGCAAATGACAGTAACTGCTGGCACCCAGACAGCATTGGAAACGGGCAGTTTCTCCCAGTAAGCTCAGTTACTAATTAGAATGAATGATTTCATATACTGCCAAATCTTCCTGGTTTTATAGGGCTGTTCCCAAAAGTGAATGGAGATGCTGAAAGGTTTGATTTTTCTTTTTCCCTTTCCACGGGACAATACAAATTCTTGTTCTAATGAAAACCTCCTCTCTCCATTTTGTGTCTGTGTTCATTGCTCTTTATACTCCAAAGACTTTTCACACAATTAGGAAGTGTGAATATTAGCAAGTCTGCCACTGCCTCTCCCAGCACACAGGTGATGCTTGGGCCTACCCAAACCCAACCTCCCCGTAGCTGCTTGGCCCTTACCTTTGCCGAATGGCTCTCATGACCTGGTGTGCCCCCTCGCCCTGGTACAGCCAAGTGTGCTGGCTGTTGCGCACCAAGTCACTCATCTTCACTTTCTGGCTTCCCATGTACTTGTGGAAATCACGGATATTCAACTGCTTGAACTCCTCCAAACTTAGCACACCTATGGGAACACAGGAAAAGCCACCTGACTCTGGTGCAGGTAATAGTTCTTGTGTCCTGTACTCCGAGAAACACCAACTGAGGGCACTGCAGAAACTGCCTTCCTCACACAGACCCCAGTCAAGAGTCCACTGTGTCCACCACAGGCTGCACCACTTCTGCCCATTATCATGGGCTCCAGCGATGCTCTCGCCTGCAGCAGAGGACACAGAGCAACCTGCCAAAGTGAACTGTGAAGGGTCAGAACTGGGACAGGCAAAATACCATTTTAAACTTTAAAAAGCTCCTAAAACACACAAATGTATTAACATCAAAAGAGAGAAACAGACACTACAGTTCTGATATACACAAGAAAGTCTGTGCCACCCAATGTCTTGAGGCTTATTACTTAGATATTTAAATCAACATCTTTAAGGACAGAGTGGGACACAACAGACCACATTTTCTATATGATCGTGCAGGGTAATTAAGAAAAAGCCAAACCCAAAACAAGCAGTACATTATCCTGCACTTGTGTAATTGCAAAACATAAATGAGGAATACATGACAGTACGGTCTTGCCTAAGTAAAAATAACAGAAAAGCAAGAGGTATAAAGCAGTTTCTTCTAAAACAGGTATTTCTTGTTTGTGCTCAACTGGAATCAGCAAGGGGTGGACTCTTGCCTTTGTCACCTTCAGGAAAATCCTCACATTTTCTGTTTCCCCTTTCTGGAGAAGGGAAGCCTTGCACAGGTTCCCGACACCACCATGCAGTGTGTTGCCCTGAGCTGCACACACCATGGGATGGGAGAGGAGCTCACTCAGGCAGCAAATCCAGTGCTGCTGGGTGCCAGCTCTGCTCTCTGGGCACCAGCACCCCCTGGCAGGAGGAGAGACCAGCCACAAGGGTCAGCCAGGGACAGTTCCTCAGGTGCCAATGGTCATGACCAAATGATCCACTGTTATTATTCCTACTGTCTCTCTGTCCCCACTTCCCCTTACTCCCCACAGTCTTTGATGACGCAGTGCCACATCCAGGTTGTGACCTGGTCTCCCAGTGTCATGTACCAATCTAACAACAGAGGGAAGCAGTACTCTGGAAGCAAGGTCCTGCCAATAGCCCTTTAACAGGACCTTTCATTTGTTAATGTCCAGAATGGTGGAAAAGCCACAGAGGACTCAGTCATACCCCTGCCAAGAATGCCACCAGCCTGGAGGAGAGTGGCACAGGGTGCCCTCCGGATATTTATGCATTCATACTGCTACTGCTTCAACTCCAAAGCAGCTCCTCCTCGGCAGCTCTCAATGCCAGGTCACTGGAAGAGTGTGGAGGGCCTGTGCATTCACTTAATTTGATTAGGAAATGGAGTGTTGCTTAATTGAGGCCACTCTAATTAGAGCAGCAGAGGTTAGAGTGTATGTCCGGACCAGCAGGAGCCCTTGGGAGACTGGGGGCAGGAGGGACAGAAGTGGCCTCAAGAAATACAGAGAGGTTGCAGCAGCAGAGAGGGGGGTCAGCACCAAAGGCTGACTGATAAGATCACCCCCACCTCCACTTATTCCACTCTCCCCTCACAGTGACACGGGGCTCTTGGCCTGCTACAAAGGTCTCCCTGAAAACGGGGGGGGGATGCAATGCGTGTCTGAATACCTGCATCCCAGGTAACAAGAGCTCTGTAGTCAGAACCTGAGTGGTCTCTCAGACCAGGGGAGCAGAAGCACAGCCCTAAACCCTGTTACAGCAGGGCACGAACCAAGGCAGGTCCGACAGGGAAGAGGGAGTGCAGAGTTGTGGTCTGGTCCTGCTCCAGCAAGATCCAAGCCCAGGCAGTGGGACCAGTTAACTGCTAGAGTGGCGATGCAGGGGTAGGAGTGCTGCAGGAAGAGGGTTACACTGCATTTACTTTCCTGAGAAGGTCTCTAGGACAGTGTTACTGCCCTTCAAAGAATTCAGCTAGAGAAACAGGCCTGGGCAGGGACACGGGTCTTGCTCTCCCCCACATGGCTGTGCAAGGTGTCCAAGGTGCTGAGGGTGAAGGGATTCCCATGGAGCTGCTCTTACCATTCCCATCAGGATCAGCTTTGACTGCTGTGTACATCTCCCGGATGTTTTCAGGGGTCATCCACCTGCCGTTCCCAAGTCGGGTATGGGTCAACACCTGAAATTCATAAATGGATCAAAAAAAGGCACTGGTTTCTTGCACTCCTGAGACCCTACAGATTCCCTGCATGAGGCCTGGCAGGATCTCCTCCACAGCACATCAGCCAGACAGGCATCAGCACATCTCTGCAGAAAGACGATTGTGGTGAGAATCATCTGGTAGCCACACACAGAGTGTGGCTGATGAGTGCTGTTATTTCCAGTCTAGGTCATGGGAAATGACTTGCTGGGACTTGGTTAACCAGCCCTGAGGTGGAGAGAGCACAATTCTTTCTCTTGAAGGGAAAGTAAAGCTACTGATGATAAGTGGATGCTTTTACTTGTCCAAGATAAGGGCTTGGAACAAAATTCTTCCCTTCAACATGTACAGAGAGACGCAGAAGCGTGAAGAGCTCTCAGCAGGCTCTGACCTTCAGAGAAAGGAGCCTTGCCCTGGGCTGTCACTGGCACAGCTCCCCATACTCCACAGCACTCGTGGTGCACAGGACGGTTCAGACTCCTGGCTTCACCTGAAATGGGAGCCTGAGGAGGGACACACTTGAACTGCCAGGACTTGCCCTGATGCACCCTGCCATACACGGCAACGGTGCTGAAGAGCTGTGGACAAGGTGCTCATTATCCCCCTCGGCTCATTAACAGGGGTGGCTTTGCTGGGGCTTGTGAATCCACACAGTAAGTTCCCCACAAGCTGCACAAAGCAGGGCCTACGTGACAAACTCCCTTCCCAGGACGCACAGCAAGAGGCAACCCACAGCACAGGAACATTTTATCCAGCATATTCAAAACACACATGTCCTGCCAAGGACTGTTGCTGCCTCCCAGCAGCATGACAACTGCTGCACATTGCCCCAGAAACTTCCTTTCTGAAGGCCAGCACAAGTTTTGAGACATAAAACTAAGCGAATTGTGATCGGTATATCCTGGGGTCTGGCCCCACCCAAGCACATGAATAACCAAGAGAGCATCTGATGAGGGGATGTGCCAGAGGGTCCCCAGCAAACCTCCCCCAGTCTGTCCCACACTCTACCTCTTTGAGCTGCAGCTGCCCATCCTGATTGTGATCCAGCAGATTGAAAATGTCCATCTGGCTGATTTCGATCATTTCCATGGCTTCCTCATAGTCCTCTGTTGGTAGGATCTGGCTCTTCTGCAGCCCCTTCAGCTTTGCCAGATGGACAATGAGCTTGCACTCCTCTTCTGTCAGGAAGTCAGGAATTTCTGCAGCGAAAGTGTGAGCAACAACAGAGACTGAGGAATTGTTACAGTGGGTTCTCATGCTGGTGGGCAGGAGACTCAGGAAAAAAACCAAAAGAGCTAGGGGGGAAATTTAGGAACTGTCTAAGTTTGGGACATTCAAAAACATCCACCCTTCTACCAGAAGGCTCTCAAAGAGCATACACCACACACCTGAGCTGCTGGAGGCAGGTATTTTTATAGCAGCAGTTCCTAAATGTTTGGATCCCAGGGTCAAGCCCTTAAATTCTCTCACACATACCACAATGGACAAAGGAGTGAACAAACACGTGCATATCACTGCATATTACCATTTCAAAGGTGCCATGTGGATCACAGTCTGGGAACTGCTGCTTTACCGGAAGGGAGGCCAAAAATCTTTACAGTGGGCAGTGGTGATGGCCAGGGTTTCAGACTTTCGTGCTCTCATGTGGAGAGGATGGCACTTTGCACAAAACCAAATCCCTTTCAGGGGAGCATGGCACAGTGCTCTACTATGAAACTCAAACAGAAAGGAGACAAATTCTAACTTACTCCCACTCATTCTCTTGATCCCCCACTAAAAATGGTCTTCAAATGCAATAATTAAGAGGAAGATACTGGACATAGAGGATGCCAGGCTCCATACCCAGGTATCTCCAGCTTTCTTTTGCAGCACAAACCAAGCAGCAATCAGGCAATTCCACAATCCCAAGCAAATTTAAGTGCAGAGAAATACACTGTTGACCATGAGGCCAGGAGATTTCTAGCTGCATGGTACACTGGGCACGCACTTGGAAAGCACTGGCAAGGTCCCATTCCAGAGCACAGTTAGACTGTGGCCCAGGAGGTTGAGAGGATCCTCCTGGCTGGTGTCTGTCACAGCTAGGGGTGATCTTGTTACCAGCTGCTGAGACTTTTGAAAAGGGAAAGAAAAATCACCAATGCAGGACAGGTTAAGTGCTCCCAGACTCAAGGTCCTGCTCTCCAAATTGCAGCTCCCTAGAGCTCCTGCAGGTATGTGCCAAGGACACACTATAGATCAACTACAGCAGTAATCCTCAAATGGAGGGAAAAAAATTAATTACTTTCATGACCTGAAATCAACCCTATCAGCTCAAGCTGTCAATAAGCAGTTGGCTTCCTGCTAAGCACAGACCAGAACTAGTCCCGTAGAAAATGAGCTGTTCCTGGGAAGCCCCAGGAACATAATGCAGCCAGCTGTATCCGTAACACGCTCCAAGGAAACAATTTCCGCCGCAAGCAGCACAGGGTCCTTGTGCCAGAGGATGCTTCAGAGCTGGAGCTTCTACTGACCAGTTTGAACCTCATGGCACAGCACCAGGTTCAAATAAACTGTCTGCACCAGCAGCCCATGCCCCCAGTACTTCCAGTTCCCCAGACTGGGCTACAATAATGATGGCCTATGGAATCTTAATCATGTGCTGGAGGAAGGGTAATTCCACTCTTCAGTGGTAGTAACGGAATTTCAGAATGAAGTAGGAATTCTGTTAACTGGAAAGCGTGTGGTCATGCAAGTTGCAAGGTGAGGGGGTTTCCAGCTGAGTGCTGCCAATCCCGTCTGCAAACAACCTGGCTCCACAGCTGCAAATTAGTCCCTCTCTGCCCTCAGCTCTCTTAAACAGTTAACTTCTAGCTGTGAGACCATCCTATCTCCCTGCCTGCTCAACAATAGATCCAGCTAAACAAATGCCTCCTAATTGACTTTAAGCAACACTTGATTGCTTTTACAAAAAACAAAAGAGAGGAAAGCATTAGGGTTTATGAAATAATGACTAATCCTGGAGCAAGAGAAAGGGGATGGGTTGGAGCACTGGTGTCAAACAGAGATTCAATCTTGGCTGAAAGAGCCCCAAGACACATAGGCCAAGTCATTCATCCCTCCCCAACTGCCCTCATTTCCACACCTGCTGATCTAAGCCAAACCCCTGCTAAAATACAAACAATCGGGGCCGCTGGCAAATGAAAATTGGAGCATTGTCTTCCCCATGAGGGCTCTGAAAGGGCTGCACTTAATGAGGATGGATTGACAAAGAGGTGGCTCCTAGGCTATAAAAGGCATCCCACAGTCAGGAGCAGTTCAGTCCGGTGTGCTGTCAGTTCACTCGCTCCAAGCATGGTCATGTCCCCCCACAGGCACCCCTCGAGGTTGGGTGGCCCGTGGCTGCTGGGTCTCTTGGCACGCCTGCTGCTCTGGGGCTCTCCGGGTACCTGGGCGAGCTACCTGAGGAGATCCTCCAGCTGCATGCCCATCCCACACCGCATGGCCTTGTGCTACGATATCGGCTACTCTGAGATGAGGATTCCCAACCTGCTGGAGCATGAGACCATGACAGAAGTCATCCAGCAGTCTTCCAGCTGGCTGCCCTTGCTGGCCAGGGAGTGCCACCCAGACGCTAGGATTTTTCTCTGCTCCCTCTTTGCACCGATCTGCTTGGACAGGTAAGATGCTTTTACGAGTTATTTCAGCTGTAACAGTTAACTCCCCCCACGGGCACAACTACATGTGCCTCCCGAGAGAATACGCATTCGATGTGATCCGTGCAGTCCCCTAGAAGCAGTGCTGCTGCTCTCGGCAAGGGACAATGGGATTACTCAGCAGGGAACATCCCTTTGAAAACGAAACATGAGCATTTCATATCAGAGGAGGAGAAATACGTTCCCTCCTTGGGATTCTTCTGTTCTCTCACCCCAGGCACTGCTGCCACATGAGCTGGCCACCCCCTCATACACTGCAGTAACTGCAGGCACACACCAGCTTCACCTCCCACCTCCCGTGTAGCCCCTCACCCCAGCTCCTGCCCCGAACACATGATTTCTCAGTTTCCCAACTGTTTCCCAACAGTTCCAGAAGCAGAAACAAATCCCCAGTTCTGAGGTGCAGTTCTCGAAGTACAGAGCTGCTAAGGAAATTTGGTGTGTAATCAGGCACCTGTAAAGATAAGCAGTCTTTGCACAGCTAGAGAAGATCCCTAAGGAGGTGAAGGGCTTCTGGCAGCTGCCTTGTATTGAACAGCTTCATCTCTCCTGTCCTCAGAAATTCCTTGCTTGCTTCCTGGACATGAATGTTCAAAAAAAAAATCAAAGATCCCAAAATTGCCTGCTAACTCTTCAACACAGCCCTGTGCAGCAGCAGTGGTGCCAGGGCTTGACCCTCAGCCTCCTGCCAGGCACACTGAGGTGTTGAATGCCCATCCCCTCCCCAGGCTCATCTATCCCTGCCGCAGCCTCTGCGAAGCCGTCAAGAGAAGCTGTGCGCCCGTCATGGCTTGTTACGGCTACCCCTGGCCCGAAATCCTGAACTGCAACAAGTTCCCTGCAGATCATGAACTGTGCATCGCAGCAGTCTCCATGGATGAAAATTCCTCAAGCAGGAGAAGTAAGAGGTTTTGTCTTCATGTATTTTCCCGTATGTAAAACTGAAAAGCTCAAAAGGATGATCCTATGACTTGTTTCTATTCTGCATATTTCTGGTTTTAAGCTGTATTTGAAAAAAAAATTACAAATTCTAGTTTTGTTCTCTCTGGGAAATGTGTCTAGAAAATTAGCATAATATTGACTGTGGCTTGTTCCTCTCTCTGTTATATTCATTAGCTCCCTGGGTGCCATCAGACCCCACAGGGTTTGGGGCAGGGGGAAGGGAAAGGCTGCAAAGCCTCCGGCCCAGGCACAGTGGGAGAGCTCATGGAGTGCAGACTCCCAGCAGTGAGATGTGCTTCCAGTGGAGCTACAGAGCTGTAGCCCTGATCTTTCAGCTCTGTCTAGGGCTTAAAAACATGCAAAAAGAAATGTTTTGCAAGCCTTCTCTTTAAACATTAGAAGCATCATGAAGGGACATGAGCCTCTGCAGACATGAGTTACACCAGAAAAAAGTCTGTCTGAAGGACTAAATTAACACCCAGATACTGATGAACATTGGGGGAGATTCAAGAGCAGTTAAGGGGAGAACAGCTATTTCAACAACATAATTTCAGCACCACTGGATGGAGTCTGGCTATACCACTGGTTTTGCTGCTTCATCCAAATTAGGAGATCTTCATTAAGCATTTTCACTGCTCCTTTAACATGCAGCAACACACACAAGCCTGAACAAAGCACAAGCGGTGTCTGCCCCAGTCACAGGAACGAGAGTTAAACATTTCCTACCCTGCCTGTCTGAGCTATCTTTCCAGGGCCTGGGTAGCTCAGGAAGAAGCATCACTAAGAAACAGCAAGCCACCACTCGCAGATCTCAAAATTTCATTATGCCTTTTTCAGTGAAGACTGTTACAGTGAAGGGTGTTATAACCTAATTTCTGCTGCAGCAGTGCCCCGAGCCAGCTGCAAGGACTGCGAGCTTGAGGAGGCCAGCACTGCCAGGGAGATCCTGGAAAGCCTCTGTGCCAATGATTTTGGTGAGTACCCTCCTTCTCCTCTCAACTGCTGCCGTTCCCTCCAGCAGCCAAGCATGGACAGAAAATAGTTTCGCCATAACATACTGACTTGGAGAAACTGCAGCTTTTACAGCAGATCCCAGGGATTTTCAGTTTCCACCTTACCTGTGAGGTAGCAGGAGGGCCCAGCTCCTGGCAGCACTGAAAGTCAAGACTTGCTTTATTTCTGTGGGCTCTGATTCAGTTTTGGTCTGTGACTGCTAAAAACAAGCAGTACTCTGGTTTTCCCTTGCAGACAAACAGTTCAATCAATGCCTATAAGAATCTTTAGCAAATTCCACGCCAGCTATTTCAAACTTTAATACTGTTGTTCTAGTATTGTGACTCTCCTTCTCCTAGCCCAAGCAAGTGGTAGCACTGGCTCTGCTCAATCAGCTGGCAGACGTTTTCAAGCAACTGTCCTGAATTCAGGCACATATACAGAAAAATAAAAAGATTTTTCAATAAAAGAAAAAAGGTTACAAATCCTGAGCAGCTGTCAGTCATGTCACTTCCTGAAATCCCTGTTCAGAGAAAACTTGAGTAATTTGCACAAGACCAGAACTTTGATGCATCTGCTTGCTTGTGCCCATGATTCCTCCTGGGTTTCTGCAGTGGTGCTGATACATCTTTGCCACTCTTAGGAGGTAAATGGATTGAGGGAGAAGGAGCTCTTTTCTCCCAAGTAACAAGAGGAAATCACTTCAAGTTGCAATGGAGAGGTTCAGATTGGGTAATAGGACAAATTTCTGTACCAAAAGAATTATCAAGCACTGAAACAGGCTGCCCAGGGAAGGGGTTGAGTCACCATCCCTGAAGGTATTTGAAAGACATGTAGATGTGGCAGTTGAGGACATGGTTTAATGGTGAACTGGGCAGTGCTGGGTCAGCAGATGAACTTGATCTTTGAGGTATGTTCCAACCTAAATGATTCTATGATTCTAAGAACAGTGTTCACTACTGGAAACTAACCTCAAATTAGAACTTTGACAAGTTCACTGCAATTACAAAAGCTCAGACAGATACCTCCCCACATTACAGAGACAGCAGAGAAGCCTTGGGCTGGCTCTGTGTGTTGAAGTAGGTGAGAGCTATGAAGAGTAAACAGAACTCACAGCTCTTTTTCCATCCCCTGCAGCAGTGAAAATCCGAATCCTGAGGAAGAACACCACCACCACCACCACCATCTCGGACTTCGACCTGGACCCCTCCAAGGTGGAGGTGCTGAAGCATGGCCCACTCCTCAGAACTGAAATCCCTGCCAGGCTCCAGCAGTGGCTGGACATAGATGCCACCTGTGCCCACAACATCATGCGAGGCACTCATGCAGGGGTCTTCGTTGTAAGTGGTGAAGTACAGAGTGACAAAATGGTGGTGAACAAGGCCTATGCCTGGCAGAAGAGGAACAGGAACCTGCACCAGGCGGTGCGGAGGTGGAAACATCACCGCTGCCCTGAACAGCTGGGACGGAAGGTCTGAAAAATCTCAATTCCAGCAATAAGAAACTGCTCCCTTCCCTATGGCTAGAAAACTCCTTTCCCTGTCAGGTGGTGTTTTGGAGATGTACAGTCATATTTCTAGGTGATTTGAAGCAGTCATAGTGCACAGATAGGGCTTCACTACAGATACCTGTTTTACCAAGACAGAGCTTAAGGATGCAGGTTTAACATGTTCCTCTCACAAGGCTCTGTAGATCCAGGACGTGCAATGTTCAGCTTTGTGTAGGATCCAACATCACAACAAAACTTAACTATGCAGGTGATGACAAACAGGAAGAAACCTTTAATAACAGTTCCTTCTAGTTCTCATTATCAGAGCTGGTATTTCAGATACATTATTTGACCCTGAGACATTGATGCTGTCCAAGTGCCTGCTTGCTTTCGGTCCAGAGATTACATGAAAGTCTCCCTGACTGTGAAGTGATACTCTTTATGTAACGGAGCAAATACTTCACTCTTGAACAGTCTGAGGTAAATTAACCAGGAGAGGAACCCGCCCCGGCTATGCCCAGCCCCTTAAAAACTACATGCTGAACTCTGCTCTTGAGTCAGGTTGTCCCCTCAGCTTCCTGCACTGAGAGTTGATTAGCATCCACACAGGCAAAAGGAAACAGCCATTCTCAAGCAGGAAAGGCACATAACAGATAGCTGAGGGTTTCTGCATAACAGGGAAAACTATTTTTCAACATCAGAAATTCAGTCTGGATCAGAAGTAACTGGGGATATCACAAGAACGTTGAGAAAAGCAGAGCATGAGTGAGACATCAGCTGTTCAAAGCTCTGCTTTGGTGTGAACAGCAGCTTTGCTTGAGGCTGGGAGGTGAGTCCCAGCCCCAGCACAGTAGGATATTGCAGTTCTGATATGGCAGCAGGGGAGAAACCTTCCACAGCTGCCTGGCCTTCCACCTGTACACAAGGAAGACAGAAAATATGGGAAAACTCAGTCTCACCAACTTCTCTGCAGCTCAGTCGCTCACCCAAGCAGGACTGTCACTCCTTGCAGGGGTACACATTGTGCTCCAGACCACAGAGCAGAAAACAGCAAATCCCCAAATGAGGAAACGAGTCGGATTTCTACCGCCTAACAAAGCACTGTCCATGGAAAGTTTTCTATATTGGCTTATACCTGTGGCTGAAATAAAAAAAAAACAAGAGGAAAAAACAGCCTTTGGGAGGAATGCTTTCTGCCTTGTTGGTGATGCCTGTGCAGAGACAGCTGCAGGCTGCTGGAGACACATTGCCTCCCCATGCTCACAAGGCACACCAACAACCCATGCTGTGGGCTCCTCCTCACACTGGTGTGGGCTGAAATGAGCACTCAGACACACACACTGCAATTCAGCTGCGCCCTGACATTTGTGCAGTGATTACTTCTCTTCCTTGAGGCTCAGAAGAAAAACACAGCGAAATTTCCTACTTTTATTCCTCCCCACTGTCTTGTCTTAAAAACTGCTGCCCAATCCACAGAATCTGCTGTCAGGTGGTCCCTGCAATGGCAATATCTTCTGAACAGACTGCATTTGGGAAACAGAACACATAAAAGCTCTGAAGGTTGAAAAGGCTTTGTCTGATTTGTTTTCCATTAGTAGGGCTATTTGATTACTAGTGTTTCCCAACTGAAAACTGCACAGATGGTCTGACTTACAAGCTTTAGAAATGATGCCTTGTAGCCAGAGGGGGGAAAAAATAGGGCAGGGATTTTTTCATAGCTCCATAAAATACACTTGGGTTTCATGCAGATGTGACTTACTTACCCACACTTAAAAAACAAACCCAAAGTTCCTCTATGGTGCCCAGCCCATGCTCTGAAGCCCAGAGAACATATTAAATGATTTATGAGTGTCTGCTCCTGTGGTCCCACTGCAGCCTGCTCTGCTGAAAGCAAAGATGACAGACCAGGCACTGTTTCCTTAAACTGGCTCTTGTATGCTGCAGCACTTCGTGTTAAATCCCCAGAAACTCAAGAGTCTTTGCTAAGGAGTTCTGTATTTACCAAACAAAACCAAGTTAAATACACACTTCCACTAATTTAAGCAACAGAGATGCAATGAATTAGTTTTTTTAAACCAATTGAATTAGATTGGTACTGCTTGCATAGAGAAGTCTCTGGAAGTCTTTTAAAGTCAGAGCTGGCCCCAGGCAGGTTCATACAGGAGATAAGAATTGTCCTGCAACTTGCAGTTTCTAAATAAGGGACTCCTTATCGGAGGACAAAGGAGAACAGACTTGAGGCATCTCAAATGGTGAATGTCTGTCACTGTCTGTGATGGTATCCTCAGGGAGCAAAGCTTCCCTCAAAACCAATGGAGGTGCTGAACAAGAAGCTAAAAATTGCAGGATCACTGCTGCCAGGACAAACCTGCCTTTTCTCATCCTCAGCACCTTCCTTGCAGGCCAGGACCAACTGTTTCACTTCAGTGGAACTGGAAAGGCTGGGAAAGAGGATACAGTTTTCCTGAGTGAAAACCAGAGCAATTGCCTCAGACCGTGGTTCTGGTAATGACATCAGTTTTGTGATGCTGTGGGGTTATCAGCTCCAGGCTGGCATGTCTGTTTAGTGAATGTCAGACAGAAATCCACTAGGAAATTCATGGTGAGGTTTTCAGTGTATATGATCTATTTGGAACCAGAAAAAACCCCTTTATTTATATTATTGAGAAAGCATCTGAAAGATTCTCTACTTTCTTTTCAGAAAGAACAGGTTTTCTCTGACTCTGCAGTAGCAGGAATTTTGTAATTATTGATCCTCCCCACCAAATTATTTAGCATATTGGCAGTGAATTTCCAGAACACAGAGTTCAATTAGTGAGACTTGACCAGTGACAGGAAAACATCACAGAAAGGTAAAGATTTAAAAATATCTGAAAGGCAGATGTGGTGTGGCTGTGTATCAGAGAAGCCAAAAATAAAGATAAATCTAGAACAGAACACGAAATGGTGGAAGACTTAGAATCTATCAATGCTCCTGTTACTCATTTCCTCAGTGCTGACGCACCAACACTAAATTGCTTTCTCATAACTTATTAACAAAAGTTTGGGCATCTCTTGTCCTTTCCTTATACTGAGCAGCTTCTTCATGGTTCTTGCCAGTGATCTGCTGTCTATTTCTAGTATTTCACAGAGAATCTGAAAAACCTGGAAAGGTTAATCTTCCAAATCCTTCAAAGTGGGCCATCCAGAATAAGTAACCTCTGCGAATTTTACATCAAAATACCTTAAACGATACCACACTCTTTTTAACGCAGCCCCAAAGAGCAGCAGCATAGGAAGGTGATGCCAACACGCGGGAAGTCATCTTCCCCCGAGTGGGTGTAAGACAGCGGCGGGTGTCAGACAGAAACGCACACACACACACCCCGCTCCGCCGTCAGAGCGGAAACCCCCCCG